>CM034150.1:752398161-752970661 GCA_019776745.2 Taxus chinensis | reverse complement strand
CAAACAAGCATTGGACCTCCACGTGTGTAGATCCTAAAAAGGCAGAATCGGCCATTGAAAAGTCTAAACAGAGGTAGGCCAATGAAAGGAGCCACATGTCAGCATGACACAACATCAAAAGTAAAATTCGAAGGCAGGTCCTAAATGTGTGGTGAGCCTCCACATGTCCAGGGTCAGATATATGGCGCCGCCAAACAAAAGGGACTTAGCCAAAATACAAAGAAACAGAGCAAAGCCGCAGAAGGAGCCACATGTCTCTTTGGTGCACTTTTAAGAAGCGAATCCAAAGGTGCTCCCCAAATATATGCCAAATCACCACGTAGTCAGGGATCGAGAAAGGTAGTAGGCCAAATCAGCTAAGTATAAAAAGGTCGTCGGAAGCCTCTGTTGGTGCTCAAATTAATCTCACCCCATTTGCCATTAAAATCCCTCAATTTGCGGCCTCTGTCACTTTTTTTGTCTCCTCGAGTTAGTGCTTGAAGACTTTGTCCTCCATTTCGTTGCCATGATTAGTTCCTCCTTGGTTGAAGGTCACTTAAAAATCTAGAATTTTTTTTTCGTTTCTATGTCCATCTGAAGGTGTCTGTAAATTGGGCGTAAAAATCAGGTTGTTCATTTCCTTCCGTTTTCCATAGTCGTGTGTTGTTGTCCCTGGAAACGTGATTGAATGTAGCTCGAAGGATCATGTGTGAACCTTACAACATTTCCAGATTCTCTGTCCTTGAAGAAAATTTCATTTTTGGGCTCGAACAATGGTTTCCCTGCATTTTTACGGCTTAATGGGTGTGTTTTTCCCGTCAAAATTAAATCTCTGCATCAATGGAAATGTGGCCCTTCTTGGTTGGATGCGGCTTGGCGGGGCACTCTAAAACTTTGTGGATTGTTTTAACCCAAAACTTTTCCACATGGAGGAATGACTCTCGTTTGAAGACTCGCCTTTTTGTTTGGCCTTAGAGTTGCACTGGGGGAACACGTGGAGGATTTCACTGCTTTTCCTAGACTTAGAAAAAAATTCATGCAGTTGATATAGTTTTGGTGGGTCATGGACATGTGGTAGACTGGTGCTCATTTGAAGATTTGTCTCAGGGTCCCACCTTAACAAATACAACAGAGGGATAAGTGGAGGCTTTCGCCAGCTCCGCTTTGTACTTAAATTTTTTAGAGAAATTGTCTAAGGCCTAGGACACGTGGTGAGCCCATGCTCATTCAGGGTCTCTATTACTTGGGGAGCATCTTGAAGTTGTGCCATAAAGACACGTGGAGGTTTCCATCGGGACTTCCTTTAATTAGACCTTTCAAGCAATTTCCTAAAGGGCCTAAGACACGTGGAGGGACCACGCATGTTTGGGGACCTGCCTTTGAGTTTTATTTTGAAGAAGCTCTAGTAGGACACTTGGAGGCTTCCGCTCACTCTTTTTTTCTTAGAATTTTCAACATTCGAAGAAGAATGTCTCGTACCTTGGACACATTGCACCTTCTGCTGAACTCTCAAGCGTTTTAATAAACTCTGCCGGACTAAGACATGTGTTGAGCCCATGCTTGTTTTGGGTCTCTACTTTTGAGGACAATCTCAAGATGCGCCATTGAGACGCGTGGTAATTTGAAAAGTTGAAAGGTGGGGAGGCAGACTCTAGGGAAAAATTTGGAAAATTTTCCTTTTTCCAAAAATAGGTAAAATAGTAGAATTAAGTTGCGGTTCCTTTGGGACCCACATTGGGACACATGTCAAGCCCATTTTTCAAAGGCGGGGGGGCGGAGAAAATTGAGAAATTTTGCATTTTTTCCAAAAGGTGTAAAAGGTTTAAAATAACCCCCAGGCCCGTCTTAACTCAAATCTCCCATGTGGATGCTCCAAATTCAAAAGGGAAATCGACGGAAACTGTGCATCTGTATATGATTTTCCACCATTTTTTCTCCAAATCTCGTGGGGATGTGAATTTTTATGTTTTTTTTATCATTTCTTGGTGTCTTCTACATGCCAAATGAAGAGGAGAATTAATTTGGTGTCCTAGTTTTGTGGGGAAGGTCTGAAAACGTCTTTTACCATTAAAGATGTAATATGACTGTCGGATTTGATCCGATTTTATAATCTTTCTTTGGCACGCAAGAAACCTGTTGATATCTTGATTTGGTGGGGAAGATCTAAAAACGTCTTTTACCATTAACATGTGATTTGACTATTGGACTCGATCTAATTTTCCAGTTTTTCCTTCCTTGCCACGCAAAGGACCAGATTTGAAAGATTAGAGGAGGAAGAAGTTGGCACGCAAGATAAAGAGTGACTTACCAAGTGAATAATTGAATGCTAGAAATATTTGGAGAGATCTACCCTCTACACACTTGACAACATTTTTGCAAATCTAATTCTGGCATTCACGATCAAGGTCATAACACGCAATGGTGCTTTGAATGTTTCTAGTTTTAAGGGTAAAACTCTATTGTAAATGAAATGTTATAAATCACATGAATTTGTCACGCAAATGGTTGGAGTGTTAAAGGTTGGAAGCTAATTCTTGAGAGAAAATTTTGACAGAGCCCATCTTTCTAAGACATTATCTGAGGAACCTATTTATTTCTTTTTGTGTTAAATTTCATCATGTTAAGGTGGTTGCGAGTGTACAACCATTGCCAAAATCTTAGATTATTCTAGAAACTTTCCCCCGCTGATGAATTTAATCAAATTTGAGTTAATCTGAGTTGACTTTGAGCAAAGTTATGTCTGCTTCGTCTCTGAATGTCTGCAAATAGTTTTTCTTATTCCCATTGAAATATTTGTGAATCACACAAGATCTTAGCTTTGTGATCTATTTTGGTGGCATTTACAATTTCATTTATCAGAAGATCTTTCATTTGATAGTGAAATAAACAAATTTAAAATCACTTTACTCCTAGCATGATGATTAAGATTGTTTTTTAGCCTTTGAGGGTATCTTAGGTGTGATAAAACAAAGGTTGATAATGTTCAGTTAAGTTTTTCCAATTTGAGCCTTCATTTTGGATTCTTAAAGTTTGTGTGAAAACGTGTTCATCTGTGCCTCCATTGAAGCACACCTTCTGCTTAAAGGAACATTCTAGCTGTTTTGAAGCATTATGTTGGTCAAGCCATCCATTTTTGTAAAATCTCTCAAATATCTGGCGAGTCAAAATCCACTCTGCCTCACCTCCCACCAAAATTCATTTAAAAACAACCAATCCTACCCATACTACCCATGTTTGTCCTATGTGTGTACAAATGCATAATATTTGTTACCAAAAAATACAAAAACAATCAAGTTTTCATTGTCTTTAGTATCCGGAACCTTGCTCAGAAAATATATCTATTATCTACGGCACGACAACTTGTGAGAGTTAGATTTTGTTGTATTGATCATGATTTCTTCAAGGTCTTCTTAATAACTTTGCAAAGAAGGAAACCTCCATCTCCTCCACAAACTGTAGGCTAAAAAAGGGTTCTCTCACCCTGGTTGAAAGGAACAACCATAAAGTAGTGAGGATATATCAAATCCTCTTAAGGGTGCTACCCATTTCTCCACATCTAAGAGACAAAGAGCAAGCTGCATCTCTTCCCCGGATACAAAACGACACACAACATGATATGCTTGTCTCTAATCTTCCTATCAAAACCGTGATGTTTCTCAGCTTCTGAGGGAGAATCAATTTGGTTTCCAACACCATTCTGGAACTTTTTCCAGGGATCTGATTTTTGCTGCCGAGACTTATTTATTGATTTGTTGCCAGTTCGTATCCATTTGGCCTGACAACACTGTTCTGGCACCACTACTGGGGACATTATGATTGCAGTTCATATTCAAAACTTTGTAAACATATCTTATATGCTCTAAGTGTTAGTACATTGTTTCAACATCATCTTGTGTTCAGGCATGTAAGAAGTGTTCAAAGTTACAAGTGTCGTGTGTAATATTTCTAGTTTCTATAGACATTGCACCAAGTTTCATTGATAAATCTGGGTAAAGGAAGGTCAGATCTTTCCATTTCCAGTTTCTAGTGTTGACAGACATTTGAAAAATCATATATTTAGTGCATTTAGACAAATAAGGTGGGAATCCTTAGTGGTAACTCCTCGTTGATCTGATTTTTTTATAAATACCAATGTCTTAACCTTTTTCAAGTGAGATTTGTTACTAATATTTGCAAAGCTGGAAGGAAGAATATATTTCTTCACTAGGGATCCTACTAGGACATTATTTCCAAGGCTAGGAAAAACAAAGTCAGAAGGAAGAAGAACCTGGAGAGTTTTTGGAGATCAGTAGTCAAGAAAATATATCTCCATTGATGAAAGTTATCAGCCTATCATTGAATATTTCCATTCAAGTGCTTCTAAATCAAGTAGTCCTTTTGTGTAATTAAATTCTCCATCTGGAGAGGGTCCTTCATTTGAATTTGAAAATTTTGCTTCTCATTTTTCCCCTGTGTTTTCCAAAGTTGATAGGGTTTTCCAAGAAACAAAGCTTGTAGGGGATATCCATTTTGGAAGTTATACTCCTATGTTTCAAAGAACCTTTGTCCCTTATTAGTTTGATTCTCCTCCAAGGTCACCTCCTCAATACAACATGGCCCATCCCCCACCCAGACCTCCATTTGTTGTAAATAATTTTGGTCTTATAAATTTTAGAGGGATGGTATGTTATCCAAATGTAGTTCCCCAATATGTAAGAAATAAACTACCAAATTTCCAAGGAAACAATTTTATAACTGGTGATCAGCACTTAAAGCTCTTTATCAACATGATGGAAGACTTTGAGATTGAGTTTGAAGATGTATATATCAAATTGTTTATCCATACTTTGGAAGAAGATGCATGGGACTAGTATAAAGCTTTTCATGACAATTCCATTGATTCTTGATCTGAAATGAATAATGCATTTAGATTGCAGTATGATGACAAAATGGATCCTAGGTTTCTTTTGTCAGAATTTTAGAATATTAAAAAGAATCCTAATGAATCAGTGCATGAATTCAACACTAGATTTAATAAGACATTGAGGATATTTCCTGTGAGTTTAAGGCCATGTGATGAGTCTTTTCTTATAAAGTATGTTGGTGCTCAGGATAGTCTCACCCCATTTCCTCTGTCATTTTCTACTTCCCCGTGTTGTGCTTGGTCAGTCTTTGTTGTCATTTTTAATTTGTTCCTAGATCGAACATCATGTATGGGTCCATATTTTTCTCCTCGTTTCTTTGTTCCTCTGGAAAAGGTCTGAAATTTGAGTCTCTCATTCTCTGTTCCTTTAAAAACTCATGTTTTCTTGTTCTCTCTATTTTCCACAGTCAGGATTTGTTGTCCTTTGTCATTTCTACCCTAGATACTTGAATAAAAATGAATTGATGTTTCCCTGAGGAACGTATTTGAGCCTTGTAACATTTATAAACTCTATGTCCTTGGAGAAAATTTCATTCTCAGGCTCAAATGGTCATTTTTTTCTGTATTTTATGGTTTGACGGGCGTTTTTCCTAGTCAAATTTACATCCTTGCATCGACAGGTAACGTGGCCTCTTTTGGTTGGACGTGGCTTGGCTAGGTACTTCAAAAATTCTATGAAAAGCCTCAACTTAAAAATGTGTCCACGTGGAGGAACGACGCTCATTTGAAGATCTAATTTTTGGTTTGGCTCTGGAGTAGCACTGGGAGGACACGTGGAGGTTTGGCTGGATGGGGACACGCTGGAGGCTTCCGTTGGGTCTTCCCATACTTAGTCTTTTTTCAAAAAAAAATTTGGGAAGTCTAGGACATGTGGAGGAACTACACATTTTGAGGGACTGGCCTTTTAGTTCACCATTTTGAAGGAGCGCCATGAGGACACTTGGAGGACTCCGCTCACTTTGCATTTTTCTTGGACTTTTCAACAGCCAAAGGAGACTACCTCGGATCTTGACACATGGCACCTTCCACTGAGCTTCAAGCCTTCAAAAAAATTTTGTCTAGGGTAGGACACGTGGCGAGCTACTGCTCATTCAAGGTTTCAAATTTTGGGAATCATCTTAAGGTGCATCATTGTGACACGTGGCAGTTTGAAAAGTCAAAGGGGGGTAGGGAAAGTGGACCATCGGGGGAAACTTTATATGTGACCTATTTGTCTTAAAAGGCAAGTTTGAAAAAGTCAAAATTTGTTTCTGGGGCGCGGGAAGGCGGACCATCGGGGGCAACTTTGAAATTTTGCCTCTTGCATGCAAATGACTAAAATTATCAAAATGACCCAGCGAGCCCGATGGAAAAGGTCAAAGCTTACTCTAGTCAATGACGGAGGTGCGGGCTTTTGGAGGAAAAGTGAGAAATTTTCCCTTTGAGGGAAAAGGAGTTAAAGGCATAAAAAGAAGCGGGGTTCTGTTGGGACCCACATTAGAAACTTGAAGCGGAAGGGCGAGCTTGTGGGGGAAACTTGGAAAATTTTCCTTTTTCCAAAAGAGGGTCAAATGATAGAATTTTTCTGTATTTCCTTTGGGACCCACCTTAGGACACGTGTCAGGCCCATTTTTTAGAAGCGGAGGTGCGGAGCAAAATGTAAAATTTTTACATTTTTTCAAAGGGACATAAAAAGTTCAAAAGGAAGCCCCCGAGCCCATTTTTGAATCTTCCACGTGGATGGCCCACATTCAAATCAAAGATCAATGACAACTATGTGTCTAAATCTGATTTTCCCCCCCATTTTACTGTAAAGCTCCTGGAAGTGTGAGTCTTCATGATTTCTTGTCTATTTTCTACACACCAAACAGAGAGGCGAGTTAATTTTGATATCTAGAGTTTGGTGGGAGAGATCTGGAGATGTCTTTCACCATTAAAATGGTTTGACTATCGGGCTCGATCTGGTTTTCCATTTTTCTTCTCCCGAGCACGCAAGGAGCCATGAATTTGACAGATTAGGGGCAGAAGTGGTTGGCGAATTAAGGAAGCATGATTTTCCAGAGGAAGGAGTTGAATGTGGGAGATATTCAAAGAGATCTTTCCCTCGAGCACCTGGTGACTTTTTGCAGATCCGATTCCAGGAATCGTGATCGTGATCATGGCAAGCATTGGTAGCACTCAATGTCTAGATTTTTTTGGGGGAAAAGGGGTCTGTTGTAAATGTTATAAATGGCATGAATTTATCATGCAAATGGTTGGGAGTTTTTGGAGAGGTCAGGGACTGATTTTTCTAGAGAAAAATCTTGACAGAGCCCATCCTTTTTTGAGAAGTCCGTCTAAGAAGCCTGTATATCCCTCTTTGTGTCAAATTTAATCGTGTCAAGGTGGTTGCAAGTGTACAGCCATTGACAAGCTTTGAGATTGTTCTGGAAACTTTCCCTTGCTGATAAATTTGATCAAACTTGAGTTATTCTGTGTTAATCTTGAGTAAAGTGTATTTATTTCATCTTTGAATGCATGCAAGTAGTTTTTCTTGTTTCTGTTGCAATCTTGTACCAAAATCTGGTCTAATCACATAAGTCTCAATCCTTGTGATAGTTTAGTGGCATCTGCAATTTCATTTCTCAGAAGAGCCTTCATCTGGGAGTGAGATAAATGATTTAAAATCACTTTTCTTTCATTTTGTTGACAGAGATTATTTGTAAGCCTCTAGGTGTACCTTAGGCATGATTTGGTTTGAATCTTGGTGCTTTATTGGGTTCTCTGACTTGAGCCTTCGTGATAAGAATCCCATAGGTTGTATGAAAGAGTGCTAATCTGGGCCTCCATTGAAGCACATATTCTAGTTGAAGAAACATTTTTAACTTTTTGTGGCATTTTGTTGGTTGAATCTTTCCATTTTGCATAATCTCTCAAGGATCTGGTGAGTCAAGTTCATCCTGTCTCCCCTCCCACCAAAAATCTATTTAAAAACATCTAATCCTACCCATACTACCCATGTTTTTGCTCTGTATACCCACACAAGACCAAAATCCATTTGCTAAAGTATGCAGAACAGATCAGGATTCCAAATGTCTTTAGTAACCTTAGCCTTGTGTTTAAAATATCTCCATAATCTGGAAGTGACAACTCGTGAGAGTCAGATTTGGTGTGTTGATCATATTTTCCCCAAGGTCTTCTCTATAAAATTTATGCAAAAGAAAGGTACATGTATCCCCTTCAAATAACAGAGGTTACAAAATAGGTTCTCTTACCTTGGTTGAAAGGCACAACCTAAAATAGTTAGGATAAGATCACATCCTTTTAAGGTGCTATCCATCTCTCCACAAATCCAAGTAACAAAGGGACAGTTAGATTTCCTCCCCGGCTACAAAACGACATATATTTATGATCTAGCTACCTCTAAGCTCCCCGTTGAATCTGTGTTGCTGCTTGGCTTGAAAAGGAGAACAAATTTGGATACCAACACTAGTGGCATCCAAAATTGTTGCGGGGACTTATTTTAATAAATTTTGGTTTGTGCTGTAGGATGAGACTAATTTGTTCTCATCCCACAGTCAAATCCATATAGTTCATACTCAGACCCTGGTAAACATTTCTCAACTTGTCCCACAAGCCTCAAAAATATATGCTCTAAAGTGCCAGAAATCTATTTTAAATATCATCTCTGTGTTCGGGCATGTATGAAGTTTCAAGTTACAAGTGTTGTATGCAACTTTTCCAGTCTCTACAAGTTTTGCACTAGTATTCATTGATAAATTTTGGTAAAGGAAGGTCAGATCTTTCATTTCTAGTTTATAAGTGCTGACAGACATTTGACAAGAGCATATTTTAGTGCATTTTCACAACTAAGGTGGAAATCCTTAGTGGCGACTCCCTATTGATTTGATTTTGATAAGGACCAGTGTCTTAAACCTTTGTCAAGTAAGATTTTTTACTAATATTTGCAAAGCTGGAAGGAAGAAGATCTTTCTTTGCTAGGGATCCTGCTAGGACATTGTTTCCTGAGTTAGGAAAAGCAAAATCAGAAGGAAGAAGAGCCTAGAGAGTTGTGGGAGATCAACAGTCAGGAAGGAGAGATCCCCATTCATGAAAGTGACCAGCCTATCATTGAATATTTTCATTCAAGTGCTTCTGAATCAGGTAGCCTCTTTGTGGAATTGAATTCTCCAACTGGAGAGGGGCCTTCATTTGATTTTGAAAGGTTTGCTTCCCATTCTACCCCTATCTTTTCAGAAGTTGATAGGGATTTCCAAGAAGCTAGGCCTTTGGAGGGTATCCATTTTGAAAACTATACTCCTATATTTCAGATACCCCCTACCCCTCATCAACTTGTTTCTCCCCCAAGATCACCTCCTCGAATCAATATGGCTCAACCCAGACCTCCATTTGTTGTAAACACCTTTGGACCTATAAATTTTGTGGGAATGGCTGGTTATCCAAATGTAGTACCTCAAGATGTAAGGAACAGATTACCAAAGTTCCAGGGAAACAATGTTATAACTGGTGATCAGCATCTAAAATCTTTTCCTCAATATGATGGAAGACTTTGAGATTGAACATGAAGATGTATACATCAAATTGTTTGTTCACACTTTAGAAGAGGATGCAAGGGACTGGTATAAAGCATTTCCAGATAACTCTATTGATTCTTGGGCTGAAATGAACAATGCATTTAGATTACAATATGGTGATAGGACTAACCCTAGGTTTCTTCTATCAGAGTTTGAAAACATCAAGAAGAATCCCAATGAGTCAGTACATGATTTCAACACAAGGTTCAATAAGACTTTGAGGAGATTTCTTGTTAGGATAAGGCCATGTGATGAATCATGTTTGATCAAATACACAGATGCATTTGATAAAAAGGCTTGCTTACTACTTGAGGGACAAGAACCCTACTAATTTGAGGCAAGCATTCACTATGGCTTCTACAAATAGAGAATAATATCAAGGCAATTGGAAAACCTCCTAAGAGGGATGGTGTGAAGCTAATTAACCCAGAAAAACCTCAGACAAGCAAGGCTGCTGATTTGGAAGAAGTTGTGAAGACTTTGGCAGGGGCTGTCAAGGAAATTTCCTACAAACTAGCCCGAGCTGAGAAAGGAATTGGGAAGAGTTCACAAGGACAACACAAGCAACAAGGCCAAGAAATATTTACAAATCATCAAATATATGATGACAGAGGCAAAGGACCTATTGGATTTGGAAATAGGCAGCCCCAAGGCAGAGGAAAATAGAATGGTGTCTGATCCTTTGGCTGCTAGAGTTGTTGTTGTGGAAGAAATAGAGGTCATTGATTGGTGTGAAAAATGTTTCATGCCCCATGCTCCTTGTGAAGAAGATCAGCAAGAAGAAGAACAAGTTGATGATGACAATGATGATGATGTTTGCATGATGGGTTGCTCCACCAGCTCACAACAAGGGGCAACCTCAACTGAGGTGATAAGTGCTAGAACTGCTACCACTTTTTGGGACTGCATTCATAGGGTACCTATTCTTCCTCTCTCTCATACTTTAGAAGTAGATACTATACAAGCTTTTGAATTTCCCAATAATGACTTTGAATATTTAAGGGCCTTAATGATAAAAAAGTATGATGGAGGAATCCCATTTGAGGAAGATAGAAAGTTGTTAATGAATGTTGTTGTTTCCCAAGAGAAGGAATATAACACAAGAAGTAGGGTTGTCAAAGGTGTAGGGCCTCAGGCCAAGCCAAAAGCTCCCTTACTTTCAAACATTCCTAAAGAGGCTCCTAAGAAAGATGCACCTACCAAAGGCCCTACAGTTCCAAGCAAAAATCATACCCCTCCTCATGCTCAAGTTATCAAAAATCCTATGTACCACCTAATGAGTGTATCAGCTTTCCTTCCAATACTGCCTTGCCCAAGAATGTCCCATATGACATTGCCTAAGTTTTAAGTCAAATCAAAGTCTCTGTTCCAATTGTTGAGTTGCTTAGGATTCCTGAGCACAAAAGGAGAGCATTTGAATACTTGGGATTGAATGAAGAGAAGACTGCCCTAGGAAGAAATGTGAACATTGTGGAGAATCCTCTAGTCATTGAAGAGTCTGAGACACCATCAGCATCAAAGAGCTAGCTGAACCACCTGAGGTTTATCTGGGGACATCCTTGGTAGAATCTCAGCTGAATGTGGATCCATTCTTCACCACTCTGATCATCAAGGATAGGATGCTCCATAACTGTATGTTTGACTCAGGGGCATCATGTAATGTCATGCCTCTGGAAGTCATGAATGAGATGAATATTAAGGTAAAAAAAACATATGGGAAGTGCACTACCATGGACTCCAGAGAAGTGCCAGTAGTGGGATGTGTGAAGGGTTTGGTGGTGCATCTTGCAGCTTACCCAGGTAAAAATTTAAAACTTGATGTTGTCATAGTTGATTGCCCAGCCAAGTGGGGTATGTTGTTGTCAAGAAAATGGGCTGCAAGTGTTGGTGGGAGTGTTCAAATGGACATGTCTTATGCCACCATTCCAGTTGAGGGTCAGCCTTGTCAGGTTGTATGGAGAGAAGAAAATGTTGCACCTTATTAAGGATCCCAACAATGTGTCCTATGAAGTATTGTACACAAATGTTGATGCTGATAACTTTGTGGGATTTGTCTGATGGAAAGGAGCACAAGATTGAGGAATGTAAGTGTCTTGAGAAGGCAGGCTCTCCTTGGACTCTATTGTTTGATGGAGCTTGCTCCAAATTTAGAAATGGTGCCGGTGTTGTTTTGATTTCTCCAAGCCAGGAAAGGTTCCTTTTTTCCTTCAAGCTTAACTTTGAGTGCACTAACAACATTGCTGAGTATGAGGCACTGTTGTTAGGTTTAAGAATTTCTTAGAAATATGGTGTCAAGGACATCATTGTCAAAGGAGACTCAGAATTAATTGTAAAACAAGTCAGAAAACTGTATGCCACAAAGAATCAGTGAATGAAGCAATACAAGCATGCAGTTTGGGATTTCATTGAGATGTTTGATTCATTCAACATAGTGCATCATGATAGAAATTCAATGACTTGGAAGAAAAGCTTGTAGTGTTGGGGTCTCGGTTTGACAATTCTACAATGTCCCCATATTGTGAATATGATGTCGAGGTATTGACAAGACCCTCTATCCCTGACAATATTAAACACTGGCAGGTTTTTGATGATGATGCTCAGATCCAGAAGATTTCTACAAAATAGTGGAGAGTTTGCTGATCAAAACATTGATTGGGAGCCAATGGTATGTGTAACAGAGGGAAGGGAAACCTTGTTTGGCAAAGGCATCATCCAGCTAAAGACCAATACCATTCCTAGAGGGATGGTTTCTCTTGAATTGAATTTTGATAATGTTGATTATCATTATTAATAGGCATATGGCAGCCTCGAGGGATGTTGAGGAGCATGACCTTGGCACAAAGGAGAAACCAAGGAAGATTTGGTTAGGCAGCAATCTCAGCAAAGAGGAAAATACAAGTCATACATCCAATTGTTGAAGAAATAGCAAGATTGCATGGCTTGGACCTATTCTGAGCTCAAAGCATATAGAGAGGACCTGTTTCAACATGAGATTCCCTTGGATCCCAATACAAAACCATTCAGGAAAAAGAAGAGGCCAATTAATCCTCTCTTATCTCTCAAAATGCAAGAAGAACTGAAGAAGTTGAGAGATGGAGGGATTATCCAGCCCATAAGGTATTATTCTTGGGTTGCAAACCTAGTGCCAGTAAGAAAGAAGAATGGTGACATCAGGTTATGTGTAGAATTCAGGAATCTGAACAAAGCTTCAATGAAGGACAACTATCCTTTACCAAAAATGGAACACATGCTGCAGTTAGTGACTGGTTCTGAGTTGCTCTCTACTTTAGATGGTTTCTCTGGTTATAACCAGGTTGTGGTAAAAGAATCAAAAAGGATCAAGACATCCTTCACTACTCCTTGGGGAACATATGTGTATGTCAGGATGCCTTTTGGTCTGATGAATGTTGGAGCCACTTTTCAAAGAGCAATGGATGTTGCTTTTGCTGGTTACATCAATGAGTTTATTACTGTTTACCAAGATGATGTAACAGTGTTTTTAAGAAAGAGAAGTGACCACTTGTTGCACTTGGAGAAGATGTTGATAAGATGTAGGGAATATGGCATCTCACTCAATCCAAAGAAATGCCATTTTGGAGTGCAGAAGGAAAAGTTGTTAGGTCACATTGTGTCATAAGAAGGAGTGATGATTGATCCAGAAAGAGTGGAGGCCATCAAGCAAGGTCCCAATTCCAAGAACCAAGAAAGGAATTCAGTCCTTCTTTGGGAAGATAAACTTCATTAGAAGATTTATATCAAACTTTTTGAGTTGACCATCCCAATCACTTCCATGCTAAAGAAGGACCAGGTCATCAAATGGGAGGAGTTGCCATCCAAGCTTTCAATGGAATCAAAGAGGCATTAAAGCATGCCCCTATTTTGGTAGCCCCCAGATTATAAGAAGCCTTTCCAGCTATTTTCCTTTGCTTCAGAAAACACTATTTCTTATGTCCTACTGCAGAAAGATGATGAAGGGGATGAGAGGCCAATTTACCTTTTTCAGTAAGGCATTGCAAGGGGTAGAACTAAAATACACCATTATGGAGAAGCATGACATTTTCCTTGGTCAAAGAAACAAAGGTTTTCAGGCCTTATATTCTAAGTTCAAAAGTTGTTGCTTATGTTCCCCATACCATGGTAAAGGACATCTTGTCAGAGATGGAAAGTCTCAAGCAAAATATGTAGATGGGTGAACAATTTGCAAGAATATGATATGGACATCCAAACCACAAAGTTGGTGAGAGGTTTGGGCTTGGCTAAGCTTATGGCTGAGAGTAACTTGCAGACTATTGAGGTAAATGAGGTTGAGGAAGAAAGGGTAGGTGTTTTTGAAAAGTTGATGAATTCTAAGTGGTACAAGGATGTGATGTTCTATCTCAGACATTTAAACTTCCCTGAGCATTTAAGTAAGAACCAGAGAAAAGAGCTCTTAAGTTGGCTTCCCAAAAATATGTCATTACTGATTTTGGGTTGGCATGGAAGAACCCAGAGGGAGTCCTCTTAAGATGCATCACTGAAGATGAAGCCCCCAAGATAATTTTTGATCTCCATGGAGGAGTTTGTGGGGGGAATTTTGCTGCAAGAGTCACAGCACACAAGATCCTGAGGGCTAGTTATTATGTGGCCAACTCTCTTTCAAGGATACAACCTTATTGGTCAGAAGATGTGAGAGTTGTCAATGTTTCTCTGGAAGGCTGAAAGCTTCAGGCTCCCTTCCTTTACAGCCTGTATCAATTGAAGCCCCATTCAAGCAATGGGGAATGGATTTCATTGGTGAGATTTCAGACCCTTCAAGTACTGACCATAAGTGGATTCTTGTAGCCACTAACTACTTTACCAAATGGGTGGAAGAAATCCCCACCAAGAAGGCCACACACCAAATTTTCATGGACTTTGTGCTAAACCATATTATTTGTAGGTTTGGAGTACCAGTCAAAATCATAGCTGATAATGCCATGAGTTTCAGAGCTAAACCTCTGGTGGAAATGTGCAAAGAATATGGGATCAACTTGACATATGCCTCTAATTATAATCCCCAAGGAAATGGACAAGCTAAGTCCAGTAATAAGAACTTGCTGAAGATTATCAACAAGAAACTTGGAACTGAACAAGAGAAAATGGGGTGAACAGCTGAAGTTTGTTGTCTGGGCTGATAGGATCACTGTTAAAAGAGCCACTGGAAAGATTCCATTTGAGTTGGTATATGGAACTCAAGCCTGTCTGCCCCTGCATATGCAACTATCCTCATATCAACTTCATTCAACAACTAGAAGATCAAGAGGTAAGTCCTTATGATGCTCGCATTAACCAAATTGTTGAGCTTGATGAAGAGAGGAGGGCATCCCACCAGAGGCATATAAAGCTTCAGAAAAAAGTTGAAGAAACTGTTTGACAAGAAGGTCACTCTTCAGAGCTTTCAATATTGGAGATCTTGTGCTACTATGGGATAGTAGGCATGAAGATAAGGGCAAGCATGGAAAATTTGACTCATTATGGATGGGCCCTTACTCCATTGACATTAGAATTGGTCAACACACCTTCTTCTTGAAGGATTTGGATGGTGAATTGCTCGAACTGTCCTGTTAATGGCAAGCATTTAAAGCATTTCTTGGATTAATTCCCTAGAATCAAGGTAAACATCTATTTCGTACAGTGTATAGTCAGTTTTTTGTTTCCGGTTTTTGTGTTTTTACTCGTTCTGGTCCTTGGTGACCTGTTTTTGCTGGTTTCTCTATTTGTTTTTTGGAGATGGCTTTGTTTCTCTACTCTATAAGCTGACTTTATCGCCCAATGGATATTTTTGGCACTTGGTCTAATTTTTTTCTTGTGGCACTCACAGGGAGTGCCCATCCCCAAGTTCGGAGCCAATGTTGGTGCTCAAAATAGTCTCGCCCCATTTGTGCCTTTGAAAATTTATTGATTTATGGCCTCTGTCATTTTCTCCTTCCCCTGTGTTGTGCTTGGTCAGTCTTTGTTGCCATTTTTAGTCTACTCCTGGTCGAAGATCATGTATGGGTCCATATTTGTCTCCTCGTTTCTTTGTTCCTCTGGAAAAGGTCTAAAATTTTGAGTCTCTCGTTCTTTGTTCCTTCAAAAACTCATGTTTTCCCATTCTCTCTATTTTCCACAGTCGGGATTTCTTCGTCTTTGTCATTTCTTCCCTAGATACTTGAAGAAAAATGAATTTATGTGTCCCTGAGGAACATATTTGAGCCTTGTAACATTTCTAAACTCTCTGTCCTTGAAGAAAATTTCATTTTCAGGCTCAAATGGTCATTTTTCTATATTTTACGGTTTGACGGGTTTTTCTCCTAGTCAAATTTACATCCTTGCATCTACAGGGAATGTGGCCTCTTTTGGTTGGATGCGGCTCGGCTAGATACTTAAAAAATTATATGAAAAGCCTCAACTTAAAAATGTGTCCACGTGGAGGAACGACGCTCATTTGAAGATCTACTTTTTGGTTTTAGGCTCTGGAGTAGCGCACTGGGAGGACACGTGGAGGTTTGGATGGGATGGGGAAACACGTGAGGGTTCCACTCAAGTCTTAGCAATACTTAGTCTTTTTTGTAAAAACTTAATTTGGGATTCCGGGACATGTGGAGGAACTGCACATGTTGGGGACTAGCCTTTTAAGTTTCATTTTGAAGAAGTGCCTATGAGGACACTTGGAGGACTCCGCTCACTTTGCATTTTTTCTTAGAATTTTCAACAGCCAAAGGAGACTGCCTTAGATATTGACACATGGCATCCTTCCACTGAGCTTCAAGCCTTCAAACAAATTTTGTTGGGGATGGACACGTGGCGAGCCCGTACTCATTCAGGGTCTCAAATTTTGCAGGAACCATCTCAAGGGGCGCCATTGTGACACGTGGTAGTTTGAAAAGTCAAAAGGGGTGGGAAGTGGACCATCGGAGGACAACTTAAACTTTTTCCTCTTTGTCTCAAAAGGGTTAAAATATCAAAAATGGCCCACAAGCCCGACAAAAGAAAAAGTCGAAAATTTGTTTCAGGTCAAAGGGGCAGGGAAGGCGGACCATCAGAGGGCAACTTGGAAATTTTGTCCTCTTGTATGCAAATGCCTAAAATCATCAAAATCACCCGCTAGGCCTGATGGAAAAAGGGTCAAAGCTTGCTTCTAGTCAATAGCGAAGGTGGTGGAGCTTTGGGCTTTCACGAGGAAAAGTGAAAAATTTTCCCTTTGAGGCGAAAAGGAGTTTAAAAGGCATAAAAGGAAGCAGTGGTTCCGCTGGGACCCACATTAGAAACTTGAAGCGAAAGGGCGGAACTGTAGGGGAAACTTGGAATTTTCTATCCTTTTTCCAAAAGAGGGTCAAATGAAAGAATTTTTCCGTGTTTCCTGTGGGACCCACCTTAGGACATGTATTAGGCCCATTTTTCCAAAAGCAGAGGTGAGTAGCAAAAGGTCAAATTTTTACATTTTTTCAAAAGGACGTGAAAATTCAAAAAGAAGCCCCCAAGCCCATTTTTTAATCTTCCACGTGGAAAGCCCACATTCAAATTGTAAATATCAATGATAATTGTGTGTCTAAATATTATTTTCCCCCCATTTTTACTATACAACTCCTAGGAAGTGTGACTCTACATGCTTTCTTGTTATTTTCTACATGCCAAACAAAGAGGGGCAAGTTAATTTTAATATCTAGAGTTTGTTGGGAGAGATTTGGAGATGTCTTTGGCTATTAAAAGGACCTGATTGTCATGCTCAATTTGGTTTTCCGTTTTTCTTCTCCCGAGCATGCAAGGAGCCATATTTGATAGATTAAGGGCAGAAGTAGTAGGCGAATTTAAGGAAGCAGTAATTTTCCTGAGAGGAAGGACTTGAATGCGGGAATTATTTAAAGAGATTTTCCCCTTCGAGTACCTGGTAGCGAATTTTTGTAGATCAGATCCCAAAAATCGCAATCGTGATCATGGCAAGCACTAGTAACACTCAATGTCTGGATTTTTCAGGGGAAACTCTGTTGTAAATGTTATAAATGGCACGAATTTTTCATGTAAATATTTGGGAATTTTTGGAGAGATCAAGAACTGATTTTTCTAGCATAAAAAATCTTAACAGAGCCCATCCTTTTCTCAGAAGCTATCTAAGAATCTTGTATATCCCTCTTAGTGTCAAATTTAATCGTGTCAAGGTGGTTGCTAGTGTACAACCATTGAAAAGCTTTGAGATTGTTCTGGAAACTTTCCCTTGCTGATAAACTTGATCAAACTTGAGTTATTCTATGTTAATCTTGAGTAAAATGTATTTATTTCATCTCTGAATGCATGCAAGTAGTTCTTCTTGTTTCTGTTGTAATCTTGTACCAAAATATAGCCCAATCACAGAGGACTCAATCCTTGTGATAGTTTAGTGGCATATACAATCTCATTTCTCAGAAGAGCCTTCATCTGGGAGAGAGATAAACGGTTTAAAATCACTTTTCTTTCATTTTGTTGACAAAGATTATCTGTAAGCCTCTGGGTGTACCTCAGGCGTGATTTGGCTTGAATCTTGGTGCTTTATTGGGTTCTCTGACTCGAGCCTTCGTGATAGAAACCCATAGGTTTTGTGAAAGAGTGCTAATCTGGGCCTCCATTCAAGCACATATTCTAGTTGAAGGAACATTTTAACTTTTGTGGAATTCTGTAGGTTGAATATTTCCATTTTGCATAAGATCTCAAGGATCTGGTGAATCAAGTTCATCCCCTCCCACCCAAACTTTATTCAAAAAAAATTAATCCTACCCATACTACCCTTGTTTTTCTCTATATACCCACACAAGAACAAACTCCATTTGCTAAAGTATGCAGAACAAATTAGGATTTTGAATGTCTTTAGTAACCTTTTCCTTGTTGTGAAAATATCTCCATAATCGGGAAGTGACAACTTGTGAGAGTCAGATTTGGTGTGTTGATCATATTTTCCCCAAGGTCTTCTCTATACAATTCATGCAAAAGAAAGGTGCCTGCATTTCCTTTCAAATAACAGAGGTTACAAAATAGGTTCTCTTACCTTGGTTGAAAGGCACAACCTAAAATACTTAGGATAAGATCACATCCTTTTAAGGTGCTATCCATCTCTCCACAAATCCAAGTAATAAAGGGACAGTTAGATCTCCTCCCTAGCTACAAAATGACATATATTTATGATTTATTTGCCTCTAAGCTCCCTGTTGAATCTGTGTTGCTGCTTGGCTTGAAAAGGAGAACAAATTTGGATACCAACAAAGTATTCAGATGCATTTGATAAGAAAGTTTCTTACTACTTGAGGGACAAAAACCCTACCAATTTGAGGCAGGCCTTTACCATGGCTCTGCAAATTGAGAATAACATTAAAGCTATTGGAAAACCTCCTAAAATGGAAGGTGTGAAACTAGTTAAGCCGGACAAAACTCAAGCAAGTAAGGCTACTAATTTGGAGGAAGTTGTGAAAACTTTGGCAGGGGTTGTCAAAGAAATCTCATACAAAATAGCCCGAGAAGAGAAAGGAGTTGGGAAGAGTCCACAATGTCAGCACAAGCAACAAGGCCAAGACAGACTTACAAATCATCCTAGAAATGAGAAGATATCTGATGACAGAGGTAAGGGACCCATGGGAGCTACAAATAGACATCCCCAAGCTAGGGAAAATAGAATGGTGTCAGACCCTTTGGTTGCCAGAGTTGTTGTTGAAGAAACATATGTAATTGATTGGTGTGACAAATGTTTCATGCCGCATGCTCCATGTGAAGTAGATCAGCAAGTATAAGAGGAAGTTGATGATGATAACATTGATGATGATGCATGATTGATGGAGTGCTCTATAAGCTCACAGCAAGGAGAAAATTCAACTAAGGTAATAAGTGTCAGAACTGCTTCTGATTTTTGGGGTTGCATTCACCGGGTACCTCTTCTTCCTCCCTCTCATACTTTAGAAATAGATATTATACAAGATTTTGAATTGCCCAATAATGAATTTGAATATTTAAGAGCTTTAATGATAAATAAGTATGATGGAGGAATCCCATATGAGGAGGATAGGCAGCTATTAATGAACATTGTCGTTGCTCAAGAAAAGGATTATAATACTTGGAGTAGAGTTGTCAAAGGAGCAGGGCCTCAAGCCAAACGTAAAGCTCCATTTATTTCAAATATTCCTAAAGAGGCTCTTAAGAAAAATACACTTTCCAAAGGCCTTGTTATCCCAAACAAGATTCATACTTCTCCTCATGCTCAAACTGTCAAAAATCCCATGCCATCTGATGAATGTGTCAATCTCCCTTCCAATGCTACCTTTCCAAAGTGTGTTCCATATGACATTTCCCAAGTTTTGAGTCAAATCAAAGTTAGTGTTCTAATTGTTGAGCTGCTTCAGATTCCTAAGCACAAGAAGAGGGCATTGGAGTATTTTGGATCGAAAGAAGAGAAGAGTACCCCAGGTAGAAATATAAACATTGTGGAGACTCCTTCAATCATTGAAGAGCTAGAAACACCACCAGCATTGAAATAACTAGGTGAACCACATGAGGTTTATTTGGGAACATCCTGGGTAGAGTCTCAACTAAATGTAGATACATTCTTCACCACTCTGATCATTAAGGACAGATTGCTACACAACTGTATGTTTGATTTGGGGGCATCATTCAATGTTATGCCTCTGGAAGTCATAATTGAACTGGACATCAAAGTAACAACACCATATGGGAAGTGTACTGCCATGGATTCCAGAGAGGTTCCAATGGTGGGATGTGTGAAAGGTTTGGTGGTACAACTTGCAGCTTATCCTGGTAGGAACTTAAAATTTGATGTTATTATTGTTGATTGCCTGGCCAAGTGGGGTATGTTTTTGTCTAGAAAATGGGCTACGAGTTTTGGTGGGAGTGTTCAAATGGATATTTCCTATGCCACCATCCCAATTGAGGGAATCCTTGTCAAGTTATATGGAGAAAATAAGATGTTGCACCTTATTGAAGATCCCAACAATGCATCTTATGAAGTGTTGTACACAAGTGTTGATGCTGATAACTTTATTGGATTTGTTGATGGGAAAGAGAACAAAATGGATCAATGTAAGAGTCTTGAACAAGTAGACTCTCCATGGACTTTTTTTTTTATCGAGCTTGCTCCAAATTTTTAAATGGGGCTGGTGTAGTTTTGATTTCTCCAAGCTTGGAAGAGTGTTTTTTTTCTTTCAAACTTAACTTTGAGTGTACCAAAAACATTGCTAAGTATGAAGAATTGTTGTTAGGTTTGAGAATTCCTTGGAAATACTATGTTAAACACATCATTGTTAAGGGAGATTCAGAACTAATTGTTAAACAAATTAGAAAACTATATGCTACTAAGAATCAAAGAATGAAATAGCACAAGCATGTAGTCTGGGACTTGATTGAGATGTTTGATTCATTTAACATTGTGCATCATGATAGGAAGTTCAATGTTATGATAGACAAGCTTGCAATATTGGGATCTCAGTTTGATAATTTTGCAATGTCCCCATATTGTGAATATGATGTTAAAGTGTTAACAAGGCCATCTGTCCCTGACAACAGTAAACATTGGCAAATTTTTGATGATGATGCTCAGGTCAAAAGATTTCTACATAACAAAGGGGAGTTTGTTGATTAGTGTATTGATTGGGAACCAATGGTGTGTGCAGCAGAAGGTAAAGAAACATTTTTTGGCAAAGACATCATCCAACTGAAAACTACTATCATTCCTTGCGGACTGGTTGCTCTTGAATCAAACTTTGATAATGTTGATTGCATTATCAACAGGCATATAGTAGCCTCAAGGGATGTTGAGGAGCATGACCTGGGTACAAAGGAGAAGCCAAGGAAGATCTAGTTGGGAAGCAATTTGGAAAAGGAGGAAAAATAGTGCTATGTCCAGTTGTTGAAGAAATATTAGGATTGCTTGGCTTGGTCTTATTTAGAGTTAAAAACATACAGAGAGGATTTTTTTCAACATGAAATTCCTTTGGAATCTAATGCAAAACCATTCAGACAAAAGTAGAGGCTGATTAATCCACTCCTCTCTATGAAGATGCAAGAAGAACTGAAGAAACTGAGGAATCATTTAGCCAACAAGGGATTTTTCTTGGGTTGCAAACTTAGTCCCAGTTAGAAAAAAGAATGGTGATATTAGGTTGTGCGTGTAATTTAGAAATCTGAATAGAGCATCAATGAAGGATAATTATCCTTTACCAAACATGGATAACATGTTGCAATTGGATATTGGATTTGAGTTGTTATTTACTTTGGATGGTTTCTCTGGGTATAACCAGGTATTTGTGAAGCAATCAGAGAGAATCAAAACTACTTTCACTACTCCATGGGGTACCTATGTGTATGTGAGGATGTCATTTGGCCTGATGAATTTTGGAGATAATTTTCAGAGAGCAATGGATGTAACATTCTCAAGATATATAAATGAATTCATTGTTGTGTATCAGGATGATGTAACAGTTTTCTCTAGGTGAAGAAATGATCACCTACAACATTTAGAAAATATGTTGATAAGATGCAGAGAGTATGACATTTCACTCAATCCAAAGAAGTTTCGTTTCGAAGTGCAAAAGGCCAAGTTGTTTGGTCACATTGTATCAAAGGATGGTGTCATGATTGATTCCGTGAGGGTAGAGGCCATCAGCAAGGTCCCAATTCTAAGAACCAAGAAAGGAATTCAGTCCTTCTTTGGGCAAATAAAATTTATCAGAAGATTCATATCAAACTTTGTTGAGTTGACCATTCTAATTACTTGCATGCTAAAAAAGGACCAAGTAATCAAATGGGAAGAGGCTGGCATTTAGGCTTTTAGTGGGATCAAAGAAGAATTAAAGCACGCCCCTATTTTAGCAGCTCCATATTACAATAAGCCTTTTCAAATGTTCTCTTTTGCTTTAGAGAACACTATTGCATCTGTCTTGTTGCAGAAGGATGATGAAGGGGCTGAGAGGCCAATTGCCTTTTTCAGTAAGGAATTGCAAGGGGCTGAGTTGAAGTACACCATTATGGAGAAGCAAGCATTTACCTTGGTAAAAGCAACAAAGGTTTTCAGACCTTACATCTTGAGCTCTAAATTTTTTTCTTATGTTCCCCACACCATGGTGAAAGATGTCTTATCAGACATGGAGGTCTCAAGAAAAATATGCATATGGGTGAACAAGTTGTAGGAATATGACATGGATATCCAAACCACGAAATTGGTAAGAGGTTTGGGATTAGCTAAACTTATGGTTGAAAGCAACCTCTAAACTATTTAGGTAAATGAAGTAGAATAAGGAAGGGTGGATGTCCTTGAAACGTTGGCGAGTTTTGAATGGTACAAAGATATGATTTTTTATCTCAGACATCTATACTGCCCTGAGTATTTGAGTAAAAATCAGAAAAGAGCTCTTAAGTTGGCTTCCCAGAAATATGTCATTACTGATTTTGGGTTAGCTGGAAAGAACCCTGAGGGAGTCCTCTTAAGGTGCATTACTAAAGATGAAGCCCCCAAGATAATTTTTGATCTCCATGGAGGAGTTTGTGGGGGGAATTTTGCTAGAAAATTCATGGCACACAAGATCCTCAGGGATGATTATTGGTGGCCAACTCTTTTCAGGGATACAACTTTGTTGGTTAGAAGATGTGAGAGTTGCCAGCATTTTTTTGGAAGATTGAAAGCTTCAGGCTCCCTTCCTTTGAAACTTGTATCAATTGAAGCCCTGTTTAAGCAATGGGGAATGGATTTCATTGGCGAGATTTTAGACCCTTCAAGTGCTAGCCATAAGTAGATTCTTGTAGCCACTGATTACTTCACTAAGTGGGTGGAGGTAATCCCCACCAAGAGATCAACACACCAAATTGTCATGGACTTCATGTTGAACCATATCATTTGTAGGTTTGGAGTACCATTTAAAATTGTTGTTGACAATGCCATGAGCTTAAGAGCTAACCCTTTTGTGGCAATGTGTAAATAATATGGGATCAATTTGACATATGCCTCCAACTATAACCCCCAAGGCAATGGACGAGTAGGGTACAACAATAAAAATCTATTAAAAATCATCAAGAGAACGTTGGAGTTGAACAAAAGGAAGTGGGGTGAGCAGTTGAAGTTCACTATTTGGGCTGATAGAATTACTGTTAAAAGAGCTACTGGAAAATGTCCATTTGAATTAGTGTATGACAATCAAGCCTTGCTGCCCCTGCAAATGCAATTATCCTCATATCAGTTCATTCAACAACTAGAAGATCAAGAAGTTATTCCATATGATGCCCACATTAACTAGATTGTTGAACTTGATGAAGAAAGGAGACCATCTCACCAAAGGCATGTCAAGTTCAAAGAAAAATTGAAGAATTTATTTAAGAAAAAGGTAACACGTAGAGATTTCATCATTGGATACCTTGTGTTGTCATGGGATAACAGACATGAAGACAAGAGAAAGCATCATCAATTTGATGCACTATAGATGGGGCCTTACTACATTGACATTCGGATTAGTGAACATACCTTCTTCTTGAAAGACTTAGAAGGGGGATTGCTTGAAATTCCTATTAATGGTAGACACTTAAAAATATTTACTAGATTTATTCCCCATAATCAAGATAAGCATCATTTGTGTAGTGTACAGTTTGTTGGTTGCTTTCTATCTTTTGTGTTCTTTTGCTTTTTCTAGTCCTTGGTGACTTAGTTTTGTTGGTTCCTTGGTTTGTTTTTAGGAGATGGTTCTCGTTTTCTACTCTACAATTTGAATCCTTTTCCCGATGTATGTTTTTTGGAACTTAATATGTTATGTGGTTGTTTTAGCACTCACAAGGGACTTCCCATCCCCGATTCGGAGCTGATGTTGATGCTCAAAATTATTCTCACCCCATTTACTACTAAAATCCCTTATTTTTCTAGCCTCTGTCACATTTTTTTATCTCCCTGAGTTGGTTCTTGAATACTCTTGTCCTACCATTTGGTTGCCATGATTAGTTCCTCCTTAGTTGAAGGTTACTTAAAAATCCATAATTTGTTCTTTCCTTTCTATGTCCATCTGAAGGTGTTTGTAAATTGGGCGTAAAACTCAGGTTGTTTGTTTCCTTCCATTTTTTGTAGTCATTTGTTGTTGTACCTACCATTTTGTGTCCCAAATACCTGAGGAAATGAGATTGAATGTAGCTCGGAGGATCCTATGTGTGAACCTTACAAAATTTCTAGATTCTCCGTTTCCTTGAAGAAAATTTCATTTTTGGGCTCAAATAATGGTTTCCCTGCTTTTTTATGGCTTAACAAGGTGTGTTTCTCCTATCAAATGTTAAATCTCTGCATCACTAGAAACGTGGTCCTTTTTGGTTGGATGTGGCTCAGAGGGGCACTCTAAAACATTTTGGATAATTTTAACCCAAAAATTTGTCCACGTCGAAGAATGGATGCTAGTTTGAAGACTCTCCTTTTTGTTCGGCCTTGGAGTTGGTGCTAGGGGGACATGTGGAGGATTTTGCTACTTTACCCAGACTTAGACAAAAAATTCACGAAACTTATATGGTTTTTGGCGGGCCATGGAAACGTGGTGGGCTAGTAACTCATTTGAAGATCTACTTCGGGGGTCCCATCTTACCAATTGTGATATAGGGACAGGTGGAGGGCTTCTTCTAGCTCTGCTGGGGACTTCAAACTTTTTACAAGAAATTTTCTAAAGCCTGTGACACATGGTAAATCCACGCTCATTCAGGGTCTCCTCTCTTCGGGACCATCTTGAAGCTGTGCCATAAAGACATGTGGAGGTTTTGATTGAGTCTTCCTTTACTTAGAATTTTCAAGCAACTTCCTAAAGGGCCTAAAAGACATGTGGAGGGATCGCGACATGTTTAGGGACTGACCTTTGAGTTTTATTTTAAAGAAGCATGCCAGGAGGACAATTGGAGGTTTCTGCTCGCTCTACCTTTTGCTTGGGATTTTTCAATGGCTGGCCAAAGAAGACTTTCTTGAGACCTTGGACATATGGCACCTTCTGTTGAAATCTCATGATTTTTAACAAACTTTGTCTAGATTGGGATACGTGTTGAGCATGCGCTTGTTTTGGGTCTCTACTTTAGAGAACCACCTCAAGATGTGCCATTGAGATGCGTGTCAATTTGAAAAGTCAAAATGCCGGGAGGCATGGACTCTATAGGGGAAAATTTTGAGAAATTTTCTTTTTTCCAAAAATAGGTAAAATGGTAGAATTGAGGCTATGGCTTCTTTTGGGACCCACATTCGGACACATGTGAAACCCATTTTTCTAAAGGTGGATGGGCAGAGAAAATTAAGAAATTTTCCATTTTTTCCAAAAGGCGTAAAAAGTAAAAAGTAACCCCCTGGCCCATCTTAACTCGAATCTCCCACATGAACGGTCCAAATTCAAAAGAGAGATCAATGTCAATTATGTATATGTATTTGATTTTTTTCAATTTCTGCTCGAAAGCTCCTAGGGATGTGATTTTTTATGGTTTTTTTATCATTTCTTGATGTCTCCTACACACCAAATGAAGAGGATAATTAATTTGATTTCCTAGATTTAGTTAGGGAAGGTTTAAAAACATATTTTACCATTAAATATGTAATTTGACTTTCAGATTCGATCTGATATTTGTTTCCTTGACACATAAGAAACAGGTTGATATCTTGGTTTTGGTCAGAAAAAATCTGAAAACTGTCTTTTACCATTAAGATGTGATCTGACTATCAGTGTTCAATATGATTTTCCTATCTTTCCTTCCTTGGCATGCAAAGAACTAGATTTTACAATATTGGAGGAGGAATTAGTTAGCACGTAAGATGAAGAACGAATAACTAAGTAAATAATTGAATGTTTGAAATATTTGGAGAGATTTTCCCTTTGTGCACACCTGAAAACCTTTTTTTCAAATCTTGATTATGAGAGTCATGATCAAAGTCATAACATGCAATGATGCTTTGAATGTTTTTTGTTTGGGGGGGGGGGGAAACTCTATTATCAATGAAATGTTATAAATTGCTTGAATTTGTCATGGAAATGGTTGGAGTGTTAGAGGTTGGAAGCTAATGCCTTATAGGAAAATTTTGAAAAATCCCATATCTCTAAGACATTATCTGAGGGAACTTGTTTATCTCTTTTTATGTGTAAATTTGATCATGTCAAGGTGTTTGTGAGTGTACAACCATTAACAAGCTCTGATATTATTCTAGAAACTTTCCCCTGCTAAAGAATTTAATCAAATTTGAGTTAAATCTATGTTGAATTTGAGAAAATTTGTGTGTGCTTCATCTTTGAATGTCTACAAACAAAATTTCTTGTTCCCATTACAATCTTACATTGAAATCTTTGTGAATCACACAAGATCTTAGTCTTTGTGATAATTTTGTGGAATTTGCAATTTCATTTATAAGAAGAGATTTCATTTGATAGTGAAATAAATAAACTTAAAATCACTTTACTTCTAGCATGATGACTAAGATTGTTTTTTATCCTTTGAGGGTATCTTAGGTGTGATAAAACAAAGATTGATAATGTTCTAGTTACGTTTTTTCCAATTTGAAGCCTTCATTTTGGGTTCTTAAAGTTTGTGTGAAAGCGTGTTGATCTGGGCCTCCATTGAAGCACACCTTCTAGTTAACGGAACATTATTGATGTTCTGAAGCATTATTTTGGTCAAGCCTTCCATTTTTTGTAAAATATTTCAATGATCTAGCGAGTCAAAATCTAATCTACCTCTCCTCCCTCTAAAATTTATTTTAAAAACAACCAATCCTACCCATACTACCCCTGCTTTTCCTATATGTGTACAAATGCATAGTATACTATTACTAAAACATATATAAGCAATCATGTTCTCTTTGTCTTTAGTAGCCTGAGCCTTGCTCTAGAAAATATCTCCATTATCTAGGGTGACAACTTGTGAGGGTTATATTTTTGTTTTATTGATCATGTTTTCTTCAAGGTCTTATTAATAAATTTGTAAAGAAGGAGATCTCCATCTCCTCCACAAACAACAGGCCACAAAAAGGTCCTATCATCCTTGTTAAAAGGTATGACCATAAATTGGTGATGATAGATCAAATACTCTTAAGGTTGCTACCTATTTCTCCACATCTGAGTGGATAAACAACAAGCTCCATATATTCCCCAACTACATAAACAACACACAACATGATCTTCTTATCTCTAAGCTTCCTGTCAAAACTGTGATGTTGCTCAGCTTCTGAGGGAGAATCAATTTGGGTACCAACAGCCTCCACGTGCATCATCGGTGCAACTTCAGAAGTGAGACCTAAGGGATAGTCCCTAAATGAGCGTGAAGCTTCCACGTGTCCCAGGTCCAAAAAGGTAAGGTCAACCGTTGAAAATTCCAAGCTCAGGACAAGCCGAAGGAAGCCTCCACACGTCATCTTGGTGCATCTTCAAAGTTAAAATCCGAAGGCGGTCCCCAAACATGCGGAAAATCACCACGTGCCTCGTCCGCGCAACTTCAAAGGTAAAATTTGGGAGGCAATTTCCAAATGAGGGCGAAGCCTCCACGTGTCTCGGGCCAAGTATAGGGTCTCCGCCAACAAGAGGGACTCAAGTAGAACAAAATAAACAGAGCGATCCCATGAATGACGTCACATGTCAGTCTGGCGCCATTTTGAGAGTGAAGGAAGGGACTAAATCTTCAAAACGTGTAGGGCTGCAACATGGACCTTGCGCAAATAGACTCCAAACCTAGAGCACCATCAAACAGCCATATCTTTCGACTAGGAGCTCAAAATTGAGTGGGAGATGACATTTTGGAAAGCTCTCGGCACTGAATTCTCACCCACCACAATTTCAAGGTTGTCATGTCTCCCACCTACCGACATGATGAAGAATGGGCCTCCACCTTGCCTAGCAAGGAACAACACACAGAGGCATGGGTCTTGCAGTAAAGCCCATCATTGTTGCAGGCGGAATTCAATGCTCTTTCCGGGGTGGTTGAAGTAGGATTCAAATTTTTCCCTCTCTCTTTCTCTCATTCTTCTATATATTGTAAAGGAGGTGCATTTTTCTAAACGTTGGTCATTATTTCTCTCCTGCCCCCCTCTCTCTTTCTTCCCTAGGGCAGAATGTGGAGTTTAAGCCTCCTCTCATGGCTCTGTAATGGCATTTTCTTGCCTCTTGCCCATTGATGATGTACTGTGTGAACTCATGGAGCAATAAAATATGTTTTGTGGTGCATTTGTCCATCCTTTGCTTATTTTATTGTCTCTTCTCACCTCTCATAATTGCAGGGTATACTATGCATATCTCTGATATCTATTGCAGGTTCTGGGAGTTGTGTTTAATGGGTTTTGAAGTGGTGTTCTATGGGAATTTGATCTTTGGTCTGTGATGCTTCTGTCCATCCTCTCCATTGCCCAACTCTCTCCACTTCAGGCAGTTGGATTTGTGATTAGCCACTTCCTTTTCTGGTGTATCACTGCTTAGTGTAGGATCTATTTTTATGTATTTCTCTCTCTCCATGTCTCCTTGGAAGGTTATATTATGATTAGATAGTTTACCTGCACTAGAGTAGCTTGTGGCATGTAGTTTAGGAAGAAGAAGTCGGCTTTCTCCAGAGGGCCATCTCAAGTCTGCAAGTCCCACATCTTGAGATATGGTCCTATGTTGTGCAATCACACCGAATGCCCCATTTAGATCCGAGGCCATTCAGGGGTTCTATGATTTTGTATCAACAAGTTCTTCTTGTCAGTTTTCAAGATACATTTCATAAAGAGACTCTCTAGTAACCATTTGGATGTAAAATCACATTTTATTACATCTTTTTTTGTGTGTATTCATGTGCAACTTGATAAAATGGAAATTCTTTCATGTGATTTTAATGAAACTCAAAAGAAAACTAGTAGCATGTCTTAATGTCATGTAAGTAGTTAGTGATCTTGTTATTTATGTCATGTAGACCATGGCTTGGAATCCTGGTCTTATTCATCTTCAAAGTGGTTGGAATATTGTTTCGTGGTTATAGTTTTCTCTTGGTTCATCGCCTTGGAGATCACTAAAAATGAAGGCTATATACATTCTAAATATTCCAAGGGTATATAATGAGTTGGAGTCCAAATCATAAATAATCCCAAATCTAATGTTGCATGTTGATAAGTGCCTTGTGCCAAAAAAGGGTTTAGGTAGTTGCATTGTTTTGAATCTAGAAGCATTAATTTATCATATAGGCTCAGAGCATGATACACACAAACTTCACTCATATTGGGAGAATTACTTTAACCTTGTATGTAGTGGAATGATTTCACATGATGGGATATGGAAGGTTAATATGGGATTATTATAGGACTTACCTTCCTTTATTGTTCAAGGTTTTCTAAGGTTCAAGAAAAGGATAAGCCAATTCAAGAACATTACATCACATCACAATAATGTAGATCTAGATTGTAGTTTAAGAGCATAGACATACATACGAGCACGAAAATTTATAGAGATTTCATATTATCATAAGAAATTTTTAGCAACCTCATATGAGTTTAAAGCCAAGAACCCGAACCTCTCCATCAAATCTAAACCAAATAGGTTTTCAATCCATCAATTTTTCAGGTTTTGTTAAGGAGCTACTTTTAGTCCTGTTTTCAGCTTATGAATCTTATATTGGTCCATCTCACTCAAAACTTAAGTTGGGATCATTTACTCGTGCTCTAACATTTACTTTTCATTTTTGATTGATTAGACTACCACTTATCAAAATAATTAGAATTCAAGCTACAATTTTATTTTCTATTTATAGAATATAAATTATATACATTAGTCTTAATTATTTAAGCACAAAACACTAAATAATTAAATCAACAACCTAAAAAAATTCACAAAAGTATCAGCCACTTTTTCCTTAACCTTCAATCGCTTAATACAATTTTGTATCCATCATATAAAAAATTACCTTAAGCTTTTCATACCATCTAACTAATACACCAAGTATTAGCCCATCTTCTAGATGATATCACCTTATTATACAAAACATACAATAGTTATTGAGTGTTCCACTTGGAACATGAAACATGGAGTTACTTGCAAAAAAAAAAAAATCAAAACACATGCAACCAAAAGATTTAGAATATCCCATTGTTTTTAAAAATTATTATCCTACCTTTCTAATTTTGGACCTTTTTTTTGGGTAAATGTTCCTTTTAATGGTCAAATTTGTTAGGTGGTCACAAATCACATTTTAAGGGTTATGGGGGGAAACAAAACCATTTAATAGTGGCAATTTTTGTATAACATGTGTAAGAATGTTCAACATCAATGTATTTTGAATCACACTCTATCATTAGGATGTGAGAAGAAATGAATATTTCAACGCATCTGGGATCACAATCATTTAGTTAAAAAAAATCCTTTTACTTTTACAATGTTCTATCTCATTTTTAAATTTTTTATAACTTTATGTTATATCATTATACTTATTTTTATGGATATACCGTGTATAAAAGTTACAAACAAAAATTATTCTTTGTATAATTGCACATAGTTTTTGCCATTTTATAGAGATAACAAATTATTTCTTATATGGTGTTTTCTTAATTTTTAAAATGTAGTATCTCATTTTTAAAAATTCTTGGAACTTTCTGTTATACTATCCCATTTTTTATAAAAATTCTATTGAAAATTACAAATAAATATTATCCATTATATTGTTGCACTAAGTTTTTATCATCTTATTTAGAATTTTCTATCCCATTTTTTTTTTAGAGAATTGAGCCTATATTTAGGTGTCATTTTTCTTTCCCAAACCAAGTTTTAAATTTAATTTCTTTACTTACCAAATTAAAGATAATTGGTATATAAGACCCTTTAAAATACCACATATAAATTACAAATTGCTTATATAATTAATTTACACATTAATACAAACTAATTGTTATTTTATAAAATTTAAAATCAACTCATTTGCTTATTTATTTCCATATCTATTTTGGCTTTCCTTAGTACTTCACTTCAGCTGGTTAACAAAATGTCTAAGGTAACGAATGGTTTGACTTTGTTCCTTATTTTGTTTATGACACTCAAAAGAATTTGGTAAAAACTTTTGATTATATTATATGTTTGGAATTCATAAGAAAGCAGTATAAACATTTAGTTACATTGTATGTTTGAATTTAGTAAAAAAATTTGATTATATTATATGTCTTCCTCTTCGAATTTAGGATTGGTTGCATCTACAATTTTACTGTTTGGTTATTCATTTGGTGTAATAGCTACATGGAGACACAATAATCCATTAACAAATTGCCAAAGAGTGATTGCTGGAGTTTGCAAAAGTCTTGCACTGTGAGTATAAATATAACAATGGCAGTTTTTGTAATGCCCTGTTCTACATTACACCTATTCATCCTATGGCGATCGAGTGCTAAGCATGGAATATCTCTACTCTTTCCTGAATAATCTTTATGAGCTTAAGATATAAATTGTTTTCCTTATTCTTTGTGGATATGAATTCCTGAGTGCTTTTCGACCCTTTTCTTAATTAAAAATCTATTAATCACATTTTTCGTGTGACGGGTAGGGTTCCATTAGACATGACACAAATTATACTTGCCCATTTGGCGGAATTCGTTGTTGCAGTTTCTATAATGTCTGATATTATAGGAGATAAGAATAGTTACATGAAATCCAAGCTAGTAGTGAGTTTATCAACCGACAAGGAAATTAATATTAATCCGTATTTCTGATATTGTTGCCCACGTTCTGCTTGCTTAAGGAAGGGTAAATGGCATCGATTGGGATTTTGGGATAGACAATCTGCAGTTCGAACCCCTCTGAAATAAATAACAATAATAATGAAAGTTAAAAAAAAATAAAAATTGAAACAAGTAAATTTAAAAAAATGGAAACGGAGTGGAGGGCGTGGGGAAGCACGTGTTTTCTTGACAAGGCGCAGAAGTTTGGTGAATGCATTCAAGCGTTTGACAAAATGAAAGAGAGGGGACAATTTTTCAGAGAAAATTGAAGGCAGGTGGGTGAGAGTTGGGTCAGTTGGCAGGGGGCGCCCTCAATAGCTGTCACAGTCTCACCGAATGCATTAAACAATTTCCCAAACCACTCAATGCTGGACCAGCGCACCTCTAGTCTATGCCTGTACCTAACATGGAGCGTAGAACTGAAATTCTCCTAGGAAAGTGCTGTGAGGAGGTGTTCGGTGATTGGCAGCAGCTACAGGGTAGAGAAGTAAACTTATCTCATAAAATCAGTGGCCTCCAGAGAGAGTTATGTGCGACTGCTGCCATAGGGTGATCCCAAGGATCCATGGGTGTCGATCCTGATGTTCTGGTTGCACGCGACCACACAGTCATGATCAGTTGTAGCAAAATCTTGCAGCTGTAGTAGAAAGAACGAGATAAAGTTTTTGTTGAACTATCTTGCATTTTCATTTTGGAAAGTCGCTTCTGTCCAGGTGGTGAATTTAACATGGAAGGAGCTCGATCAAATCTTGCAGTTGTAGTAGAAGTCATTTTGAGCGCTTCCAATGAGCAGGTTGTCCACTATGTTGTTATCTCTCAGTTCGACTGCATCTTCAAGTTCGGGACTCTCCTTCAAGATATTTTTTTTATCAAAACCGATTAAGTGACAATATGAGTGTTACCAGGAGACCCGATGAAATTTATTACAATGATTCTCTGTTGAGACTTTACTTGTTTTACGCTGTAATGCATGGAAGAGAATCTCTTAGGCGTGGATCTGTATCATGTCAGAAGTTTCATGAAGCACAATTTGCCTTGCAACTATATGTGAACTTCTCCTCTCTCAGAGCCCGCGATTCTCCTCTATTCTGATTATGAAGGATAATGGAGTGGTGCAATGGAAGAAAACTGAAGTGAACGTGGACGACCATGTTTTTTTTGTTCCTCAGTTCCCTCCTCATCTCACATCATACGATGAGTATGTGGAGGAATATGTATCAGATATGCATTTAAGAAAGCTCTCTCCCTCTCGCCCTCTTTGGGAGTTCCACTTCCTTAACTACAAAACCACAAATGGAGAAGCCATAATGATTGTGAATGTACATCATATGCTGGGGGACGGTGCTTCCCTTGTGGATTTAGCCAGGGCCTTCTCTACAAGGCCTAGTCATAATCCCACCCTTTCCCAAACTCTTATATCTTCCACTTCCCACCACACAAAGCTCCCCGCACAAGTTCATAAAATTAGGTCACTAGACACCACCTGGTTCGGGTTTGATGGTATATACAGGTTATGGAATCTGGTGTTCACTGTTGTGCTTGTAATGTGGTACACATTACTTGATCTGATTACAAATTTTTCAAGGTTTAAATGGGTGGAGGATAGTAGGTTCCCCATTAGAGGACATCCTGGAGTAGAGATGTTGCCAAAAGTTATAGCTTCCAAAAAATTCAAATTGCATGATATTCGAGAAATAAAGAATCATGTTGGAGGGACTGTGAATGACGTGGTAATGGGTGTTGTATTCTACGGGTTTCGGCTGTACTGTCAGATGGATCTTCCTGGTAAAATAACCCTACTTACACCTTGAAAATACATTTAAACAGATTAATCGTCATTTTAAACAGATTAATTTTTAATAGAGTTTAGCCTGCCACATTTTTTTATTGGGTGGTCATTTACTCAACCACCAATCTTATGTATTGTTTCCAGTTAACCTGTTGTGCATAATGTCATGAAAAACAAATTGCTTGCTATTATATGAGTTTCTTCAACGAGTCACTAAGTTGGCAGGCATAAAGGTTTCTGTTAGAATTATCACACCTGACAAGCTACAGCTGAAATGTTGCACTGAGAGTTTGATGCTGTCCTCAAATCTAATGAAGGAAAAGGTTTAATTACCATTGCGGTAGATGCCTTTCAGAGCCAGGAGTGATGTTGAAGCTGGAGAAACAGGCAAGATATTTCTACACATTTCTACTGTTATTATACTTACAATTATTGCGAAATCGAACCACTTTCCTTGCATTGATTTTTCAGTTGGATGTCATGATGGGAGATTTCCCTTTCTGCTTGTTTCTTCTCGTTTTAGCTTTTATCGTTGATAGTATGTGAGTCGAAAGGATGTGTGTGCCCTCTCCTCTGAATGTTATGTTTCCCTTACTCGAATGATAGACCTTTGTCTGTTTATTTATGTATTAATTCTTCTCTGTGATTGAGTTGCAAGTTGTTATGTTGATTTACTAGTATTTTCGATATCATGGAAGTAAGTTACGATAACTGTGAAGCTCCTCCCTAGCACCCAAGTTTTCTTTTGACGTTTTGTTAGCTCCTTCGCAAGTCCCTTTGATAACCTTTTGGCATCGAGAAAGAAAGGTTGTAGGTTTGTGTAATCAAGGCTTGGGGCTAACCAGCTTGAGTTTCAGTATTAAACTTTTTGAATAAAAAGGTTGTGTGCAGTGTGTTTTCCGCCTCACGGGTGTAGACTCTTATACTATCTTTCATCTTGTTTCTAGACTTTTAAGACCATCCTCAGGAAGTACCTTGACCATCCTTGGCAACTTTAACCATAACTAGCCTTTCGGATCAACTAAGCTCGAGGTTCTTTGTGCGAATCTGGTACCTCGTTAACACTGGAATAGTTTTGGTCTAATCCCCCTCTCAGAATTATTGTTGATGGCGCTCTTCTGTTTTTCCTAACTGGCATTATTTTCTCCCTTGTAATGTTAACGCTATTAATTAATATTGGTCAGTTTTTATGCACGTAATTACTGTAATAGTTTGTGATGGAGATTTCCTTAGATGTGATTGACCTTCGGGAAAAACTCAGCTTTCGTGTGATAATCTTATGAATTCATAGTGGAAGGTTTCGTTTTGATAAATTCACTTAGAAATTATGTTTGTATCTTTTTGTGCAACGGTTGACTGCGTTACCAAGGGTTGCCGTAAAATTTGGTTGTTTTGGGATATGGGTGATTTATTTTAAATTAACCAATCATTAGTACTGTAGTGGAGGTTGCAAACCTTTAGTGTTATAAAAAAGAAAAAAAAAATTGTTGACGACATTATTGTATACTCTTGTTGGACGAAACCCCCCCCCCCCCTTCTTCTCTCGCGTGTTTGCTACTAGCCTATGAGACTTTGACCCTTCCTGGATGATTGGTAGATCTCTTTGTAGTTAATGGTCAAAACTAGTATACCTTGCCTTCGCTTCGAAACTTATGCTGTGTGTATACTCTTTTTGATTTCCGGTTTGAAACTCAATTATGTATGACTTTTAGTGTTAATTGTTGAAACCCGTGGTTCCCTTTTCTTGGGCTGATCAACTCTTGTTCTTTTAGAAATATATTATTTTAGTCTATGCGTATGGTGCCTTTGATAAATTTCTAGATGACTGGTATATGTATCAAATCTCAATCTTGTAATTATTGTTTAATCACTTACTTGATGGGGATTCTGTCTTTGCTAGGTTGTTTGTTTTCTCCTTATAGGGCCAAGGGCCATTCTCATATGATTGTTACTTTTGTTGCATTTTCTCCTAACTGAAGTACAAGGTCTTCTCCTTCTTCGATCGACATGTTATAGACCTTATTATAACTTGATGTGCTCATAGTGTTTAGAGGTTTGACCCAAATTCTTGTAATAAGGTGCTTCTTTTCATGATATTGTTAGATAATGGTTATGGTGGTTTTGTGTAGCCTTATCTTGCTCAGTTCTTGAGAACTGACTCTTGTAGAAAATTTGCTGCAGATGGATCTTGCGTGTAGATGAGGGATAGATTTGTAGAATTTTGTCATCAACCTCAGTTGAGAAGATCCTTTGCTCGAAACCTTTTTATGTTGTTCAACTTTTGTTAACGTCCAGTGGAAAGTTTAAAAGAGGATTAATGTCTTAGTATAATGTATTGTGGACTTGTCATCTAAACTTTGGAAACCTTGTATTATTTGACCATCATTGAATTATAAGAAAATTTGGTTATTGTGGTTGAGTGACTTGTGGAGTATCATTATTTTAAGAAATGATGTAATCTTGTTTTTGTTCTCGTAAATGAGTGTTGCTTCAACTTTTCCTTGAGAATAAATTCTGATTTAAACCTTGCCATGACTTAGTAATAAAGTGTCATAAGTAAACTAACATGGGATTGTTTAATACTTCTGGAAGTTAAATTAAAAGTTGCATTCAAATAAAGTAACGTATGGGTCACCAAATTGAGAGCAAGAAATTCTTTAAGTAAACTAGGGCAAGACTATCATTGCAGGTAAACTTTATAACACGATAACCCTAGCTCCTCTAGTGAACATTATGCCTTTCATGGTAAAATTTGTAAAATGACCCTAAGGTGAAATGAACTGTTATTTGTTGAGGATAATAAGATTTAATAAACAAGAGAAAACAATTTTGAAACCACACAATCTCTCTCTCAACCATTTGGAAAGTAAATTCTTTTACTCCTTGATAATACTTTTAGCGAAGCCTAAGTAAAGTTGTTGTTAAAACTGGTTAAGAGCCCTAGCTTCAATTCAATACTGCCAATAACTAATGAGGTCCTAAAAATGTTTCATCTCGACCTTCTTCCTCTAACCCTTTTTCAAGGCACCTTATATCTCTTCTCTTAAGTGTGTTGAACTTAAAACCATGTTGTCTTGTGAGCAAGAACGAACCTTAGTAGCGTTAGTGGTGAGCAGATGGCCTTGTGGAATTAAATTAGTCCCTTATTAAATAATAGAACTAAACAACTAATTGTCGTAAAGTGAATACTTTTAGTGAAATTCTCTACAGTGTATAAGAAATTAACTCTGTTGGTAAAATGAATTTGTGCGAATCATATATTGAATCTTTCTGAAAACATAAGTCATGAGTTAAAGGGTGTTATATCAAAATAAACTTAACCTTCAATCATTCTTACTGTGGCTTGCCCTATTTGTTAGAGTAATCTGTCATTGGACTTCTATGTTGTCGGGTCAAAAACAAGAAAGGTGTATTATCCTTGGGGTGTGAACGTTTCAGTGATGACCTTGTGGTCCTCCCCATAACAAGTGGTTCCTAGTGTTGGTTGCAACCTTGTGACGACATGTTGTGTCGTGTTATGTGTCAAGCAAGTCAAAAAAAAAATTATCCTGTACTTCACTGTGTTGTTCGTGTGTGGATTTTTGGGTCGTTACAGTTTTACTGTAAATATAAATATGATTGACTTTTTTTCAACTAATTTTTCTCTTTAATGTATGGTCTATAAGAGAGCATTTGCTTATTTTGAATATGTTTAAATAGAAACAATTAATTTTATTATGTTTAAGAAATATTAATGTAAGGGTTGATTTGTCATCATAATTTTAAACATGTATATTTATACATTCTATTAAATTTGTCCAACACACCATCATACTTGGTATCTCCTAAGATTTGAATCTTTGGTGACTGGTTAGGCACACTTCTTACACTATAATATGTATTGTTGGACTACAACCCATTTGATTCTATGCACAAAATTCAAATCAGTGTCAATAAAAATTTAAAATCACACTAAATAAAAAAAGAATTTCGACCCCATTTTTTTTGAACTAAAGTGAGTGGTGTATTTAGATTGAGGCTACCTATACCATTCAATAAGAAAAAGTGTATAGAAAATGTATTTGTTTTCCAATTAAAAAAATTCTATAACAAATTCAAAATTAATATATATCAATATTTTTAATAATTAAATTTAAAATACCAATTAATTTCTTAATTTTATTTATAAAAATATTTTAAATTATTAAATATCAATATTTAAAATTATTAAAATAATGATTGAAAAATTAAATTGGTGACAAAGGACTAAGTGGTCCCTCTCCCACGATAAACCACAAAGTATGGTTGATGATTCGATTTTCGGAATCAATACTCAAAATATATTTGAAAAGCCTTCTACATTATAAATTTGGGAGGCTTGAAGTTTTAAATCTGACTTATTATTAATGATAAATATATTATAAATCTGGGAGGCTTGAAGTCTTTAATCTATATTATTATTAATGATAAACCACAAAGTATGGTTTGATAGGTTGATTTTCACAATCAGATGACAATATTTCTGAAAATATTATATATTATAAATTTGGAACGCTTGAACTCATTTATCTAAATTATTATTCATGTGTTACATTGGAAATGATGGTCTAGGTTGATTGGAATTGTATGTGCCCCTCTTCAATAAGGTGGTCATAGTGGCAATACGACACTCAAATTACCCACCTGGTTATTTGATTGGAGGCATGCTATGCTTTGTGAATGGAGCGCTTGTTGCTGCTTTTTACATCATTGAAGTATTTTAGCCTCTGACTGTATAGATAAATGCAATCATCTTGTCAGCTCAGAACCAATTATTTTGGATATCAACTGTTTTGGGTAAACCTATGAATTTGAATTGAGTTGGTTATCTTCGTCATATTGAATCCCTCATCACCTGTACCACAAACTATATGTGGATGATAGTTCACTTTTCATATCATTCTTGCCAAACTCTTTTTGTTGTTGTTGTTGTTGTTGTTTCCGTTGGATTATTCTGAAGCATATATATTTGTAGCGCATGGCTCACAATAAAATGAAAAGAAAAACCAATGAAATTTTCATAAGGATTTATATAACCATCTGGATTCTCTGGTATTGTGGTATGTTATAATGGTGTAAAATGTCTTCTATATCATCATTTCATATTCTGAAGAAAATGTTCTATTAAAGAATTATATTTATATGTTTTGAAATTCAATGATGAAAACAAATTTATGTTTTAGATTTTTTTCTTCCAGTAATTGCGTTCTTATGGTTTTTGGAAGATTAATCTAAGAACATGAGAATTGGGTCAATGTAGATTGGATAGAATCTAGGTAGTTGAGTGTAGAAAAATGAATTATTTCAGTTTGTAAACATTTTCTTAGTGATTTGTGAAGTGTGAACCGTGTAGATTGTAGATTTTGTCCATTCATTTGCATTTTGTTCCTTAACATTTTGTTTTTTTTTTTATGTTTGAAAAACAATTTTTGCCTTTGGTTTAGTCTTAGGGAATGGCAAAGTGGATTGTGTTTAGTTGATGGATTATGATGTTGAAACCATCAAAAGTTGCTTTGTGTTAAAGAAGGTAGTTTATGAGAGTGATCAGTAGTCTACAATCCAATGTATGGTGTTCTTTTTTCATTTTAATGAATCTCAAACTTAATTAAACATCATGCATTTATTTTAGGAAGATTTAGAGTAAACGTTATACTTGCAGAAGAAAGCCAACCTGCTCGCTGTAGAATTAATTATGTATGATGATTCCTGGCATGAATTTGAGACCTAAACTCTTACATCAGACATACACAATGGCTCGAATATCAACCAAGTTTGAACAAGGTTGTTGCCCTATTTAAACCACTAGACCAAACCCTAGGAGATACTTAGATACTAATGGGTTTTTAATAGTGTGTTGTTTGGATGCTTGATACACCACCTAATATTACATAGTAAAACTCGTTCAAGGACTTGTAATGGGAGCTCTGTTAACAGGGCATTAGGACTTCCAAGAGGGGGAGGTGGACATTATTTTTGCAAGAAAATGGAGTGCAAATGGAGATATATAATCAGATTTTAACCCTGCGAAATTGTTGTCATTGCAAGTGCATTTATATGTTGAGAAGTGTTGATATCTTAATTTTAAAGTTGACTATTTCATTATAAGGTGAACTAACAATTACTTCGAAGAAGAAAATAACCGTATTTTTCCATTGGAGAGGCATCGAGCTTACGGCTACAACATTCACTAATGTGTTCGAAAGTGGCCTCTTAGATCCACTCAGGAGGTATTACTGCAATTTTAACAAATTCTCGGTAACTGTTTCAGGAACGGAGGTTCAAATTTTGATTGTGCACACCAAATTATGGAAAAGGCATTGTCAATTGAACAAATAACCTTGTTTATTCCTAAATAAAGTACTAAAATCCACGCCCTACATGAAGGAAGGAAGACGACTTAAGAGTCGTGTACCTGTATTTTGCTGAAAATTGCACTCACCTCCCCAGTATTTTTCCATTCTCCATGGAGAAAAAGTATATGTATATGATGGATCAATATACTTTCTTTGTGTACAATAGCGATTTAACACAATAATAGCCAAACTTGGAATAATAAAAAAATCTGAAGAAGAGCTCCTATAAATGATTTATTGATAGCACAGACCATATCTGCATAGTTTCACAACGAATATGAACATAAAATAATTGCGAATCTTTCTTACCAACCCTTAGGTTTTTGTTGCTCTCATATATCTATTCTGCAAACAAGCAATTAGGCAAATAAAATTAGGAGAGAATTAACTATGAGAGTCTTCCTTTTATAGATTTGTCCTCGCGCTTTGGAAAAGTACATAACAACATTACAAAAGAATGAAGAAAAAGGGCATTCACTGGAAGAGCAGATTAAAACTAAGCACTTCTTTGACAAAGTGAAATGACTGCCATTTTATATCACCAACAAAAAAAACTGATTTAATTGTCGGTGGGAAAGGAAAGACATGCACTGGTGGAGTGGAACGCATGGAAGCCTATTCCTACTACTAAGCATTGCCAAAAATTATATGCAGATTCCTGCAATACAATGCACAACCATCGTTCAAATATCATGTAAGCTCTCCTTGCAGTCCCTGTGAGCATGGATGTGAAATACCAACCGCATGATATGATATACTATGCACTTCGTCTGTCTTTTCCAAAGTGTGAGCGCAAAAACTATAAAAGGAAGACTGTCATAGCAATATGTATGATGAAGATGACCAATATCCTGTATCAGGCCCTTAATAGAGCAAAAAAAGAAAATGTCAAAATTCTAATAACATGATGGTGATCCAACAAGTTTGTTCTACTTTGTGGTAAAAGAAGTGCATTGCCCCACCGATGGCCAGGGTTGAAATTACCCTGGACTCAAATGGCCCTGTGATGGTATTAAAAGCAGAGTATTGCCACAAATACAATGATGGCCCAGGTTCAAATCACCATGGGAACTTCTGCACAAAAGATTGCATGCACTACCTGAGATAAGACTCTAAAGCTTCCGCAGAGAAGTAAAGAAAAACATTCCCAAGTCTAACATTTCGCTGACCATCATGTCATAGGGTCTGAAGGCCTTGATGATGAGCTTCTCTCTGAAAGAACTCTCAACAGAGCTGGCTCTGAGACCTGGGAGTAGGGACTTTCCTAGATGGGCATGACTCCTGCAGATGGGAATTGTCTGAGAAGAGAACCTTCCATTCTTAATTGAAAATTGCAGTTGTGCACTCCTTAAACTGCATAGGCTTGAGAATTGTAAACCAGCCACATGGAAGGCCATCATATACAATCTATAGATAGCAAATATATCAAAAAAATGAATTAGGACTCTCTTACCTTTTCTAGCACACCCAAATGACACAGAGTAAAAAGGCAAATATGTGCAAATCATAGTGTTGTTTATAGAACTGGTGATCAAGGGCAGGCTGGTGAGAAAGGTGAACACATTCATGGTATCTCTAGGAATTGCAGTGCGGAAATATATGTTAATTCAAAAGAAGCCTACTAAAAATTCACATACAAGAAACCATTTTTAACATCACCATTGGGATGGCATAAGTTATTTATAACAGAATAACAACTTATGAGATCGACGTCAGTTACAGCTGGTGCACAAAAAAGTGGATATTTAGATAAAAAATTTACACACTCGTCCACATTAAGCATCAAAGATTTCATACTCTTATCTCCTTAAAAGATGGCACCCGATTTCGAGTTCGTATACAAAAGCTACAGCCTTTGGAAGACAACGAACATTTTTTGGTTGCGCAACCGCTGGTCTATGGATTCTGTCATGCAATAAGTAAAATGCCTGAAACGTAAAAAATGAGAATGATTTGTCTTCCAAAATGATTTCTTGGCAAATTCTCAAGGCAAGGGCATCTTTGCAAGACTGTTAGGTGTCAATTATCGTGAAAGAATGTAAGAGTTATGGAATTTGGATTCTCATTGTTGTTATAAAGCAAGTTGGAGATTTTTTCCATGGTTACATGGTGATTTCCCAATAGGGAGAGTTTATTCTCGAGGGATTTGTTGTTAAGAGTGTTGGAAGGTGCTTAGCCATTCATGGCAATATTTTGTACATTTGAGTGAATTATATAGTGAAAGGGGAGTGCAGTTGCCTCACCCACTGGCATTTTCTCCTTTTTGGGTTCCTCAAGGATAAAATTTTTGTGTTCACGTGCTTGTAACTTTCCATTCTTCTCATATATGTGTGTTTAATATTGTGTACATTTATTACACATTCTTCATAGCTCTGTTTGGTATACAAATGAGTTATTTTACAATCTCCGTGCAAGCTTGGAATATCCACCTGGCTTACAAATCAGATTGGTATCAGAGATGGTTTTCCTTTTTTCCGTAAAAGGTTTTCTATTTCCGCAAATTTCTGTTGGCTTTTGTTCCATTGTGGTTTGGTGACTTGTGTTGTAGTTTTATACCCAAGAAACAAGTGCTTGTGGGAAAAGATGTGAGAAGCATGATGCTTTGATGATGAGGAGACCCATACAACCGAAAAACAGTTCCGCAAGTTGGAGGATGATGTTTTAAGTATTTCTTTCATACTTAGCCATTTTATGTTTGTGCAGGTTCTGTTGATATTCTGATGGCAAATCTTATTCAAAATGGAATGGAACTAGTTCCGAGATGACTACATAAAAAAAAAAAAACCAATTATTCCAGTATTGAAAGTGATAAGTGCCAAGTTAACATTCCAGTATTGAAAGTGATAAGTGTTACATTCCAAGGAAAATAAACCAACTATTATAGTATTGAAAGTGATAAGTGCCAAGTTAACATTAATACCCATTAAATGTCTAGCTCTCATGGGTTATCTAAGTGCACCTTAAGAAGCCTTTCAATTTGTTCTGTATCAACCTCTGTTTTCCCTTCAAGCATTAGAACAACTTGTGCCATGCTTGGCCTGCATTCTCATCCTCTTGAATGCACAAAATGCTTGCCACAGCTGCTCTTCTCACCTCTTCAACAGACGCCTCGTTCGCAACCCTTTCGTCCACAAGCCCCATTGTGTTTCCCTTGTCTAACATTTGAGTTGCAGCCCAGGTGGGAAAGTAGTACCGAGATTCCTTCACAGTCAAGTCCAGATTTCTTCTGCCTGATATTATTTCCAGCAGCGTCATGCCAAAACTGTATACATCCGCCTTAGCTGTGATAGGAAGCCCGGAAATCCACTCTGGAGCCAAATACCCTCTGGTTCCTCTTGTGGTTGTCAGTACTCTGCTGAAATCTCTACCAACAAGCTTTGCCAGCCCAAAATCAGCCACTTTAGCACAGTTTTTGTGTTGTGAGTATTATATGTATGTTGGTTTATTCAGTCGAGTGAAGTTAACTTTAATCTTTGACTGATTTGTGTTCATATATGGTTGGGGCCTATATTCTTCCTAAAACAAGGATGTGTGTTAATGCAATCTTGTTCCCAAGCAATTTTGAATATGTTAAGTCATTTGACTAATCTTTACCCTTTTGGTTAATAATAATAGAATGATGTTTGGGTGTTAGATTTCAATCACGTAATCCATAGGATTACATGACTGAAATCTCAATACTCTCAACCTTGTTGTCTTCACCAATAAGGTCTCACCTTGTTTGTCTTTGGAATATCTCTCTCACTTGAATATTGGGATTCCTCCTTGTTGGTTGGTATAAATCTCTTCATCTTGTGAAACATATTGATTAGTGGTTTGTGATTTGATCTATTCTTGAGTTTAGAATTTTACTTTCATGATATTATAAAATGTTAGCTTCTGTTGCAATGGGTAGTCTTAACATGCTCAGTTCTAGCGAACTGACTCTAGTTAATATTTGTGTAGATGGATTATGCGAGTAGACTAGAGGAAAAGAGTATTAAAAGTTCATCTGTACAATTTATGAAGTTCCTTGTAAAAATGTCCAATGTGTTGTAATTGTGTAACATTGCTTGTAAAGAGAGTTTATATGACCTCTTGCCTGGAATTGTTCAGAGAATTACGTGAAGTAGTAGTTTTGTCCTTTTTTTGTATTTTGGCTGGTAACTCTTCTTAGTGAGAAATAATATTCAATCTCTTCACTGGCATAAGCATTGTAAAAATTTGATCTTGAGAATTAAGTGTTAATTTAAATCTTTCTAAGTCTTTGTATTGATGGGTTATATGTAAGCTTTAATGGGGTGGCTTTTCCTTACAGAAGTTACCTAAAAGTTTTATTCAAAGAAATATGTTGTGGTTTAGATCCCCTTGTAAACAAACAATACCTTAAGTAATCAAGAGTGAGACTATCCTTGCAAAGTGATTTTATATAACGTGTTATCCCTAACTGAACTAGTAAACACTACTCTTTTGGTGAACGCTAAAGACAAGCTTAAAGGAAAACAATGGCTAGTTTCTAATAAGATTTATCAAGTAAGAGAAGAAAATTTAGAAGCCACTCATTTTATCTCTCAGCCTATTTGAAAGTAAGTAGTTTCCTTTTGGTAAGCTCTTTCGGTGAAGCGTAAGTAAAAGCGTTTATAATTACGTATATAACCCCAAGCTCCAATTTAACCTTGGTAATAACTAATGACGTCTTAAAGAGGAATTTAACTCGACCTTATGTCCTTAACCCTTTCCCAGGATACTTTGTAAGTTCATCTTGATTTTGTTGAACACGAATTCTTGTTGTAGAAATGTAATGAGTAAATTTTAATAACGTAAGTATGGACAGATAGCCTTGTGGAATTAAATTAATCCCTTATTAAATAATAGAACTAATAACTAATTGTCGTAAAATGAAGACTTTAAGTGATCTTCTCTACCGTGTATAAGAAATTAACTCAATGGGTAAGATGAATTTGTGCGAATCATATATTGAATCTTTCTGAAAACATAAGTCACGAGTTAAAGGATGTTATATCAAAATAAGTAACCTTCAATCATTTCTTACTGTGGCTTGCCTTAGCTATGAGAGTGTCATGTGGTTGGAGTTCTATGTTGTTCTGTCTAAAAGAAAAGTGTATTATCCTTTTGGGTGTGAACATTTCTGTGTTGTCCTTGTGGTCATCCTCTTAATAAGTGGTTCCCAGAGTTAGATGTAACCTTGGTGACGACAAGTGGTGTCGTGTTATGTGTCAAGCAAGTCAAAAAAAATATCTTGTCTTTTACTGTGTTGTTCGTGTGTGTGTTTTTTGGGTCGTTACACTTGGTATCAGAGCATAGGTTCATGCTCTCGAACCTATGGGCCGGATTGGTGTTATATGATGATGTTACATGGTGGTGGTGGTGTTACATGATGATACTGCATGATGATGATGATGTTGCATGATGGTGGTAGATATTGGAAGAGTAATGTGCTTTAAACGTGATGTGATCCATTGTCGTAATTGTGATTTTATGAACGCACATGATGTGTGTGTCACTCAGTGCGTATTTGTGATCATGTTTATGTGTTGGGGATGGGAGCATTCTCTCTCCTTATTATAGATTCTATGAAGAATTCACGTGTGAATTATTATTTGTGATGTGTGAAAAGAATTGTAATGTGGATGACATAGTGTTGGAATATTGTGACATATTTTGATATGTAAGTGTATCAATGTGTTGTATGACTAGATTGATGTTAAAAGGAATGAGTTGTATCATGATGTTTTTTACCTTGTTCTGAAGAGATGTGTGTACCACCTTGCTATGCAGCTCAGTAGATGTTATGTTGTGTTGTCCTATGTTCATCGTATGTATGACTTGTACAAATATGTAATGCTTTATGTTGTGATTTAAGGTCATACGGTGAGTGTATGAACCCTATCGTATGGTGCTTGCTCTTTGGGTGCAGAATGTGGTAAAGTGGTGTGTTATGCCCAGTGAATGTATGATCGTGATCTACCCTGTATATGTACCATATGTAAGACGTTATGGTAGTTATGTGTGTGCCACCGTTGTGTTAGTGATGTAGTTACATGTTATGTTGTGAACCTTACGCTAACCGATCCTGAGGGAAATTGGTAGAAGTGTATGTTGAGAGTGAGGAATGGTGTACCATGGGTCAATAACTCGAGTCAAAACTTGGTTTAGTAGGTAGCATGTGATTCTTTCCTCTCTCCCTATGTGGTTGTATGTATGCAACCTAAGTGCAACTATGACTATGTTTAGCCTTGTCGAAGTGGTGGCGGGATGATTCAGATGGAGGTGATGACAGTTGTATTATTGATACGTATTTTACGAGCTGAGGCTCGATGTTCCGAGTGCTAGCAACTCGTTGAGTACCCCTTTGGTGGCTAGATAAAGCCACACAGTTATCGTAATGTGACATTATTATAAGTTGATTTTATTCGTAAATTGAGCTTTTTACTTTATTTTGTAAGGACCAGAAGCTTTTCTTGATTGCCATGCTTTACAATTTTGGGCATTTCCTTGGTTTGTGGCACTAACATGGGGATTTTGATACTAACTATGGCTATTTGGCCATTTATTTTGCTTGATTTTGGGTCTTCTTTTAAATTTGGAATTTTTACCGCCTTGCCCAAGGCTTGTACTTTGCCACTTGGCACTTTGATTGGATTGTTGTGCTGGTTCTATTGTCGTGATGTGTGGAATAGGGTCATGGGATGCACCATGGAATGGTTGGACCTATGGACCCACTTGCGTTGTATAGGGGTACGCCCCAAGGAGTTACATATAACTAGCGGGTTGTTGAACCACGTGTTATTATGTCACTTGGGTTAGGAGTGTTCGAACTCTATGTGTCTTGGACCATAGGGTCAATCGGCCTCCTTGAGGGAGGCATAAGAGTTTGAGGGAGGCATAAGAGACTTGAGGGAGGCATAAGAGTTTGAGGGAGGCATAAGAGACTTGAGGGAGGCATAAGAGTTTGAGGGAGGCATAAGAGACTTGAGGGAGGCATAAGAGTTTGAGGGAGGCATATGATATTTGTCTGTAGGGTTGATGTTTGGGGGAGGATATATGTTGAGTTATTGTGATGTTTGGTAGTGGTCTTTTGATGTATGTGTTACTCATGTCAGATGGATATGTGTTGTGATGTTGTGGATATGTCATTGATGCCCTTGTGGGCCCTATGTACATGTAGTTTTTATGAGTCATGGAAAATCTTCATACGTGGAATTGAGGAAATGTCTGGTGGATTGTAGTACTCTTTTGTTTGAGTATTTTGTATGTCAGTCATTGATGTGTGATGAGTACTATGTTATGTGGAGTGTGCCTATTCTATTCCGTATTTGTGTAACCTTTTGTGGTGTAATACAATCTTGAAGTATATACTTGTGTACTTGTGAATCCGTAGGGTCTTGTGAACCTAATAGGGTGTTGTGTTAGCAGCTCATGTTGGGCACCCACAATAAGGAATAAATCAAAACTCTTCAATGATGATATTTTTTTAAAGAAACTAAAACTAGAAATAATGATAATGGAAAGAGACTAATGAAATGATGAACAAGAAAGAACTGCCAATCTTCACAGAACATTGAAAGTTAAAAATTCTACCAAATGTTCCTAAGGCTACCTTGTGACCGTGCTTTAATCAACTAAAATTTTAAACCATAGGGTGTACTTTCTCCTTTACATGTTCTTGGTTGCGAACCATTTACTTTCCTCCATGTGTTATGTCGCATCGAGGACGATGCTTTTCTTAAGGGGAGGAGAATGTAATGCCCCGTTTGTGCGTTACACCTAGTCCTTGTCGCAATGACACCTTTGTGTGTGGACTGTGTAATGTCCTGTGCGTCAACCTATTTAAAGAAGGATATCACATCAATACGCCATTTCCATATTCAATTTCATTATTGCCTTGTGACCTTAGTTGACATTTATTGGTTTGAAAATCTTACCTTGAGTTCATTTGATATTTGGCATAGTGGTTGGGTTTCAAGTCTTTATTCTGTCTTCGTGATTTCAATAAAGTGGTTGCAGTTATGTTATGCTATCATATCTTGTGGTATCTTGTTGATATCATGTTAACTATATCTAAGGACTTCAATTTTTTTCCTAAGGTAAGACTTGACGTTTCTAAACAGTATAACCTAGACCTCGACTATGTCATAAACCAAAACCTAGCCATTCTATTAATCAAGACCCATGAAGTCAAGATCATTGTGAGATTTGACATGAAGCTATGTTTTGGAAAATAGCGACTTCAATGTTAAAAGGAGATTTTTAAAAAAGGGTCACAGATCCGACTGGGAACATAATTTAATGGGAATGTTAATGTTTTTTTTTTGACCTTGTTTCCTTGGTCGGCTGGAGGTGGGTGGCTTTAATGGCCACCTGACATTGCATTAAAAACCCCCTGCACCTTCTTGGCATGTTCAACTTCCTGGTTGGTGGCCGCACATGCCCATATATTAAAATGTTGACTTGCATCTGCTGTCTCACGTGGTCTAACTGTTGTTTTCTTCCCTAAATCACGAATGCTTGTTTGCGCTCCATCAAGTGCTACAACAGATGAATTGCTACAGCGTGTTCTGGATAGTGGATTCATTGATGGTGAAATGAAGGTCTATCGCCCTGATGTTGCGAGGGTGGGTGTGGGTTCTCAAAATCGTGTTGCACAGGCAGTATCAGTGGAGCGTAGAACTGAAATTCTCCTAGGAAAGTGCTGTGAGGAAGTAATTTGGCTATATGCAGCAGCTACAGGGTAGAGAAGTAAACTTATCTCAGAAAATCAGTGGCCTCCAGAGAGAGTTAAGTGCAACAGCTGCCGCAGGGTGATCCCAAGGAACCGTTGGTGTTGATCTTGATGTTCTGGTTGCACGCGACCACAGTCGTGATCAGTTGTTGCAAAATCTTGCAGCTGTAGTAGAAGAACGAGATAAAGTTTTAGTTGAGCTGTCTTGCCTTTTCATTTTGGAAAGTCGCTTCCATCCAGGTGGTGAATTTCAATTTTCATGGAAGAATCGCTCGATCAAATCAGCTTGAGGCAAGTTTTACCTCCACTTGCAAGTGATGCTAAGATTGCGTTCACTACTATTTCTAGTACTGACCGGAAGTTATTCAGTAGCGGTAGATAAGCTAGCCCATGGGTTTGTTATGGTGGTTATAGATGAAGCTACAAGCTAGGGAAGTAGGCGTGTTACCTCCACTTTCATTGGGTGCTGTTCTTGCTATGTGTTCTTGTACGAGGATCGCAAATTTTCCTGTTGGCTATATACACCAGACAGTGGTGGTGGCAATTTATTTCTATGCCAGAGGTAGATGCAGGCACGTGTGTACAGTATAGTATAAGCTTTTAGCCATAAGCATGCAGATTGCAACGTTGAGCGCCTCCAACAAGCAGGTTGTCCAACTATGATGTTATCTGTTCTGTATTGACTGCATCCTCAATTCGGTATTCTCCTTCAAGGTGACAGATCACACCCACAGGCACAGGAGATCTATGCAATGTTGGAGAAAATGTCTTGGGAGATGAAGGTAGCAAAATATTTTTTTAGATCCAGAACATGTACTGAGTTTGTTTCTTCAAAATCAATTATGTGACAGTGAGGGTGTTACCAGCAGACCTGATGAAATTTATTTACAAAGATTCTCTATTGAGATCTTACTTGTTGTACGATGTAACTCATGGAAGAGAACCTCATAGAGCCGATCTGTTTCATATCAGAATATTCATGAAACACAATTTTCTTTGCTATTATATGAGCTTCTTCAACGAGTCACCAAGTTGGCAGGCATAAAGTTTTCTGTTGGAATTATCATACCTTACAAGCTACAGCTGTAATGTTTGCACCGAGAGTTTGATGTTGTCCCCAATCTGATGAAGGAAAAGGTTTATTTATCATTACGGTAGATGCCTTCCAGAGCTAGGAGCGTGATGTAATCATTATGTCTTGTGTCCGAGCTTCAAATCATGGGGTTGGCTTTGTAGCTGTTTTTCACCACGTGAATGTGGCGCTAGCACGAGCTCACAGAGCACTTTGGGTTAAGGACAAGCAGCTACTTTGAAACAATCAGATGCATATTGAGATGGCGTTTTAAACCAGGCATGTTAAACCTGCCCCTTGCAATCTTCTGCTACCCTTTTATTATGTCATGAATTGAATGTCCTTCTTTTTGTTTTTTATCTGTTATGGCATTTAGAATGGGCTTCTGCTTTTCCTTGTGAATCGACCCAGATTGAAGGAAAGGAAGGAATGTTGGGAGTTGTTTGTTTTTCATACCCTGATAGCAACTGTGATAGCATGTATACATTTCTTTTCTGCCTCGTTTTTTTTTTCTTTTCGAAATAAAAGAGTAACTGCTATGTGATAGCAAAATAATGGTTGAAGTTTATACCATGGGTGTTAGATCTTTAACCAGGGTGCTTTCCTGCTTAATTCTTAAAATTCGGGTGACATTTAGAGACGATAGTGAACAATGGCCGTTGAGTTCGATTTCTAAACCAGCAGTAGCAGATATAAACTTGAGCCATGAATAACATTAGTGGATATTTGTAGATTTGTCGACTCATGGCCAGTTTTAGGCTAAATGTTTGTTTTTGTCTTGGTAAAATCTTTTCTTGGGCTGAATCTATGTGTAGACCTCGCATAGTGAGCATGATGTTTTCTTAGAGGCCTACGTGAGTGAAATATTGACTGCTCAATACAGATCCTGTGACGTGAGTCACTGTATCATAAGATAAAAGAGTTCAATCGAACTCTGTAGTAGCAGATGTTTTCTTTGGAGCGACTATGAGGATAGGTCGAGTAGACTGTCGTGAAATAGATGGGTATGCCCAAACTATTCATATGTTGTTTTAGAGATGGAAGAGAAGGCATAGTTCATAGGAAGAGTATTTTTCTTTGTATTCCTCCTTCGCTGACTGTTAACCTTGTGATTGGTGACTCGAGTTGGGTCACGGTAGAGGATCTTGTGTCGATTCACTTATATTTTCAATAGACTATCCCTTGCTTGTTTAAATTCAAGTATCGAATGAAATGGGTTTCTATTAAATCCATTTTGTAGCTTAGCAAACCTTCAATAATTCAGGTAGGGACTTTCTGAGTAAGTGTTGACTGAGGCATGTATGAAAATAGAATGGTTACCTTTCTTCGAATTGGGTTAGACTTGTATGAAAATGGAAAAGGTAGGAATCGACTCAGTTACATATTTTAGTGAGCTAAGTCCTTAACTCTTACAATGATCATACGAGTGGTGGATTACGGGTTTATTACTGATTATGTGATGTAAGATAATAACAACCTTTGGTGAAAAGACTTCTTCTTGATCCTTGCTTGTGTAATCCAACTATAGTTGTTGAATGTAATTTAGTTGGATAGAATCTAATTTATTTAACTTCTTGAAGAAAAATAATTAGGTTCGGTGAGAATTACTTGGTATATTGAATCTTCAGATTCAGTTATTGTGTTGTGAGTATTATATGTATGTTGGTTTATTCAGTCGAGTGAAGTTAACTTTAATCTTTGACTGATTTGTGTTCATATATGGTTGGGGCCTATATTCTTCCTAAAACAAGGATGTGTGTCAATGCAGTCTTGTTACCAAGCGATTTTGAATATGTTAAGTCATCTGACTGATCTTTATCCTTTTGGTTAATAATAATAGAATGATGTTTGGGTGTTAGATTTCAATCACGTAATCCATAGGATTACATGACTGAAATCTCAATACTCTCAACCTTGTTGTCTTCACCAATAAGGTCTCACCTTGTTTGTCTTTGGAATATCTCTCTCACTTGAATATTGGGATTCCTCCTTGTTGGCTGGTATAAATCTCTTCATCTTGTGAAACATATTGATTAGTGGTTTGTGATTTGATCCATTCTTGAGTTTAGAATTTTACTTTCATGATATTATAAAATGTTAGCTTACTGTTGCAATGGGTAGTCTTAACATGCTCAGTTCTAGTGAACTGACTCTAGTTAATATTTGTGCAGATGGATTATGTGAGTAGACTAGAGGAAAAGAGTGTTAAAGGTTCATCTGTACAATTTATGAAGTTCCTTGTAAAAATGTCCAATGTGTTGTAAATTGTGTAACATTGCTTGTAAAGAGAGTTTATATGACCTCTTGCCTAGAATTGTTCGGAGAATTACGTGAAGTAGTAGTTTTGTCCTTTTTTGTATTTTGGCTGGTAACTCTTCTTAGTGAGAAATAATATTCAATCTCTTCACTGGCATAAGCATTGTAAAACTTTGATCTTGAGAATTAAGTGTTAATTTAAATCTTTCTAAGACTTTGTATTGATGGGTTATATGTAAGCTTTAATGGGGTGGCTTTTCCTTACAGAAGTTACCTAAAAGTTTTATTCAAAGAAATATGTTGTGGTTTAGATCCCCTTGTAAACAAACAATACCTTAAGTAATCAAGAGTGAGACCATCCTTGCAAAGTGATTTTATATAACGTGTTATCCCTAACTGAACTAGTAAACACTACTCTTTTGGTGAACGCTAAAGACAAGCTTAAAGGAAAACTATGGTTAGTTTCTAATAAGATTTAACAAGTAAGAGAAGAAAATTTAGAAACCACTCAATTTATCTCTCAGCCTATTTAAAAGTAAGTAGCTTCCTTCTTGATAAACTCTTTCGGTGAAGCCTAAGTAAGAGCGCTAATAACTATGTATAAAACCTCAAGCTTCAATTAAACCTTAGTAAGAGCTAATGACGTCTTAAGGAGTGAACTCAACTCGACCTTTTCTCCTTTAACTCTTATCCCAGGGTACCTTGTAAGTTTCTCTTAAGTTTGTTGAACATGAATTCTTGTTGTAGGGCAAGGTAACGAACAAGTTCTAGTAGCGTAAGTGGTGGACAGATGGCCTTGTGGAATTTAATTACTCCTCCCTTTATTAAATAATGGAACTAAACAATTCTAATTGTCGTAAAGTGAAGACTTTAAGTGAACTTCTCTACAGTGTATAAGAAATTAACTCAGTTGGTAAGATGAATTTGTGCGAATCATATATTGAATCCTTCTGAAAACTTAAGTCATGAGTTAAAGGGTGTCTTATCAAAATAAATAACCTCCAATCATTTCTTACTGTGGCTTGCCCTAGCTGTAAGTGTGTCATATGGTTGGACTTCTATGTTGTCTTGTCAAAAAAAAAGTAAATTGTCCTTGATAGGTGTGAACGTTTCCGTGCTGCCTTTATGGCCATCCTTGTATCAAGTTGTTCACAGTGTTAGTTGTAACCTTGGTGACGACATGTTGCGTCATGTTATGTGTCAAGAAAGTCAAAAAAAAAAAAAAAAGTTATCCTATATTTCACTATGTTGTTCATGTGCGTGAATTTTTTGGGTCGTTACACATAACATATTGCTATGGTATTTGAGCCTAATTGATATATGATGGATACTTAGTTTAGTCGCACACCTTGATGATTTAGATTATTCGATTATTGATGAGAACACATGATATCATGATTATATGTCATTTATATGTATTGCAATGACTAACACATGGTGAAATTGTGCATGTTTCCCATTTACGATTCCATGATGATGATGCGATAGCATAGTTTGCATAGTTAGACTTGATCATTTATTGAGTGGTTAATTTACACTTGTATTGGGCAGATTCGTTTAATGTGTGCATTGAGTGTGCAGGTTATAGGGAATAGGAGAATGTGGGTTTCAAGGTGGCTATCTAAATTGTGCACAAGTGGCCCATGGGGCTAAGTCCTAACCATGTTAGTTGTATGAGGCTTTTATTGTTTGCTTGTATTGTTGGGCACCACGAGTGACCCTTATTTGTAATGTTGTATTTCATGTAAAATTAATTGTGTTTAGGTTGTTTATTTTTGTTAAGTAAACTAGGTTGGGGGAATTAATGGTCCCCACTTGCATTAAGTATGTATTTTTGTAAGTGTGTGTTAATTAAAGAGGATTGGGGTCACATGAGCACCTTTGAGTGAACCCCACATCCTCTACATATGTGCCCGAATGTGCCAAACCTGAAATTGGGCTATTTTTGACATTTTAAGTGACCCTTTTTGTTTTGGGAGTTCATTTAACATGAAAATAAGCCCTTGGACCCTACCTATTAGGTAGGGGGATTAATTCCGAGGCATGGAGGGAGTTTCCATACCATTTAGTCTTTCTTTTGTCACCATCCTTGTAAGATGGGTTGGAATATATGTGTGTTGTGTAAAGTTTCATAAGCTTGTCTCATTTTCTTTTTGGGTAATTTGGAAGAGGGATGTTTAAATGTGAGTTTATCTTTTCTCTATTTTTTTTGGGAATCTGGACTTGGAGAGAAGAGAGGGGTGACACATGTCATCCCGTCATTTGTGAGGAAATTTATTTGTTTTTTTAAATACTCCCTCATGGGGGAGAAAGATGAATTTTTTTTTCTTTTGCTTTGTGCTTGGAGGTTTTTGGAGTTAGAGATTTGATTGGACAAAGAATTGAAAAAATCTTAGATATTTGGAGAGCTTGTGAAGGTAGGATGTTTGACCTTATTTTATGTTTATTGACATGTTAGATCTTAGATTTTCTTATGGCTGAAATGTGTGTCTTGTTGCATGTGTTGTGTATTGCTTGGGTAAGTTATTTGTTATTTTCTCCATCCATCATATGGCTTGATGGATTTGGGAGCTTTATTGAGGAAGAGGGAGAGATTTTTCCTCTTAAACCTCATGGCTTGATGGGCAAGCCATGTTGGTTATTTTTATTCCTTCATATGGTTTGAGGTGGGGAAGGTGGTTCATATGGTTTGAACCCCCTTCCTCATCCTTGGAGAGGAAACCCAATGGGTTTGAAAATTCTCCCGAGGAGGATTTTAGGTGAACAAGAGGAGCAATAAGAAGGGATGTTTGTTTTGGAGGGATAAGCAGGTTTTGAAGAATTTTTTAGTGTGCATCCTATGGTTGGACCACACTTTTTGGCACTATTGGATGTCTCATCTACTCTTCCCCTTTTTTGAGGATGAATTTAGTTTTCTTCCCTTTTTATTTGGTTGGAAATTGTTGTATTTATTTAGTGTATGAGTTAGTCTTGTATGTGATATACTTGTGTGTATTTATCCCTTATTCTTGTGCACATTTATGGATGATATCTCTCTCTCCCATGGGCTTAGGGGAGGCTATCATGTCTTCCAACCTTTGGAAATACATGTAATGATGCCCATAGGTTGGGTGGTAAAACAAGTCTTTCTCTGTGTTTGATTCCTTGAAAATCACAAAATTTGGAGCTCAAGTTTGGAAGATGGTTGGAGTTTCCTTGATATCTTTGCCTCATGTTGTTCCCAAATTTTTGAGAGAGTTTTACTTATTGTAGTCATGTGAATATGGCTTTGTTGGAGGTTTTATGTCCTTGTAAAGTTCTCATTTTGTGATTGGGATTGCTTTGTAAACTAGTGTTACATTAGTATGTGTAATCTTCTTTCAATCTTTGAAAGAAGCCTTGTAATGTGGTTCCTTGTGCATATTAAGTATTTTGAAAATATGTTGTATTTGTGAACTTAAGCTTCTTGGAAATGAAATCTTGTAAAATAGTTGATCCTTTAATATGGAATGTTGTAACTTCATTTTTGAAAAGAAAGTTTGTTATTTGGAAATATGTTTTCCCCAATAAAAATGTAAAATATGATGTTAAGAGCACTAAAAGAAAATGTGATATTTCTTAGTGGTATTTTTTTTGGTATTGCATTTGAATGGAAAGTTAGTTGTAATATGGAGCTTGAGGTTTAATATTGAATGTAATTACTATCATTCTTGTAATATATCTCTTTCTCACAAATTCTTGTAACATTATAGAATGGAATGAAATTAGTTTTATTTTCCTTTCCATGTGAAACTTAACAAAATGATTATATTCGGAACCAATTGTGAATATACCTCCTTCCTTACTAAATTTTAAATATGTTCCAAGCCCTCTTTTATTAATTGAAATGAATTGCTACATTCCCTTTTATCACACAAATAAGTAAATCATTTTTTAATATAGATATATTGAAATTTATGAAGTTGCATACTTCACAAAAAAATAACAAAACATAACTTACCATGTTATAACTTGTAATTATTTCAATATAGTGTTACAAGAATGCAAGAAACCAGTCAACAAGGTTAAGCAAATTTTGTGTAACAAATTTTTTTCCCAGAGAAGTATTAATAATACAAACAACCATAGAAATGTTGTATCATTTAAAACAAATAAATAAGATAGTGTCTATTTGTACATTGGAGTTGCTAAAAGCCTCGATGGCCCTAGTGCATAAACTTATGGTGGTGACTGAGTCTTGTTTGCCATGTACCAGTACCCTAACTCTCAGAACCCCATTAGTGCCGCGTTTGAAGAAGGATATGATTCAAATGATGAATGAGAGATATCCCAACCTCCACACCTCCACCGATCACCTGCATTGCACTACATGAGCATTATTGCCGCCCATCACTTCTTCATTGAAACCATTCCCTCAATAAATGCCACCTTCACCGCATTTCAAAAAGTGATTCATAGAAATCCTAGCATCATCCTGACCACAAGATTGAAAAAAGGACATTACGACTCAACAAGATGATGAATCACAAGAAGACACACCAGTATTAGAAGATGATGATGATTTTTTGGTGGTACCTTTGTAAAAACAATGAAATAAGGGGGGAATGTTGGTGTATTTCATTATAACGGATGTCTCTTGACTTTACACCTATTACACATGCATGTTCATCTTCTCCCCTCTCACAAGCATGTATATATACAACTGTAATATTTGATTAAAATCATCCAATGCAATTCAATATTCTTTATTTGTATGAGAATGTAACTCTGGTGTACAACAAGCACATGATAGACAATGTATGTATTCATGATTTTTGACTACTCAACCCACTAGAGGTTAGGTTTAAATTGAATACATACAAGGAGTATGTATGCAGATAGGATATATTACATATACACCATATCCATCTGGGGATGAGAAATGATACCCTCAAATATATGTGCTGCATATGTATTTGTCTTGATATGTATAATATTGTGTGTTTCTCTACAGCTCTAAAATCACAGGCTCAAGGTGGATGTTCATGTATCCTGATAGGCGTAAATATCATGTTTGTATCTCATAGTAAGGTATGATACTCACTAAATATTTTGTATAATTATCATTTACTTGCATTATATGTAGTTCCATCCTTTATATTTTTTTTTATCTGCCTCCATGGTGGAGTCCATTGCACTCAGGGATTATCGATATGAAAACCTCTCTTTACTTTTTATCTATCATCTATCCTATCTATAGGAGATGGTATGCAGAATTCCTCCACTCTCCCATTAATTTCCTAAAGCTATTATATATCTTTGGCTGGTAAACAACATCAAGATTCTATTTGAATAGAGTGACCTTTTATTCCAAGAACTATATCGAGGTCCTTCATAATGATCTATGTGAATGCATTTTTTGATTCCTTTAAGGGATTATCAAATGCTTCCAGTTGTTTATAGATGACTATAATTACAAGACACAGTTCAAATCTTGATTACATCTCAGAATAATATTGAATCATTTTCTAAATTTGGCTATCTCTGTACTATCAGTGATGTGTGTTTGCATGAAGTGTGCAACATAGAATTTCACATATAAATTTTAAGACATAGTTAACATATAGAGTGAGAAGGATATTTTCATGTCAAATAAATGATTAGCATTATTGAAGGAGCAATGGAACTCAGATAACACTATGGATGGAATTCTATCACTATACAGCCCAAGCAATAATGGCATTGCATGGATTATCTAACCTTGATCTTCTTACAGTATGTCTGGATAGTTTGTTTTGCTCGTTGTATGCTTTAGATCAATACCAAGTTGAACCTGAACATTTGATATTTTGGGAAGAATCAATCAAGATAATAGTATCTGTGATTATTTTATGTGTTGCATTTTTATCTTGATCACGACTATAAATATCCAATATAGGATTATGACACTAGAAGAAGTATAGAGTAATCCACAAGCCTTCAATATCCCAATCACTTTAGAGTGTACTAGTTATTATTCTTAACATATATGCATGTACACAGAAAATTTTATAGATTCTTAGACATATTGAATGGGAAGACACTCCAATTTACACTTCTCACTTTAGGATAGGTTCTACCTTAAAGGCATGTTATCTCATGAAGAGTTTTAAAGACACAAAATCCTATATGAGTATGTCAAGATGTATTTTTTCCCCTGAGTCATCATTTGACTTATTTCCACAAATTTCAAAGATACCAGTTAATATGCAACCTTAAAATAAATAAAAAAGGTAGATGGATTCTATCATGATAATTACAAAAGCATGGGTTAGTTAGAAAGGGAATATGCTCAATAAGAAGGAATTGAACTATAATGAACTTGTCACCCACTATTAACATCAAAATCATCTAGATCTATCATTTATGCACCGACAATTTTGAAAAAGATTAGGAAACTTTAGCTGATGGATGTACAACATTAGATTTCTTGAACGAAAATATGGCAAAGACATTATTTGGTATACTTGATGTGTATCACAACAAGGATTTTCATGACAATCAACATGTCATAAAAGTGGTGATCTGCCGTCTATTGTTAATGTATCTTTAGGTGGAATTAAACAAGCACCCAGGGTAAGGTACATTAGTGAATAGATGATCACCCGGGGTGCAACATGGAGGTCATGACACCTGTGCTCACAATTCATATATGTACTATTTAGACATGATAGGAAGTGATAGATTGTAATTTTGAGTTTTAGTATAGTGGATGAACTTGTTATCCATAAGGATTTCAACCTAATCTCATCAACTATGTATCAGAATGACAGTTTAGGACTAAATCCTTTGGCATTATCATATGTTGGGGCTACTTGACCTACTGCCTTGGCTCAATGGAGATGATATTAGGGTATAAGCATCACATGAATTCTACATCGACCTGAACACTATACTTTAGACAGTCTTGGATAAAAGACAAATGGGATGTCCATGTTTTACAACACTATGTTTCTATTCCTAATAGATAAAGTTTTTTAGTATAGGTAAGGATGTTCTAGATGTGAGAAAGATTAGCACATCTTTATACTGAGATTATATTTAATAAATTTAGAACTTATTGGGAGTCTCATTTACTTGACATTATACCATACCATAGGATATGCTTTATTGTCATCTATACTTTCTAGTTTTCATGTAGGATTGCATGTAGGTGTATCATCTTGAGGTGATTGCAATACAAAACATGTTTTGAGATGAGTTTTGAGGTGTAATTGACTAACAGTTTAGCTCATGCTTATCATTGAGTCAACTAACTCCAGTTCTTCTTACATGGATATACTGATTCAAACTGATGTAGGATCTATATGATTTTAAGGAAGTCAAGGTACCCTAATATGTTTTTCTTCATCAGATAGGAAATTTCTATCTCATGGATTCCAGAGGAATATAAACTACTTCCCTCTATCATCTATATGAAGCAAAGTATTATGCCACATGAGTTTTGTGTCAAGTGATATTGGTTACATCACAATCTTGGCTGATGTGGGAATTCCTGGGTAAGAAAATTCGCCACCTATGGGATTCATTGTCATAGTCTGATGGTGCGGTTGAGAGCTATGTTGAAGAATTTTTGCAATTTTTGCATGAAAGGCACAAAGTTATAATTGCGGGCCCCGCGAGTTTAGGAATGTCATTAAATTTGAGAAACATTAAGTGAAAAATGTGGGCTGGTCCATCTTGAGATGACTTCCCAACATATTGCTAAGATAGAAAATGCGGGGCTCGCGGAAGAAATCTTTGCCCAAGTGTGATATTTAGAGTTGGCGGGTCTGCGGGTACATTTGTAAAAACTTTTGCACTTTTCGCAATAATGGTGAAGTTTTCAAGTGCATAGTTGCAAAGTTGCGGGGCCATTGTTTGATGTTTTTCTTAATGTTGTTTACTTATTGAGCCTTAGGGGTCTGATGTCGCTTTAGGTAAAACATTCAGGTTATAATTTTCCAAGGGGAATTCTCCATATAAGTTCAGGATTGTCACGTGGTCAGAGTAAAAAAATATAAAACATTTGATCCGATCTCTTTGAATCATGACTATGTTATTGAAGAAGGTTGCCGACCATTATTTTCCACACATCATTATCGGCGCAACTTCATAGTTAAAATCTTCAGGAATAAACCTTTTCTCAATATGAGCGTGAAGCTTCCACGTGCCTCATCAGCGCAACTTCAAATGTGTGGCGTAATTTAGCTTTTATTTCAAATGGAATGCCAAGTCACCATATCTCTTGGCTCCATATCATAAAGTCGAATGGGTAGCATAGCCTGAATAAGCTTAGTATAAAAGAACCAGCGGAACCCATTTACGTGTACTTATTGGCTTTAAGGGATGGAAGCAAACCTTGGAAATACTAGTCATTATAGATTCAAGTACTCTTCAGTTCTCATTTGTTATCTCTATTTCCAATAAATGTAGCTTATTGCATTCAGCAAGTGAAATATGTTTCGGGCATTGAAAATGGCACCATTGTTGTACCCACCAATGTAAATTCATATTGTATGTTTTTCAAAGTATCATATTCAAACAATGCGTTAGACCTCCACGTGTGTAGATCCCGACATCTCATGTAATCGGCCGTTAAAAATTAATAAATAGATCTACTTCTCTACGAACATAAGCTCACGTGTCCAGCATGACACATTTTTCTTGTATTTGAATATATTTTTCAGCAATTGTTTCAATTACTAAGTATATGTGGTGAGCGTTCATGTTTTTTTTATTAGATATTATAGCCCCGCCAAACAAAAGGGACTGATGTCTAAATAGTATGTATCATTTATGCAAAGTTTCGGAAGGAGCTGACATGTCTAACTTTGCATCCACTATGTTAAGTATAGCGATTCCAGATGTTGGTCCCCAAATATGTGCCAAATCATCACGTAGTCATTTGGTTCGAGAAAGGTAGTCATTGCCAAATCAGCTAAGCTTTAAGAGGGTCGGCGGAAGCAACATGTTGGTGCTCGAATCAGTCTCGCCCCATTTTCCATTAAAATCCCTCATTGTTTGACCTCTGGCACTTTTTTTGTCTCCTTGTGTTGGTGCTTGAAAACTCTTTCCTCCATTTGGTTGCCATGATTAGTTCCTCCTTGGTCGAAGGTCACTTAAAAATCCATAATTTGTTGATTTGTTCCTCTGTCCATCTGAAGGTGTCCGTCAATTGGGTGTAAAACTTGGGTTGTTCCTTTCCTTCTGTTTTCTATAGTCATGTGTTGTTGTCCCTACCATTTTTTCCCAAGTACTTGAAAAAATGTGAATGGATATAGCTCGAAGGGTCATGTTTGAACTTTACACCATTTCCAAATTCTATGTCCTTGAAGGAAATTGTCATTTATGGGCTCAAACAGTGGTTTCTCTACATTTTTATGGCTTTACAGGTGTGTCTCTCCTATCAAATTTAAATCTATGCATTAGTGGCAACGTGGCCCCTTCTTGATTCGATGCAGATCGGGGGGGGCACTATAAAAATTTTTGGATCGTTTTAACTGAAAAATTGTCCACGTGGAGGAACGATGCTTGTTTGAAGACTCACCTTTTTGTTTGGCCTTGGAGTTAGCATCAGGAGGAACACATGGTGTATTCCATTACTTTTCCTAGACTTAGAATTTTTTTTCATGTAGTTGATGTAGTTTTAGTAGGTCTATGAACACGTGGTGGGCTAGTGCACTGATTTGAAGATCTATCTTAGGGTCCCACCTTAACAAATGTGACAGAGGAACAGGTGGAGGCTTCCTGCTAGCTCCGCTGTGGACTTAAACTGTTAAAATAAATTTTCCAAGGCCTGGAGACATGTGGTGATCCCACGCTCATTCAGGGTATCCACTTACTTGGGGAGCAATCTTAAAGTTGTACCGTGAAGACACATGGAGGTTTCCGCTAGGATTTCCTTTACTTAGACCTTTCAAGCAAATCCCTAAAATTCCTAAGACGCATGGAGGGAGCACACATGTTTGGGGACCAACCCTTGAGTTTTATTTTGTAGGAGTTCCAGGAGGACACTTAGAGGCTTCTGCTCGTTCCCCCTTTTTTTTCTTGGACATTTTCAATGAGTCGAAGAAGACTGTATTGGACCTTGGACACATGGAACCTTCCGCTGAAATCTCGAAGCTTTTTAGCAGATCTCTGCTAGATTGAGACATATGTTGAGCCCGTGCTTGTTTGGGGTCTCTCCTTTCGGGGACTATCTCAAGATGTGCCATTGAGACTAGTGACAATTTGAAAAGTCAAAAGGTAGGGAGGCAGACTGTAGGGGAAAATTTGGAAAATTTTCCTTTTTCCAAAAATAGGTAAAATAGTCAAAATTAAGCTGCATGGTTCCTTTGGGACCCACATTGGGACATGTGTTAAGCCCATTTTCCAAAGGTAGAGAGGCGGAGCAAATTGAGAAATTTTACATTTTTTCCAAGGGGTATAAAAAGTATAAAAGGAACCTCTAGGCCTGTCTTAACTTGGATCTCCCACGTGGATCCTCCAAATTCAAAAGGGAAATTGACAGAAACTATGCTTTTGTATCTGATTTTCTGCCATTTCTGCTCCAAAGCTCGCGGGGGATGTGAATTTTTATATTTTTTTATCAGTTTTTTGGAGTCTCCTGCACGCCAAATGAAGAAGAGACATTAATATGATATTCTGGTTTTTGGCGGGGAAAGTTTGAAAATGTCTTTTGCCGTTAAATATGTAATCTGACTATTGGATTTGATCCTAATCTTCTAATCTTTCCTTGGCACGCAAGAGACTTGTTGATATATTGGTTTGCTGGGAAAAAATCTCAAAATGTCTTTTACCATTAAGATGTGATCTGACTATTGGACATTGAAATGATTTTCTAGTTTTTCCTTCCTTGGCACGCTAAAGAACCAAATTTGATAGATTAGAGGAGGAAGTAGTTAGTGCGCGAGATTAAAAAGTGACTTACTAGGAGAAGAATTAAATGCTGGAAATATTTGGAGATATTTTCTCTTTGAACACCTGACAACATTTTTGTAAATCTGATTCTAGGGAGTCATGATCAAGGTTGTAACACGCAATGGTGCTTTAAATGTTTCTAGTTTTGGGGAGGAAAATTCTGTTGTAAATGAAATGTTATAAATTACATGAATTTTTCATGTAAATGGTTGGAGTGTTATAGTTTGAAAGATAATTCCTGAGAGAAAACATTTGACAGAGCCCATAGTTTCTAAGAGACTACCTGAGGAACCTGTTTATTTCTTTTTGTAAAAAATTTGATCAGGTCAAGGTGGTTGCGAGTGTACAACCATTGAAAAACTCTCTGAGATTGTTCTAGAAACTTTCCCCTGCTAAAAAATTCAATCAAATTGGAGATAATTTGATGTCGATTTATGAGAAAAGTTGTGTCTACTTCATCTTCTGGATGTATGCAAATAGTTTTTCTTGTTCCCAATATTACATTGAAATCTTTGTGAATCACACAAGATCTTAGCTTTGTGATCTAGTTTGGTGGTACTTGTGCAATTTCATTTATCAGAAGAGCTTTCATTTGCTAGTGAAATAAACATGTTTAAAATCACTTTACTCCTAGCAGGATGATTAATATTGTTTCTTAGCCTTTGAGGGTATCTTAGGCGTGATAAAACATAGGTTGATAGTGTTTAATTAAGTTTTTCCAAGTTAAGCCTTCATTTTGGATCCTTCACGTTTGTGTGAAAACGTGCTAATCTGGGCCTCCATTGAAAGCACACCATTCTTGGTTAAAGGGGACATTTTATCTACTCTAAATCATTCTATTGATCAAGCCTTCCATTTTTTGTAAAATATCTCAAAGAACTAGTAAATCAAATTCCACTCTTCCTCACCTCCCACCAAAATTCATTTACAAAACAACCAATCATACCGATACTACCCCTGTTTGTCCTGTGTGTGTGCACAAATGCATAAATTCTCTGTTACCAAAACATGCAAAAGCAATTAGGTTTTCATTTTCTTTAGTAGCCTGAACCTTGCTCATAAAATATCTCCATTATCTAGGGCACGATAACTCGTGAGCAGTTATATTTTTGTTGTGTTGATCATGTTTTCTTCAAGGTCTTCTCAATAACTCTGCAACGAAGTACATCTCCATCTCCTCCACAAACTAGTAGGCTACAAAAGGGTCCTCTCACCCTAGTTGAAAGGCAAAACCATAAATTAGTGAGGATAGATCAAATCCTCTTAAGGGTGTTACCCATTTCTCCACATCTAAGTGACAAATAACAAGCCACATTTCTTCCCCGGCTCTACAAAATGACACACAATGTGCTCTGCTTGTCCTTTAAGCTTCCTGTCAAAACTATGATGCTCACTCAACTTGTGAAGGTGAATAAATTTGGGTACCAACACTATTCTGGCACCATTTTTGGGGAACTAATTTCCATTACCAGGGAACTGATTTCCATTACCGGGGAACTGATTTCTATCGGTGAGACTGATTTGTTGATTTGTTTCTAGTTCTACATACTCAGGCCTTGTTAAACATTTCATATATGCTAAGTGATTAGTACATTGTTTCAACATCAGCCTATGTTTGGGTATGTAAGAAGTTTTCAAAGTTATAAGTTTTGTGTGTAATATTTCTAGTTTATACAGTTATTCTACTAAGTTTTAGTGATAAATCTGGGTAAAAGAAGGTCAGATTATTCCATTTCTAGTTTCTAGTGTTGACAAACATTTGATAGATCATATTTATTTAGCGCATTTACACAACTAAGTTGGAAGTCCTTAGTGGAGACTCCATGTTAATCTGATTTTTTGATAAATTCCAGTGTCTTAACCTATGTCAAGTAATATTTGTTACTAATCTTTGTAAGGCTAGAAGGAAGAATATATTTCTTCGCTAGGGATCCTACTAGGACATTATTTCTAGAGCTAGGAAAAACAAATACAAAAGGAATAATAGCCTGGAGAGTTGTTGGAGATCAGCGTTTAAGAAAAGAGATCTTTGTTGATGAAGGTGATCTACCTATCATTGAAAACTTTCATTCAAGTGATTCTGAATCAGGTAGTCCATTTTTGTGGTATTAAATTGTCCATCTGGAGAGGGGCCTTCATTTGAATTTGAAAATTTTTCTTCTCATTCTGCTCCTATGTTTTCTGAAGTTGATAGGGTTTTCCAAGAGATAAAGCCTTTAGGGGATATCCATTTTGGAATTTATACTCATGTTTTTCAAAGACCCCTTATCCCTTATTAGTTTGATTCTCCTCCAAGGTCACATCCTCAAAACAACATGGCCCATGCCCCACCTAGACCTCAATTTGTTGTAAATAATTTTGGTCCTATAAATTTTAGAGGGATGGCCGGTTATCCAAATGCAGTTCCCCAAGATGTAAGAAATAGACTACCAAAGTTCCAAGGAAATAATGCTATAACTGGTGATCAACATCTAAATATCTTTATCAACATGATGGAAGACTTTGAGATTGAATTTGAAGATGTATATATCAAATTGTTTATCCATACTTTGGAGGAAGATGCAAGGGACTGGTACAAAGATTTTCCAAATAATTCCATTGATTCTTGGACCGAAATGAATAATGCATTCAGATTGCAGTAGGTGAAAAAATGGATCCTAGGTTTCTTTTGTCAGAATTTGAGAATATTAAAAAGAATCCTAATGAATCAGTGCATGAATTCAACACTAGATTTAATAAGACATTGAGGAGATTTCCTGTGAGTTTAAGGCCATGTGATGAGTCTTGTCTTATAAAGTATGTTGGTGCTCAGGATAGTCTCACCCCATTTGTGCCTTTGAAGATTTATTGACTTGGTCAGTCTTTGTTGCCATTTTTAATCTTCTCCTGGGTCGAAGATCATGTATGGGTCCATATTTGTCTCCTCGTTTCTTTGTTCCTCTGGAAAAGTCTATATTTTGAGTCTCCTGTTCTCTGTTCCTTCAAAAACTCATGTTTTCCCATTTCTCTCTATTTTCCACAGTCAGGATTTGTCATCCTTGTCATTTTTTCCCTAGATACTTGAAGGAAAATGAATTGATGTGTCCCTGAGGAACATATTTGAGCCTTGTAACATTTCTAAACTCTCTATCCTTGAAGAAAATTTCATTTTCAGGCTCAAATGGTCATTTTTCTATATTTTACGGTTTGACGGGCATTTCTCCCAGTCAAATTTGCATCCTTGCATCAATAGGAAATGTGGCATCCTTTGGTTGGACACAGCTCGGGTGGTACTTCAAAAATTCTATGAAAAGCCTCAACTTTAAAAATGTGTCCACGTGGAGGAACGACGCTCATTTGAAGATCTACTTTTTGGTTTGGCTCTGGAGTAGCACCGGGAGGACACATGGAGGCTTGGCAGGATGGAGACACATGGAGGCTTCTGCTGGGTTTCCCATACTTAGTATTTTTTCAAAAAGGTTTTTTGGGAAGTCCGGGACACGTGGAGGAACGACCGCTCATTTGAAGGGACTACTTTTTAAGTTTGGCCTTTTGAAGTAGCGCCATGAGGACACTTGGAGGACTCCGCTCACTTTGCATTTTTCTTGGGACTTTTCAACAACCAAAGGAGACTGCCTCGGATCTTGACACATGGCACCTTCCACTGAGCTTCAAGCCTTCAAACAAATTTTGCTAGGGTAGGACACGTGGCGAGCTCGCACGCTCATTCAGGGTCTCAAATTTTGGGAACCATCTCAAGGTGCACCATTGTGACACATGGCAGTTTGAAAATTCAAAAGGGGCGGGGAAACGACCATCGGAGGAAACTTAAATTTTTTTCCTCTTTGTCTCAAAAGGGTTAAAATATTAAAATGGCCCGCAAGCCCGACAAAAGAAAAAGTCAAAATTTGTTTCTGGTCAAAGGGGTGGGAAGGCGGACCATTGGGGGCAACTTGGAAATTTTTCCTCTTGTATGCAAATGACTAAAATTATCAAAATGACCCGCGAGCCCGATGGAAAAAATCAAAGCTTGCTCCAGTCAATGATGGAGGTGCGGGGGCAACTTCGAGGAAAAGTGAGAAATTTTCCCTTTGAGGGGAAAAGGAGTTAAAGGCATAAAAAGAAGTCGGGGTTCCACTGGGACCCACATTAGAAACTTGAAGCGGAAGGGCAGGAGCTGCGGGGGAAACTTGGAAAATTTTCCTTTTTCCAAAAGAGGGTCAAATGGCAGAATTTTTCCACGGTTCCTTTGGGACCCACCTTAGGACACGTGTCAGGCCCATTTTTCAGAAGCAAAGGTGCGGAGAAAAATGTAAAATTTTTACATTTTTTCAAAGGGTCAAAAAAAAGTCAAAAGGAAGCCCCCGAGCCCATTTTTGAATCTTCCACGTGGATGGCCCACATTCAAATCAAAGATCAATGATAGCTATGTGTCTAAATCTGATTTTCCCCCCATTTTTACTGTAAAGCTCCTGGAAGTGTGAGTCTTCATGATTTCTTGCTATTTTCTACACGCCAAATAGAGAGGGAAGTTAATTTTGATATCTAGAGTTTGGTGGGAGAGATCTGGAGACGTATTTCACCATTAAAATGGTCTGACTATCGGGCTCGATCTGGTTTTCCATTTTTCTTCTCCCGAGCATGCAAGGAGCTAGATTTGACAGATTAGGGGTGGAAGTGGTTGGAGAATTGAAGGAAGAGTGATTTACCAGAGGAAGGAGTTGAATGTGGGAGGTATTCGAAGAGATCTTTTCCCTTGAGCACCTTGGTAACTTTTTGCAGATCTAGATTTTGGGAATCGCGATCGTGATCATGGAAAGCACTGGTAGCACTCAATGTCTAGATTTTTGGGGGAAAAGGGGTCTGTTGTAAATGTTATAAATGGCACAAATTTCATCGTGCAAATGGTTGGGAGTTTTTTGGAGAGGTCAGGACTGATTTTTCTAGCAGAAAAAGCTTGACAGAGCCCATCCTTTTTGAGAAGCCATCTAAGAAGCCTGTATATCTCTCTTTGTGTCAAATTTAATCATGTCAAGGTGGTTGCAAGTGTACAGCCATTGAAAAGCTTTGAGATTGTTCTGGAAACTTTCCCTTGCTGATAAATTTGATCAAACTTGAGTTATTCTGTGTTAATCTTGAGTAAAGTGTATTTATTTCATCTCTGAATGCATGCAAGTAGTTTTTCTTGTTTCTGTTGCAATCTTGTACCAAAATCTGGTCCAATCACACAGGTCTCAATCCTTGTGATAGTTTAGTGGCATCTGCAATTTCATTTCTCAGAAGAGCCTTCATCTGGGAGTGAGATAAATGTTTAAAATCACTTTTCTTTCATTTTGTTGACAAAGATTATCTGTAAGCCTCTGGGTGTACCTCAGGCATGATTTGGTTTGAATCTTGGTGCTTTATTGGGTTCTCTGACTCGAGCCTTCGTGATAGAATCCCATAGGTTGTATGAAAGAGTGCTAATCTGGGCCTCCATTGAAGCACATATTCTAGTTGAAGAAACATTTTTAACTTTTGTGGCATTTTGTTGGTTGAATCTTTCCATTTTGCATAAGCTCTCAAGGATCTGGTGAGTCAAGTTCATCCTGTCTCCCCTCCCACCAAAAATCTATTTAAAAACATCTAATCCTACCCATACTACCCCTGTTTTTGCTCTGTATACCCACACAAGACCAAAATCCATTTGCTAAAGTATGCAGAACAGATCAGGATTCCAAATGTCTTTAGTAACCTTAGCCTTGTGTTGAAAATATCTCCATAATCTGGAAGTGACAACTCGTGAGAGTCAGATTTGGTGTGTTGATCATATTTTCCCCAAGGTCTTCTCTATAAAATTTATGCAAAAGAAAGGTACCTGTATCTCCTTTCAAATAACAGAGGTTACAAAATAGGTTCTCTTACCTTGGTTGAAAGGCACAACCTAAAATAGTTAGGATAAGATCATCCTTTTAAGGTGCTATCCATCTCTCCACAAATCCAAGTAATAAAGGGACAGTTAGATTTCCTCCCCAGCTACAAAATGACATATATTTATGATCTAGCTGCCTCTAAGCTCCCTATTGAATCTGTGTTGCTGCTTGGCTTGAAAAGGAGAACAAATTTGGATACCAACACTAGTGGCGCCATTGTCAGGGACTTGTTTTGAATTGTTGGGAACTGCATCGTTCAGACTAATTTTCTGACCCAAGTTCATTTCTATTTGAGACAACATCAACATCAGTGGCGTCATTGTGATTGATGACAGATTGTGTTCATTGTGATACAATTCATACTCAGACCCTGGTAAACATTTCCATGTATGCTCTAAAGTGCCAAAAATCCATTTTAAATATTCCCGTGTTGAAATTTGTATGAAGTTTCAAGTTACAAGTGTTGTATGTAACTTTTCCAGTCTCTACAAGTTTTGCACTAGTATTCATTGATAAATTTTGGTAAAGGAAGGTCAGAGCTTTCATTTCCTAGTTTATAAGTGCTGACAGACATTTGACAGAGCATATTTTAGTGCATTTGCACAACTAAGGTGGAAATCCTTAGTGGCGACTCCCTGTTGATTTGATTTTGATAAGGACCAGTGTCTTAAACCTCTGTCAAGTAAGATTTGTTACTAATATTTGCAAAGCTGGAAGGAAGAAGATCTTTCTTTGCTAGGGATCCTGCTAGGACATTGTTTCCTGAGTTAGGAAAAGCAAAGTCAGAAGGAAGAAAATCCTGGAGAGTTGTGGGAGATCAACAGACAAGAAGGGGGATCTCCATTGATGAAAGTGATCAGCCTATCATTGAAGATTGCCATTCAAGTGACTCTGAATCAGGTAGCCTCTTTGTGGAATTGAATTCTCCAGCTGGAGAAGGGCCTTCATTTGATTTTGAAAGGTTTGCTTCACATTCTGCACCTATCTTTTCTAGAAGTTGATAGGGATTTCCAAGAAGCAAGGCCTTTAGAGGGTGTCCATTTTGAAAGCTACACTCCTGTGTTTCAAGGACCCCCTGCCCCTTATCAATTTGTCACCCCTCCAAGATCACCTCCTCGAATCAATATGGCTCAACCCACCCAGACCTCCATTTGTTGTAAACACCTTTGGACCTATAAATTTTGTGGGAATGGCTGGTTATCCAAATGCAGTACCTCAAGATGTAAGGAACAGACTTACCAAAGTTCCAGGGAAACAATGCTATAACTGGTGATCAACATCTAAAGCTTTTTCTCAATATGATGGAAGACTTTGAGATTGAACATGAAGATGTATACATCAAATTGTTTGTTCACACTTTAGAAGAGGATGCAAGGGACTGGTATAAAGCATTTCCAGATAACTCTATTGATTCTTGGGCTGAGATGAACAATGCATTTAGATTGCAATATGGTGATAGGACTGACCCTAGGTTTCTTCTATCAGAATTTGAAAACATCAAGAAGAATCCCAATGAGTCAGTACATGATTTCAACACAAGGTTCAATAAGACCTTGAGGAGATTTCCTGTTAGGATAAGGCCATGTGATGAATCATGTTTGATCAAATACAGATGCATTTGATAAAAAGGATGCTTACTACTTGAGGGACAAGAACCCTACTAATTTGAGGCAAGCATTCACTATGGCTCTACAAATAGAGAATAATATCAAGGCAATTGGAAAACCTCCTAAGAGGGATGGTGTGAAGCTGATTAACCCAGAAAAACCTCAGACAAGCAAGGCTGCTGATTTGGAAGAAGTTGTGAAGACTTTGGCAGGGGCTGTCAAAGAAATTTCCTACAAACTAGCCCGAGCTGAGAAAGGAGTTGGGTAGAGTTCACAAGGACAACACAAGCAACAAGGCCAAGATAGATTTACAAATCATCAAAGATCTGATGACAGAGGCAAAGGACCTATTGGATTTGGAAATAGGCAGCCCCAAGGTAGAGAAAATAGAATGGTGCCTGATCCTTTGGCTGCTAGAGTTGTTGTTGTGGAAGAAACAAAGGTCATTGATTGGTGTGACAAATGTTTCATGCCCCATGCTCCTTGTGAAGAAGATCAGAAGAAGAAGAAGAAGTTGATGATGACAATGATGATGATGTTTGCATGATGGGTTGCTCCACCAGCTCACAACAAGGGGCAACCTCAACTGAGGTGATAAGTGCTAGAACTGCTGCCACTTTTTGGGACTGCATTCATAGGGTACCTATTCTTCCTCTCTCTCATACTTTAGAAGTAGATACTGTACAAGCTTTTTGAATTTCCCAATAATGAATTTGAATATTTAAGGGCTTTAATGATAAAAAAGTATGATGGAGGAATCCCATCTGAGGAAGATAGACAATTGTTAATGAATGTTGTTGTTGCTCAAGAGAAGGAATATAACACAAGAAGTAGGGTTGTCAAAGGTGCAGGGCCTCAAGCCAAGCCAAAAGCTCCCTTACTTTCAAACATTCCTAAAGAGGCTCCTAAGAAAGATGCATCTGCCAAAGGCCCTGCAGTTCCAAGCAAAAATCATACCCCTCCTCATGCTCAAGCTATCAAAAATCCTGTACCACCTAATGAGTGTATTAGCTTTCCTTCCAATACTGCCTTGCCCAAGAATGTCCCATATGACATTGCCCAAGTTTTAAGTCAAATCAAAGTCTCTATTCCAATTGTTGAGTTGCTTAGGATTCCTGAGCACAAAAGGAGAGCATTTGAATACTTGGGATTGAATGAAGAGAAGACTGCCCTAGGAAGAAATGTGAACATTGTGGAGAATCCTCTAGTCATTGAAGAGTCTGAGACACCATCAAGCATCAGAAGAGCTAGCTGAACCACCTGAGGTTTATCTGGGGACATCCTTGGTAGACTCTCAGCTGAATGTGGATCCATTCTTCACCACTCTGATCATCAAGGATAGGCTGCTCCATAACTGTATGTTTGACTCAGGGGCATCATGCAATGTCATGCCTCTGGAAGTCATGAATGAGATGAATATTAAGGTAACAACAACATATGGGAAGTGCACTACCATGGACTCCAGAGAAGTGCCAGTAGTGGGATGTGTGAAGGGTTTGGTGGTGCAGCTTGCAGCCTACCCAGGTAAAAATTTAAAACTTGATGTTGTCATAGTTGATTGCCCAGCCAAGTGGGGTATGTTGCTGTCAAGAAAATGGGCTGCAAGTGTTGGTGGGAGTGTTCAAATGGACATGTCTTATGCCACCATCCCAGTTGAGGGAAGCCTTGTCAGGTTGTATGGGGAGAAGAAAATGTTGCACCTTATTGAGGATCCCAACAATGCATCCTATGAAGTATTGTACACAAATGTTGATGTTGATAACTTTGTGGGATTTGCTGAGGGAAAGGAGCACAAGATTGAGGAATGCAAGTGTCTTGAGCAGGAAGGTTCTCCTTGGACTCTATTGTTTGATGGAGCTTGCTCCAAATTTGGAAATGGTGCCGGTGCTGTTTTGATTTCTCCAAGCCAGGAAAGGTTTGTTTTTTCCTTCAAGCTTAACTTTGAGTGCACTAACAACATTGCTGAGTATGAGGCATTGTTGTTAGGTTTAAGAATTTCTTGGAAGTATGGTGTCAAGGACATTATTGTCAAAGGAGATTCAGAATTAATTGTAAAACAAGTCAGAAAATTGTATGCCACAAAAATCAGCGAATGAAACAATATAAGCATGCAGTTTGGGATCTTCATTGAGATGTTTGATTCATTCAACATTGTGCATCATGATAGAAATTCAATGACTTGGCTAGACAAGCTTGCAGTGTTGGGGTCTCAGTTTGACAATTCTACAATGTCCCCTTATTGTGAATATGATGTCGAGGTATTGACAAGACCCTCTGTCCCTGATAATATTAAACACTGGCAGGTTTTTGATGATGATGCTCAGATCAGAAGATTTCTACAAAATAGGGGAGAGTTTTCTGATCAAAACATTGATTGGGAGCCAATGGTATGTGCAACAGAGGGAAAGGGAAACCTTGTTTGGCAAAGGCATCATCCAGCTAAAGACCAATACCATTCCTAGAGGGTTGGTTGCTCTTGAATCCAATTTTGATAATGTTGATTGCATTATTAATAGGCATATGGCAGCCTCGAGGGATGTTGAGGAGCATGACCTTGGCACAAAGGAGAAACCAAGGAAGATTTGGTTAGGTAGCAATCTCAGCAAGGAGGAAAAGCAGTCATACATCCAATTGTTGAAAAAATACCAAGATTGCATGGCTTGGACCTATTCTGAGCTCAAAGCATACAGAGAGGACCTGTTTCAACATGAGATTCCCTTGGAGCCCAATGCAAAACCATTCAGGAAGAAACAGAGGCCAATTAATCCTCTCTTATCTCTCAAAATGCAAGAAGAACTGAAGAAACTAAGAGATGGAGGGATTATCCAGCCCACAAGGTATTCTTCTTGGGTTGCAAACCTAGTGCCAGTAAGAAAGAAGAATGGTGACATTAGGTTGTGTGTAGACTTCAGGAATCTGAACAAAGCTTCAATGAAGGACAACTATCCTTTACCTAACATGGAACACATGTTGCAGTTAGTGACTGGTTCTGAGTTGCTCTCTACTTTAGATGGTTTCTCTGGTTATAACCAGGTCATGGTAAAAGAATCAGAAAGGATCAAGACAACCTTCACTACTCCTTGGGGAACATATGTGTATGTCAGGATGCCCTTTGGTCTGATGAATGTTGGAGCCACTTTTCAAAGAGAAATGGATGTTGCTTTTTTTGGTTACATCAATGAGTTTATTGTTGTTTACCAAGATGATGTAACAATGTTTTCTAGGAAGAGAAGTGACCACTTTGCTGCACTTGGAGAAGATGTTGATAAGATGTAGGGAATATGGCATCTCACTCAATCCAAAGAAATGCCATTTTGGAGTGTAGAAGGAAAATTTTCTTGGTCACATTGTGTCACAAGAAGGAGTGATGATTGATCCAGAAAGAGTGGAGGCCATCAGCAAAGTCCCAATTCCAAGAACCAAGAAAGGAATTCAGTCCTTCTTTGGGCAGATAAACTTCATTAGAAGATTTATATCAAACTTTGCTGAGTTGACCATCCCAATCACTTCCATGCTAAAGAAGGACCAGGTCATCAAATGGGAGGAGGCTGCCATCCAAGCTTTCAATGGAATCAAAGAGGCATTGAAGCATGCCCCTGTTTTGGCAGCCCCAGATTATAAGAAACCTTTCCAGCTATTTTCCTTTGCTTCAGAAAACACTATTGCTTCTGTCCTGCTGCAGAAGGATAATGAAGGGGATGAGAGGCCAATTGCCTTTTTCAGTAAGGCATTGCAAGGGGTAGAACTAAAATACACCATTATGGAGAAGCAGGCATTTTCCTTGGTCAAAGCAACAAAGGTTTTCAGGCCTTATATTCTAAGTTCAAAAGTTGTTGCTTATGTTCCCCATACCATGGTAAAGGACATCTTGTCAGAGATGGAAGTCTCAAGAAAAAGATGTAGATGGGTGAACAAGTTGCAAGAATATGATATGGACATCCAAACCACGAAGTTGGTGAGAGGTTTGGGGTTAGCTAAGCTTATGGCTGAGAGAAACTTGCAGACTATTGAGGTAAATGAGGTTGAAGAAGAAAGGGTAGGTGTTTTTGAAAAGTTGATGAATTCTGAGTGGTACAAGGATGTGATGTTCTATCTCAGACATTTAAACTACCCTGAGCATTTAAGTAAGAACCAGAAAAGAGCTCTTAAGTTGGCTTCCCAGAAATATGTCATTACTGATTTTGGGTTGGCATGGAAGAACCCAGAGGGAGTCCTCTTAAGATGCATCACTGAAGATGAAGCCCCCAAAATAATTGCTGATCTCCATGGAGGAGTTTTTGGGGGGAATTTTGCTGCAAGAGTCACAACACACAAGATCCTGAGGGCTGGTTATTGGTGGCCAACTCTTTTCAAGGATACAACCATGTTGGTCAGAAGATGTGAGAGTTGTCAACATTTCTCTGGAAGACTGAAAGCTTCAGGCTCCCTACCTTTGCAGCCTGTATCAATTGAAGCCCCATTCAAGCAATGGGGAATGGATTTCATTGGTGAGATTTCAGACCCTTCAAGTGCTTGGCCATAAGTGGATTCTTGTAGCCACTGACTACTTTACCAAATGGGTGGAAGCAATCCCCACCAAGAAGGCTACACACCAAATTGTCATGGACTTTGTGCTAAACCATATTATTTGTAGGTTTGGAGTACCAGTCAAAATCATAGCTGATAATGCCATGAGTTTCAGAGCTAAACCTCTGGTGGAAATGTGCAAAGAATATGGGATCAACTTGACATATGCCTCTAATTATAATCCCCAAGGAAATGGACAAGCTGAGTCCAGTAATAAAAACTTGCTGAAGATTATCAGAAGAACCTTGGAGCTGAACAAGAGAAAATGGGGTGAACAGTTGAAGTTTGTTGTTGGGCTGATAGGATCACTGTTAAAAGAGCCACTGGAAAGAGTCCATTTGAGTTGGTATATGGAACTCAGGCCCTGCTGCCCCTACATATGCAACTATCCTCATATCAGTTCATTCAACAACTGGAAGATCAAGAGGTAAGTCCTTATGATGCTCGCATTAACCAGATTGTTGAGCTTGATGAAGAGAGGAGGGCATCCCACCAGAGGCATATAAAATTTAGAGAAAAGCTGAAGAAACTGTTTGACAAGAAGGTCACTCCCAGAGCTTTCAATATTGGAGATCTTGTGCTACTATGGGATAGCAGGCATGAAGATAAGGGAAAGCATGGAAAATTTGACTCATTATGGATGGGCCCTTACTCCATTGACATTAGATTGGTGAACACACCTTCTTCTTGAAGGATTTGGATGGTGAATTGCTTGAACTGCCTGTTAATGGCAGGCATCTGAAGCATTTCTTGGATTGATTCCCCAGAATCAAGGTAAACACCTCTTGTACAGTGTATAGTTTGTTGTTTGTTTCCTTTTTTGTGTTTTTTACTCGTTCTGGTCCTTGGTGACCTGTTTTTGCTGGTTTCTCTATTTCATTTTTTGAGATGGCTTTGTTTCTCTGCTCTGCAACTGACTCTGTCACCCAATGGATATTTTGGCACTTGGTCTACTTTTGTTCTTGTGGCACTCACAGGGAGTGCCCATCCCTGAGTCGGAGCCAATGTTGGTGCTCAAAATAGTCTCACCCCATTTGTGCCTTTGAAAATTTATTGATTTACGGCCTCTGTCATTTTCTCCTTCCCCGTGTTGTGCTTGGTTAGTCTTTGTTGCCATTTTTAATCTGCTCCTGGGTCAAAGATCATGTATGGGTCCATATTTGTCTCCTCATTTCTTTGTTCCTCTGGAAGAAGTCTATATTTTGAGTCTCCCATGTTCTTTGTTCCTTCAAAAACTCACATTTTCCCATTCTCTCTATTTCCACAGTCAAGATTTTTTCCCTTGTCATTTTTTTCCCTAGATACTTGAAGAAAATGAATTGATGTGTCCCTGAGGAATGTATTTGAGCCTTGTAACATTTCTAAACTCTCTGTCCTTGAAGAAAATTTCATTTTCAGGCTCAAATGGTCATTTTTCTGTATTTTACGGTTTGACATGGGAGTTTCTCCTAGTCAAATTTACATCCTTGCATCAACAGGGGATGTGGCATCCTTTTGGTTGGACGTGGCTCAGCTAAATACTTCAAAAATTCTATGAAAAGCCTCAACTTAAAAATGTGTCCACGTGGAGGAACGACACTCATTTGAAGATTTACTTTTTGGTTTTGGCTTGGAGTAGCGCCAGGAGGACACATGGAGGTTTGGCAGGATAGAGACACATGGAGGCTTCTGCTGGGTTTCCCATACTTAGTCTTTTTTCAAAAGTTTTTGGGAAGTCTGGGACACGTGGAGGAACGCTGCACTTAGAAGATCTTTGGGTAGTTTGGCAACTTGGACACATTTTGAGTGAGCATTTTGAAAACTTGGGCACCATTTTGATGGGACACTTGGAGGACTCCGCTCACTTTGCATTTTACTTGGAATTTTCAACGGCCAAAGGAGACTGCCTCAGATCTTGACACATGGCACCTTCCACTGAGCTTCAAGCCTTCAAACAAATTTTGTTGGGCCAGGACACGTGGCGAGCTCGCGCTCATTCAGGGTCTCAAATTTTGGGGCTATCTCAAGGTGCCATTGTGACACGTGGCAGTTTGAAAAGTTCAAAAGAAGGGAGGGGAAGTGGACCATCGGAGGAAACTTAATGTTTTTGCCTCTTTGTCTCAAAAGGGTTAAAATATCAAAATGGCCCGCAAGCCCGACAAAAGAAAAAGTCAAAATTTGTTTCTGGTCAAAGGGGTGGGAAGGCGGACCATCAGGGGCAACTTGGAAATTTTTCCTCTTGTATGCAAATGACTAAAATTATCAAAATGACCCACGAGCCTGATGGAAAAGGGTCAAAGCTTGCTCTAGTCAATGGTGGAGGTGGGCTTTTGGAGGAAAAGTGAGAAATTTTCCCTTTGAGGGAAAAGGAGTTAAAGGCATAAAAGGACCCGGGGTTCCACTGGGACCCACATTAGAAACTTGAAGCGGAAGGGCAAGAGCTAGGGGAAACTTGGAAAATTTTCCTTTTTCCAAAAGAGGGTCAAATGGTAGAATTTTTCCATGTTTCCTTTGGGACCCACCTTAGGACACGTGTCAGGCCCATTTTCAGAAGCGGAGGTGCGGAGAAAAATGTAAAATTTTTTACATTTTTTCAAAAGGTCAGAAAAAGTCAAAAGGAAGCCCCCGAGCCCATTTTTGAATCTTCCACATGGATGGCCCACATTCAAAGTAAAGATCAACAGACAGCTGAGTGTCTAAATCTGATTTTCCCCCCATTTTACTGTAAAACTCCTGGAAGTGTGAGTCTTCATGATTTCTTGTTATTTTCTACACACCAAACAGAGGGGAGTTAATTTTGATATCTAGAGTTTGGTGGGAGAGATCTGGAGACGTCTTTCACCATTAAAATGGTCTGACTATCGGGCTCGATCTGGTTTTCCATTTTTCTTCTCCTGAGCATGCAAGGAGCCAGATTTGATAGATTAGGGGTGGAAGTGGTTGGCGAATTGAAGGAAAGAGTGATCTACCTAGAGGAAGGAGTTGAATGTGGGAAGTATTCGAAGAGATTTTCCCCCTCGAGCACCTGGTGAATTTTTGCAGATCTGATTCTGGGAATCGTGATCGTGATCATGGCAAGCACTGGTAACACTCAATGTCTAGATTTTGGGGGAAAAGGGGTCTGTTGTAAATGTTATAAATGGCACAAATTTTTCGTGCAAATGGTTGGGAGTTTTTGGAGAGGTCAAGGACTGATTTTTCTAGCAGAAAAAGCTTGACAGAGCCCATCCTTTTTGAGAAGCCATCTAAGAAGCCTGTATATCTCTCTTTGTGTCAAATTTAATCGTGTCAAGGTGGTTGCAAGTGTACAACCATTGAAAAGCTTTGAGATTGTTCTAGAAACTTTCCCTTGCTGATAAATTTGATCAAACTTGAGTTATTCTGTGTTAATCTTGAGTAAAGTGTATTTATTTCATCTCTGAATGCATGCAAGTAGTTTTTCTTGTTTCTGTTGCAATCTTGTACCAAAATCTGGTCCAATCACACAGGTCTCAATCCTTGTGATAGTTTAGTGGCATCTGCAATTTCATTTCTCAGAAGAGCCTTCATCTGGGAGTGAGATAAATGGTTTAAAATCACTTTTCTTTCATTTTGTTGACAGAGATTATCTGTAAGCCTCTGGGTGTACCTCAGGTGTGATTTGGTTTGAATCTTGGTGCTTTATTGGGTTCTCTAACTCGAGCCTTCATGATAGAATCCCATAGGTTGTATGAAAGAGTGCTAATCTGGGCCTCCATTGAAGCACATATTCTAGTTGAAGAAACATTTTAACTTTTGTGGCATTTTTTGGTTGAATCTTTCCATTTTGCATAAGCTCTCAAGGATCTGGTGAGTCAAGTTCATCCTGTCTCCCCTCCCACCAAAAATTATTTAAAAACAACTAATCCTACCCATACTACCCCTATTTTTTTCTCTGTATACCCACACAAGAACAAAATCCATTTGCTAAAGTATGCAGAACAGATCAGGATTCCAAATGTCTTTAGTAACCTTAGCCTTGTGTTGAAAATATCTCCATAATCTGGAAGTGACAACTCATGAGAGTCAGATTTGGTGTGTTGATCATATTTTCCCCAAGGTCTTCTCTATAAAATTTATGCAAAAGAAAGGTACCTGTATCTCCTTTCAAATAACAGAGGTTACAAAATAGGTTCTCTTACCTTGGTTGAAAGGCACAACCTAAAATAGTTAGGATAAGATCACATCCTTTTAAGGTGCTATCCATCTCTCCACAAATCCAAGTAACAAAGGGACAGTTAGATTTCCTCCCTGGCTACAAAATGACATATATTTATGATCTATCTTGCCTCTAAGCTCCCTGTTGAATCTGTGTTGCTGCTTGGCTTGAAAAGGAGAACGAGAAGATATTTGATGACAAAGGTAAGGGACCCATGGGAGCTGCAAATAGACATCCCTAAGCTAGGGAAAATAGAATGGTGTTAGACCCTTTGGCTGCCAGAGTTGTTGTTGTTGAAGAAACATATGTAATTGATTGGTGTGACAAATGTTTCATGCCCCATGCTCCATGTGAAGTAGATCAGAAAGTAGAAGAGGAAGTTGATGATGATAACATTGATGATGATGCATGCATGATGGAGTGCTCTATAAGCTCACAACAAGGAGCAACTTCAACTAAGGTAATAAGTGATAGAAATGCAGCTTATTTTTGGGATTGCATTCACCAGATACCTCTTCTTTCTCCGTCTAATAATTTAGAAATAGATATTGTACAATATTTTGAATTTCCCAATAATGACTTTGAATATTTGAGAGCTTTAATGATAAAGAAGTATGATGGAGGAATTCCATCATAGGAGGGTAGGATGTTATTGATGAATGTTGTTGTTGCTCAAGAAAAGGATTATAATACTAGGAGTAGAGTTTTCAAAGGATCAGGGCCTCAATCCCAACCTAAAGCTCCATTGATTTCAAATATTCTTAAAGAGGATCATAAGAAATATACACCTTCCAAATGGCCTTGCTGTCCCATACAAAATACATACTTCTCCTCATGCTCAAGCTATAAAAAATCCCGTACCATCTTATGAATTTGTCAATCTCCCTTCCAATGTTGCCTTGCTAAAGTGCGTTCCATATGACATTGCCCAAGTTTTGAGTCAAATCAAATTTAATGTTCCAATTGTTGAGATTTTTCAGCATTCCTGAGCACAAGAAGAGGGCATTTGAGTATTTTGGGATTCAAAGAAGAGAAGAGTGCTCCATGAAGAAATGTAAACATTGTGGAGACTCCTTCCAATCATTGAAGAGCTAGAAATTCCTCCAACATTGGAAGAACTAGGTGAACCACCTAAGGTTTATTTGGGAACATCCTTGGTAGATTTTCAGCTAAATATAGATCCATTCTTCACCACTATAATCATTAAGGATATATTGCTACACAAATGTATGTTTGATTCAGGGGCATCACGCAATGTTATGCCTCTGGAATTCATGAATTGAACTAGATATAAAAGTAACATGAGCATATGGGAAGTGTAGTTCCATGGATTCCAGAGAGGTTCTAGTGGTGGGATGTGTGAAAGGTCTGGTGGTACTACTTCCAGCCTATCCCGGGTAGGAACTTGAAACTTTGATGTCATTATTATTGATTGCCCAGCCAAGTGGGGTATGTTGTTGTCTAGAAATTGTGTTGCAAGTGTTTGGTGGGAGCATTCAAATGGATATGTCCTATTGCCACCATCTTAATTGAGGGCATACATGTCAAGTTGTATGGAGAAAAGAAGCTGTTGCATCTCATTGAAGAACCCAACAATGTATCCTATGAAGTGTGGTACACAAGTGTTGATGCTGATAATTTTGTTGGATTTTTTGATGGGAAAGAGAAAAAAAAGGATTAATGTAAGATTATTAAACAAGTATCCTCTCCATGTACTTTTTTGTGTGATGGAGCTTTCTACACCATTTGGAAATGGGGTTGGTGTAGTTCTGATTTCTCCAAATTTTAAAGAGTGTGTTTTTTCTTTCAAACTTAACTTTGAGTGTACTAACAACATTGATGAGTATGAAGCATTATTCTTAGGTTTGATAATTACTTGGAAATACTATGTTAAATACATCATTGTTAAGGGAGATTAAAAACTAATTGTGAGACAAATCAGAAAACTGTATACAAATAAGAATCAGAGAATGAAATAGCACAAGCATGCAGTCTGGGACTTGATTGAGATGTTTGATTCATTTAACATTGTACATCATGATACGAAGTTCAATGTTATGGATAGAAAAGCTTGCATAGTATTAGGATCTTGGTTTGATAATTGTGCAATGTCCCCATATTGTCAATATGATGTTGAGGTGTTAATAAGGCCATCTTTCCCTGACAACATTAAACATTGGCAAATTTTTTGATGATGATCCTCGGGTCAAAATATTTTTGTAGAAAAAAGGGGAGTTTTCTGATTAGTGTATTGATTAGGAGCCAATGATGTGTGCAGTAGAAGGTAAAGAAACGTATTTCAGGCAAAGACATCATCCGACTTAAAACTAATACCAGTCTTAGGGGACTGGTTGCTCTTGAATCAAGTTTTGATAATGCTGATTGCATTATGAATAAGCATATAGCATCCTCAAGGGATGTTGAGGAGCATGACCAGGGTACTAAGGAGAAACTAAGGAAGATATGGTTGGGAAGAAATCTTAACAAGGAGGAGAAATAGTCCTATGTCAAATTGTTGAAGAAATATAAGGACTGCTTATCTTGGTCTTATTCTAGAGTTAAAGGCATACATAGAGAATTTGTTTTCAGACATGAAATCCCTTTGGAATCTAATGAAAAACCATTTAAACAAAAGAATAAAGGCAGATTAATCCACTCCTCTCTGTGAAGATGCAAGAAGAACTGAAGAAACTGAGGGATGGAGGGATCATTTAGCCAATAAGGTACTCTTCTTGGGTTACAAACTTAGTGCTAGTTAGAAAAAAGAATGGTGATATTAGGTTGTGCATGGATTTCAGAAATCAGAAAAGAGAATCAATGAAGGATAATTATCCTTTACCAAACATGGATAACAAGTTGCAATTGGTTACTGGACTTCTGATTTGTTATCTACTTTGGATGGTTTCTTCAGGTATCACCAAGTAGTTTTGAAGAAATTAGAGAGAATAAAAACCTAATTTCACTCCTCCATGGGGTACCTATGTGTATGTGAGGATGTCGTTTGGCCTGATGAATGATCGGAGCTACTTTTTAGAGAGCAATGGATGTGGACATTCTTAGGATATATAAATGACTTCATTGTTATGTATTAAGATGATGTGACAGTTTTCTCCAAGAGAAGAAGTAATCACCTGCAACATTTAGAAATTATGTTGATAAGATGCAGAGAGTATGGACATTTCAATCAATATAAAGAAGTGCCATTTCATAGTGCAAAATGCCAAGTTACTTGGTCAGATTGTATCAAAGGATGATTTAATTATTGATCCCAAGAGGGTAGAGGCCATCATCAAGGTCACAACTCCAAGAACCAAGAAAGGAATTCAATCCTTCTTTGGGAAAATAAACTTTATTAGAAGATTCATATCAAACTTTGCTAAGTTGACCATTTTAAATACTTGCATGCTAAAAAACGACCAAGTTATCAGATGGGAAGAGGCTTCCATTTAGGATTTCAATGGGATCAAGGAAGCATTAAATCATGCCCCTATTTTAGTAGCTCTAGATTATAATAAGCCTTTTCAAATGTTTTCTTTTTCTTCAGAGAACACTATTGCATCTATCTTTTTGTAAAAGGATGATGAAGGGGCTGAGAGGCCAATTTCCTTTTTTAGTAAGGCATTGCAAGGGGCTAAGTTGAAGTACACCATTATGGAGAAGCAAGCATTTTCCTTGGTAAAAGCAACAAAGGTTTTCAGACCTTGCATTTTGAGCTCTAAAGTTGTTGCTTATGTTCCCCACACCATGGTGAAAGATGTCTTATCTAGAGATGGAGGTCTCAAGAAAAAGATGCAGATGGGTGAACAAGTTGCAGGAATATGACATGGATATCCAAACCATGAAATTGGTAAGAGGTTTGGGCTTAGCTAAACTTATGGTTGAGAGCAACCTGTAAACTATTGAGGTAAATGAAGTAGAAGAAGGAAGGGTGGATGTCCTTGAAAAGTTGGTGAGTTCTGAATGGTACAAAGATGTAATTTTTTATCTTAGACATCTATACTACCCTGAGTATTTGAGTAAAAATCAGAAAAGAGCTCTTAAGTTGGCTTCCCAGAAATATGTCATTACTGATTTTGGGTTAGCTTGGAAAGAACCCTGAGGGAGTCCTCTTAAGGTGCATTACTGAAGATGAAGCCCCCAAGATAATTACTGATCTCCATGGAGGAGTTTGTGGGGGGAATTTTGCTGGAAAAGTCACTACACACAAGATCCTGAGGGCTGAGTTATTGGTGGCCAACTCTTTTCAGGGATACAACTTTGTTGGTTAGAAGATGTGAGAGTTGCCAGCATTTTTGTGGAAGACTGAAAGCTTTAGGCTCCCTTCCTTTGCAGCCTGTATCAATTGAAGCCCCGTTTAAGAAATGGGGAATGGATTTCATTGGTGAGATTTTAGACCCTTCAAGTGCTAGCCATAAGTGGATTCTTGTAGCCACTGATTACTTCACTAAGTGGGTGGAGGAAATCCCCACCAAGAGAGCAACACACCAAATTGTCATGGACTTCATGTTGAACCATATCATTTGCAGGTTTGGAGTACCAATTAAAATTGTTGCTGACAATGCCATGAGCTTCAAAGCTAAACCTTTTGGTGGCAATGTGTAAATAATATGGGATCAATTTGACATATGCCTCCAACTATAACCCCCAAGGCAATGGACAAGTAGAGTCCAACAATAAAAATATATTAAAAATCATCAAGAGAACATTGGAGCTGAACAAAAGGAAGTGGGGTGAGCAGTTGAAGTTCACTATTTGGGCTGATAGAATTACTGTTAAAAGAGCTACTAGAAAAATGTCCATTTGAATTGGTGTATGGCACTCAAGCTCTGTTGCCCCTACATATGCAATTATCCTCATATCAGTTCATTCAACAATTGGAAGATCAAGAAGTTAGTCCATATGATGCTCACATTAACCAGATTTTTGAACTTGATGAAGAAAGGAGAGCATCTCACCAAAGGCATGTGAAGTTCAGAGAAAAATTAAAGAATTTATTTGACAAGAAGGTCACTCCCAGAGCTTTCAGCATTGGAGATCTTGTGCTATTATGGGATAGCAGACATGAAGACAAGGGAAAGCATGGTAAATTTGATGCACTATGGATGGGCCCTTACTCCATTGACATTTGGATTGGTGAACATACCTTCTTCTTGAAAGACTTGGATGGGGAATTTCTCAAATTATCTTGTTAATGGAAGGCACTTGAAACATTTCCTAGATTAATTCCCCTAGAATCAAGGTGAGCATCATTTGTATAGTGTATAGTTTTTTGGTTACTTTCTGTCTTTTATGTTTTTGCTCATTTTAGTCCTTGGTGACCTAGTTTTGTTAGTTTCTCGGTTCATTTTTAGGAGATGGTTCTGGTTTTCTGCTCTACAAGATGACTCCTTTGCCCAATGGATTTTTTTTGGCACTTGGTCTGTTATTTGGTTCTTGTGGCACTCACAGGGAGTGCCCATCCCTAAGTTAGAGCCGATGTTGGTGCTCGAAATTAATCTCACCCCGTTTGCCATTAAAATCCCTCAGTTTGTGGCCTCTGTCATGTTTTTATCTCCCTATGTTGGTGCTTGAAGACTCTATCCTCCATTTGGTTGCCATGATTAGTCCCTCCTTGGTCGAAGATCACTTAAAAATCCAGAATTTTTTGATTTTTTCCTCTGTCCATCTGAAGGTGTCTGTCAATTGGGCGTAAAACTCAGAGTTGTTCCTTCCCTTCCATTTTCCATAGTCGTGTGTTGTTGTCCCTGCCATTTTGTGTCCCAAATACCTAAGGAAATGTGATTGAATGTAGCTCAGAGGATCATGTTTGAACCTTACAACATTTCCAAATTCTCTGTCCTTGAAGAAAATTTCATCTCCAGGCTCAAACAGTGGTTTCCCTACATTTTTACGGCTTGACAGGTGTGTTTCTCCCATCAAAATTAAATCTCTGCATCAGTGGAAACGTGGCCCTTTTTGGTTGGATGTGGCTCAGCGGGGCACTCTAAAAACTTTGTGGATCGTTTTAACCCAAAACTTGTCCACGTGGAGGAACGACACTCATTTGAAGACTCACCTTTTTGTTTGGCCTTGGAGTTGCATCGGGAGGACACGTGGAGGATTCTACTACTTTTCCCAGACTTAGAAAAAAATTTCATGCAGCTGGTATAGTTTTGGTGGGTCATGGACACGTGGTGGGCTGGCACTCATTTGAAGATCTACCTCAGGGTCCCACCTTAACAAATGTGACAGAGGGATAGGTGGAGGCTTCCGCCAGCTCCGCTCTAGGGACTTAAACTTTTTAAAGAAATTTTCTAAGGCCTGGGACACGTGGTGAGCCCACGCTCATTTAGGTCTTCATTTTTGGGGACCATCTTGAAGTTACGCCATAAAGACACATGGAGGTTTCCACCAGGCCTTCCTTTACTTAGAATTTTCAAGCAATTTCCTAAAGGGCCTAAGACACGTGGAGGGACCGCATGTTTGGGACCGGCCCTTGAGTTTTATTTTGAAGAAGCACTAGGAGGACACTTGGAGGCTTCCGCTCACTCTACCTTTTTGCTTGGAATTTTCAACAGATGAAGAAGACTGTCTCGTACCTTGGACACATGGCGCCTTCCACTGAACTCTCAAGCTTTTTAACAGACTCTGCTGGACTGAGACACGTGTTGAGCCCGTGCTTTTTTTGGGGTCTCTACTTTTGGGGACCATCTCAAGATGTGCCATTGAGATGCGTGGCAATTTGAAAAGTTCAAAAGGTGGGGAGGCAGACTCTTGGGGAAAATTTGGAAAATTTTCTTTTTTCAAAAAATAGGTAAAATAGCATAATTTAGCCATGGTTCCTCTGGGACCCACATTGGGACACGTGTCAAGCCCATTTTTCAAAGGAAGAGGGGTGGAGAAAATTGAGAAATTTTGCATTTTTTCTAAGGGGTATAAAAATTAAAAAGGAACCTCAGGCCCATCTTAACTCGGATCTCCCACATGGACGGTCCAAATTCAAAAGGGAAATCGATTTAAACTGTGCATCTGTATCTAATTTTCCACCATTTTTCTCCAAAGCTCCTAGGGATGCAATTTTTATGGTTTTTTTAATCATTTCTTGGAGTCTCCTACATGCCAAATGAAGAGGAAAATTAATTTGATATCCTGGTTTGGTGGGGAAGGTCTGAAAACGTCTTTTACCATTAAAGATGTAATCTGACTGTCAGATTCGATCTGATTTCTTTTTCCTTGCATGCAAGAAACCAGTTGATATCTTGGTTTGGTGGGAAAAAATATGAAAACATATTTTACCATTAAGATGTGATCTGACTATTGGGCTTCGATCTGATTTTCCAGTCTTTCCTTCCTTGGCACGCAAAGAACCAGATTTGATAGATTGGAGGAGGAAGTAGTTGGTGCGTGAGATGAAGAATGACTTACCAGGTGAAAAATTGAATGCTGGAAATATTTGGAGAGATTTTTACCTCTGCACACCTGACAATTTTTTTACAAATCTGATTCTGGGAGTCACGATCAAGGTCGTAACACATGTAATGGTGCTTTGAATGTTTTTGGTTTTGGGGGGAAAACTCTATTGTAAATGAAATGTTATAAATTTCATGAATTTTTCATGCAAATGGTTGGAGTGTTAGAGGTCGGAAGCTAATTCCTGAGAGAAAATTTTGACAGAGCCCATCTTTCTGAGACATTATCTGAGGAACATATTTATTTCTTTTGTGTTAAATTTTATCATGTCAAGGTGGTTGCGAGTGTACAGCCATTGACAAGCTCTGAGATTGTTCTAGAAACTTTCCTCTGCTGATGAATTTAATCAAATTTGAGTAAATCTATGTTGAATTTGAGAAAAGTTGTGTCTGCTTCATCTCTGAATGTCTGCAAATAGTTTTTCTTGTTCCCATTGCAATCTTACATTGAAATATTTGTGAATCACACAAGATCTTAGCTTTGTGATAGTTTGGTGGCATTTGCAATTTCATTTATCAGAAGAGCTTTCATTTGATAGTGAAATAAAAAAATTTAAAATCACTTTACTCCTAGCATGATGATTAAGATTTTTTGTTAGCCTTTGAGGGTATCTTAGGCATGATAAAAAAAGGTTGATAATGTTCAGTTAAGTTTTTCCAATTTGAGCCTTCATTTTGGATCCTTAAAGTTTGTGTGAAAACATGTTGATCTGGGCCTCCAGTGAAGCACACCTTCTGGTTAAAGGAACATTCTAGCTGTTCTGAAGCATTCAATTGGTCAAGCTTTCCATTTTTGTAAAATTTCTCAAAGATCTGGCAAGTCAAAAATCCACTCTACCTCACCTCCCACCAAAATTCATTTAAAAACAACCAATCCTACCCATACTACCCCTATTTTTTCCTGTGTGTATACAAATGCATAATTTCTATTACCAAAACATGATGAAGCAATCAAGGTTTTCATTTTCTTTAGTAGCCTAAACCTTGCTTAGAAAATATCTCCATTATCTAAGGTGACAACTTGTGAGAGTTAGATTTTTGTTGTATTGATCATATTTTCTTCACGGTCTTCTTAATAAATTTGCAAAGAAGGATATCTCTGTCTCCTCCAAAAACAACAGGCTAAAAAAGGGTCCTCTCACCCTAGTTGAAAGGGACAACCATAAAGTAGTGAGGATAGATCAAATCCTCTTAAGGGTGCTACCCATTTCTCCACATCTCGAGTGACAAAGAGCAAGCTGCATTTCTTCCCTCAGCTACAAAATGACATAGAACATGGTCTTGGTTGTCTCTAAGATTCCTATCAAAAATGTGATGTTTCTTAGCTTCTGAGGGAGAATCAATTTGGGTACCAACAGCCTCCACGTGCATCATCGGTGCAACTTCAGAAGTGAGACCTAAGGGATAGTCCCTAAATGAGCGTGAAGCTTCCACGTGTCCCAGGTCCAAAAAGGTAAGGTCAACCGTTGAAAATTCCAAGCTCAGGACAAGCCGAAGGAAGCCTCCACACGTCATCTTGGTGCATCTTCAAAGTTAAAATCCGAAGGCGGTCCCCAAACATGCGGAAAATCACCACGTGCCTCGTCCGCGCAACTTCAAAGGTAAAATTTGGGAGGCAATTTCCAAATGAGGGCGAAGCCTCCACGTGTCTCGGGCCAAGTATAGGGTCTCCGCCAACAAGAGGGACTCAAGTAGAACAAAATAAACAGAGCGATCCCATGAATGACGTCACATGTCAGTCTGGCGCCATTTTGAGAGTGAAGGAAGGGACTAAATCTTCAAAACGTGTAGGGCTGCAACATGGACCTTGCGCAAATAGACTCCAAACCTAGAGCACCATCAAACAGCCATATCTTTCGACTAGGAGCTCAAAATTGAGTGGGAGATGACATTTTGGAAAGCTCTCGGCACTGAATTCTCACCCACCACAATTTCAAGGTTGTCATGTCTCCCACCTACCGACATGATGAAGAATGGGCCTCCACCTTGCCTAGCAAGGAACAACACACAGAGGCATGGGTCTTGCAGTAAAGCCCATCATTGTTGCAGGCGGAATTCAATGCTCTTTCCGGGGTGGTTGAAGTAGGATTCAAATTTTTCCCTCTCTCTTTCTCTCATTCTTCTATATATTGTAAAGGAGGTGCATTTTTCTAAACGTTGGTCATTATTTCTCTCCTGCCCCCCCTCTCTCTTTCTTCCCTAGGGCAGAATGTGGAGTTTAAGCCTCCTCTCATGGCTCTGTAATGGCATTTTCTTGCCTCTTGCCCATTGATGATGTACTGTGTGAACTCATGGAGCAATAAAATATGTTTTGTGGTGCATTTGTCCATCCTTTGCTTATTTTATTGTCTCTTCTCACCTCTCATAATTGCAGGGTATACTATGCATATCTCTGATATCTATTGCAGGTTCTGGAGTTGTGTTTAATGGGTTTTGAAGTGGTGTTCTATGGGAATTTGATCTTTGGTCTGTGATGCTTCTGTCCATCCTCTCCATTGCCCAACTCTCTCCACTTCAGGCAGTTGGATTTGTGATTAGCCACTTCCTTTTCTGGTGTATCACTGCTTAGTGTAGGATCTATTTTTATGTATTTCTCTCTCTCCATGTCTCCTTGGAAGGTTATATTATGATTAGATAGTTTACCTGCACTAGAGTAGCTTGTGGCATGTAGTTTAGGAAGAAGAAGTCGGCTTTCTCCAGAGGGCCATCTCAAGTCTGCAAGTCCCACATCTTGAGATATGGTCCTATGTTGTGCAATCACACCGAATGCCCCATTTAGATCCGAGGCCATTCAGGGGTTCTATGATTTTGTATCAACAAGTTCTTCTTGTCAGTTTTCAAGATACATTTCATAAAGAGACTCTCTAGTAACCATTTGGATGTAAAATCACATTTTATTACATCTTTTTTTGTGTGTATTCATGTGCAACTTGATAAAATGGAAATTCTTTCATGTGATTTTAATGAAACTCAAAAGAAAACTAGTAGCATGTCTTAATGTCATGTAAGTAGTTAGTGATCTTGTTATTTATGTCATGTAGACCATGGCTTGGAATCCTGGTCTTATTCATCTTCAAAGTGGTTGGAATATTGTTTCGTGGTTATAGTTTTCTCTTGGTTCATCGCCTTGGAGATCACTAAAAATGAAGGCTATATACATTCTAAATATTCCAAGGGTATATAATGAGTTGGAGTCCAAATCATAAATAATCCCAAATCTAATGTTGCATGTTGATAAGTGCCTTGTGCCAAAAAAGGGTTTAGGTAGTTGCATTGTTTTGAATCTAGAAGCATTAATTTATCATATAGGCTCAGAGCATGATACACACAAACTTCACTCATATTGGGAGAATTACTTTAACCTTGTATGTAGTGGAATGATTTCACATGATGGGATATGGAAGGTTAATATGGGATTATTATAGGACTTACCTTCCTTTATTGTTCAAGGTTTTCTAAGGTTCAAGAAAAGGATAAGCCAATTCAAGAACATTACATCACATCACAATAATGTAGATCTAGATTGTAGTTTAAGAGCATAGACATACATACGAGCACGAAAATTTATAGAGATTTCATATTATCATAAGAAATTTTTAGCAACCTCATATGAGTTTAAAGCCAAGAACCCGAACCTCTCCATCAAATCTAAACCAAATAGGTTTTCAATCCATCAATTTTTCAGGTTTTGTTAAGGAGCTACTTTTAGTCCTGTTTTCAGCTTATGAATCTTATATTGGTCCATCTCACTCAAAACTTAAGTTGGGATCATTTACTCGTGCTCTAACATTTACTTTTCATTTTTGATTGATTAGACTACCACTTATCAAAATAATTAGAATTCAAGCTACAATTTTATTTTCTATTTATAGAATATAAATTATATACATTAGTCTTAATTATTTAAGCACAAAACACTAAATAATTAAATCAACAACCTAAAAAAATTCACAAAAGTATCAGCCACTTTTTCCTTAACCTTCAATCGCTTAATACAATTTTGTATCCATCATATAAAAAATTACCTTAAGCTTTTCATACCATCTAACTAATACACCAAGTATTAGCCCATCTTCTAGATGATATCACCTTATTATACAAAACATACAATAGTTATTGAGTGTTCCACTTGGAACATGAAACATGGAGTTACTTGCAAAAAAAAAAAAAAAATCAAAAACACATGCAACCAAAAGATTTAGAATATCCCATTGTTTTAAAAATTATTATCCTACCTTTCTAATTTTGGACCTTTTTTTTGGGTAAATGTTCCTTTTAATGGTCAAATTTGTTAGGTGGTCACAAATCACATTTTAAGGGTTATGGGGGGAAACAAAACCATTTAATAGTGGCAATTTTTGTATAACATGTGTAAGAATGTTCAACATCAATGTATTTTGAATCACACTCTATCATTAGGATGTGAGAAGAAATGAATATTTCAACGCATCTGGGATCACAATCATTTAGTTAAAAAAAATCCTTTTACTTTTACAATGTTCTATCTCATTTTTAAAATTTTTTATAAACTTATGTTTATATCATTATACTTATTTTTATGGATATACCGTGTATAAAAGTTACAAACAAAAATTATTCTTTGTATAATTGCACATAGTTTTTGCCATTTTATAGAGATAACAAATTATTTCTTATATGGTGTTTCTTAATTTTTAAAATGTAGTATCTCATTTTTAAAAATTCTTGGAACTTTCTGTTATACTATCCCATTTTTTATAAAAATTCTATTGAAAATTACAAATAAATATTATCCATTATATTGTTGCACTAAGTTTTTTATCATCTTATTTAGAATTTTCTATCCCATTTTTTTTTTAGAGAATTGAGCCTATATTTAGGTGTCCTTTTTTCTTTCCCAAACCAAGTTTTAAATTTAATTTCTTTACTTACCAAATTAAAGATAATTGGTATATAAGACCCTTTAAAATACCACATATAAATTACAAATTGCTTATATAATTAATTTACACATTAATACAAACTAATTGTTATTTTATAAAATTTAAAATCAACTCATTTGCTTATTTATTTCCATATCTATTTTGGCTTTCCTTAGTACTTCACTTCAGCTGGTTAACAAAATGTCTAAGGTAACGAATGGTTTGACTTTGTTCCTTATTTTGTTTATGACACTCAAAAGAATTTGGTAAAAACTTTTGATTATATTATATGTTTGGAATTCATAAGAAAGCAGTATAAACATTAGTTACATTGTATGTTTGAATTTAGTAAAAAAATTTGATTATATTATATGTCTTCCTCTTCGAATTTAGGATTGGTTGCATCTACAATTTTACTGTTTGGTTATTCATTTGGTGTAATAGCTACATGGAGACACAATAATCCATTAACAAATTGCCAAAGAGTGATTGCTGGAGTTTGCAAAAGTCTTGCACTGTGAGTATAAATATAACAATGGCAGTTTTTGTAATGCCCTGTTCTACATTACACCTATTCATCCTATGGCGATCGAGTGCTAAGCATGGAATATCTCTACTCTTTCCTGAATAATCTTTATGAGCTTAAGATATAAATTGTTTTCCTTATTCTTTGTGGATATGAATTCCTGAGTGCTTTTCGACCCTTTTCTTAATTAAAAATCTATTAATCACATTTTTCGTGTGACGGGTAGGGTTCCATTAGACATGACACAAATTATACTTGCCCATTTGGCGGAATTCGTTGTTGCAGTTTCTATAATGTCTGATATTATAGGAGATAAGAATAGTTACATGAAATCCAAGCTAGTAGTGAGTTTATCAACCGACAAGGAAATTAATATTAATCCGTATTTCTGATATTGTTGCCCACGTTCTGCTTGCTTAAGGAAGGGTAAATGGCATCGATTGGGATTTTGGGATAGACAATCTGCAGTTCGAACCCCTCTGAAATAAATAACAATAATAATGAAAGTTAAAAAAAATAAAAATTGAAACAAGTAAATTTAAAAAAATGGAAACGGAGTGGAGGGCGTGGGGGGAAGCACGTGTTTTCTTGACAAGGCGCAGAAGTTTGGTGAATGCATTCAAGCGTTTGACAAAATGAAAGAGAGGGGACAATTTTTCAGAGAAAATTGAAGGCAGGTGGGTGAGAGTTGGGTCAGTTGGCAGGGGGCGCCCTCAATAGCTGTCACAGTCTCACCGAATGCATTAAACAATTTCCCAAACCACTCAATGCTGGACCAGCGCACCTCTAGTCTATGCCTGTACCTAACATGGAGCGTAGAACTGAAATTCTCCTAGGAAAGTGCTGTGAGGAGGTGTTCGGTGATTGGCAGCAGCTACAGGGTAGAGAAGTAAACTTATCTCATAAAATCAGTGGCCTCCAGAGAGAGTTATGTGCGACTGCTGCCATAGGGTGATCCCAAGGATCCATGGGTGTCGATCCTGATGTTCTGGTTGCACGCGACCACACAGTCATGATCAGTTGTAGCAAAATCTTGCAGCTGTAGTAGAAAGAACGAGATAAAGTTTTTTGTTGAACTATCTTGCATTTTCATTTTGGAAAGTCGCTTCTGTCCAGGTGGTGAATTTAACATGGAAGGAGCTCGATCAAATCTTGCAGTTGTAGTAGAAGTCATTTTGAGCGCTTCCAATGAGCAGGTTGTCCACTATGTTGTTATCTCTCAGTTCGACTGCATCTTCAAGTTCGGGACTCTCCTTCAAGATATTTTTTTTTATCAAAACCGATTAAGTGACAATATGAGTGTTACCAGGAGACCCGATGAAATTTATTACAATGATTCTCTGTTGAGACTTTACTTGTTTTACGCTGTAATGCATGGAAGAGAATCTCTTAGGCGTGGATCTGTATCATGTCAGAAGTTTCATGAAGCACAATTTGCCTTGCAACTATATGTGAACTTCTCCTCTCTCAGAGCCCGCGATTCTCCTCTATTCTGATTATGAAGGATAAGGGAGTGGTGCAATGGAAGAAAACTGAAGTGAACGTGGACGACCATGTTTTTTTTTGTTCCTCAGTTCCCTCCTCATCTCACATCATACGATGAGTATGTGGAGGAATATGTATCAGATATGCATTTAAGAAAGCTCTCTCCCTCTCGCCCTCTTTGGGAGTTCCACTTCCTTAACTACAAAACCACAAATGGAGAAGCCATAATGATTGTGAATGTACATCATATGCTGGGGGACGGTGCTTCCCTTGTGGATTTAGCCAGGGCCTTCTCTACAAGGCCTAGTCATAATCCCCCACCCTTTCCCAAACTCTTATATCTTCCACTTCCCACCACACAAAGCTCCCCGCACAAGTTCATAAAATTAGGTCACTAGACACCACCTGGTTCGGGTTTGATGGTATATACAGGTTATGGAATCTGGTGTTCACTGTTGTGCTTGTAATGTGGTACACATTACTTGATCTGATTACAAATTTTTCAAGGTTTAAATGGGTGGAGGATAGTAGGTTCCCCATTAGAGGACATCCTGGAGTAGAGATGTTGCCAAAAGTTATAGCTTCCAAAAAATTCAAATTGCATGATATTCGAGAAATAAAGAATCATGTTGGAGGGACTGTGAATGACGTGGTAATGGGTGTTGTATTCTACGGGTTTCGGCTGTACTGTCAGATGGATCTTCCTGGTAAAATAACCCTACTTACACCTTGAAAATACATTTAAACAGATTAATCGTCATTTTAAACAGATTAATTTTTAATAGAGTTTAGCCTGCCACATTTTTTTATTGGGTGGTCATTTACTCAACCACCAATCTTATGTATTGTTTCCAGTTAACCTGTTGTGCATAATGTCATGAAAAACAAATTGCTTGCTATTATATGAGTTTTTCTTCAACGAGTCACTAAGTTGGCAGGCATAAAGGTTTCTGTTAGAATTATCACACCTGACAAGCTACAGCTGAAATGTTGCACTGAGAGTTTGATGCTGTCCTCAAATCTAATGAAGGAAAAGGTTTAATTACCATTGCGGTAGATGCCTTTCAGAGCCAGGAGTGATGTTGAAGCTGGAGAAACAGGCAAGATATTTCTACACATTTCTACTGTTATTATACTTACAATTATTGCGAAATCGAACCACTTTCCTTGCATTGATTTTTCAGTTGGATGTCATGATGGGAGATTTCCCTTTCTGCTTGTTTCTTCTCGTTTTAGCTTTTATCGTTGATAGTATGTGAGTCGAAAGGATGTGTGTGCCCTCTCCTCTGAATGTTATGTTTCCCTTACTCGAATGATAGACCTTTGTCTGTTTATTTATGTATTAATTCTTCTCTGTGATTGAGTTGCAAGTTGTTATGTTGATTTACTAGTATTTTCGATATCATGGAAGTAAGTTACGATAACTGTGAAGCTCCTCCCTAGCACCCAAGTTTTCTTTTGACGTTTTGTTAGCTCCTTCGCAAGTCCCTTTGATAACCTTTTGGCATCGAGAAAGAAAGGTTGTAGGTTTGTGTAATCAAGGCTTGGGGCTAACCAGCTTGAGTTTCAGTATTAAACTTTTTGAATAAAAAGGTTGTGTGCAGTGTTTTTTCCGCCTCACGGGTGTAGACTCTTATACTATCTTTCATCTTGTTTCTAGACTTTTAAGACCATCCTCAGGAAGTACCTTGACCATCCTTGGCAACTTTAACCATAACTAGCCTTTCGGATCAACTAAGCTCGAGGTTCTTTGTGCGAATCTGGTACCTCGTTAACACTGGAATAGTTTTGGTCTAATCCCCCTCTCAGAATTATTGTTGATGGCGCTCTTCTGTTTTTCCTAACTGGCATTATTTTCTCCCTTGTAATGTTAACGCTATTAATTAATATTGGTCAGTTTTTATGCACGTAATTACTGTAATAGTTTGTGATGGAGATTTCCTTAGATGTGATTGACCTTCGGGAAAAAACTCAGCTTTCGTGTGATAATCTTATGAATTCATAGTGGAAGGTTTCGTTTTGATAAATTCACTTAGAAATTATGTTTGTATCTTTTTGTGCAACGGTTGACTGCGTTACCAAGGGTTGCCGTAAAATTTGGTTGTTTTGGGATATGGGTGATTTATTTTAAATTAACCAATCATTAGTACTGTAGTGGAGGTTGCAAACCTTTAGTGTTATAAAAAAGAAAAAAAAAATTGTTGACGACATTATTGTATACTCTTGTTGGACGAAACCCCCCCCCCCCCCTTCTCTCTCTCTCGCGTGTTTGCTACTAGCCTATGAGACTTTGACCCTTCCTGGATGATTGGTAGATCTCTTTGTAGTTAATGGTCAAAACTAGTATACCTTGCCTTCGCTTCGAAACTTATGCTGTGTGTATACTCTTTTTGATTTCCGGTTTGAAACTCAATTATGTATGACTTTTAGTGTTAATTGTTGAAACCCGTGGTTCCCTTTTCTTGGGCTGATCAACTCTTGTTCTTTTAGAAATATATTATTTTAGTCTATGCGTATGGTGCCTTTGATAAATTTCTAGATGACTGGTATATGTATCAAATCTCAATCTTGTAATTATTGTTTAATCACTTACTTGATGGGGATTCTGTCTTTGCTAGGTTGTTTGTTTTCTCCTTATAGGGCCAAGGGCCATTCTCATATGATTGTTACTTTTGTTGCATTTTCTCCTAACTGAAGTACAAGGTCTTCTCCTTCTTCGATCGACATGTTATAGACCTTATTATAACTTGATGTGCTCATAGTGTTTAGAGGTTTGACCCAAATTCTTGTAATAAGGTGCTTCTTTTCATGATATTGTTAGATAATGGTTATGGTGGTTTTGTGTAGCCTTATCTTGCTCAGTTCTTGAGAACTGACTCTTGTAGAAAATTTGCTGCAGATGGATCTTGCGTGTAGATGAGGGATAGATTTGTAGAATTTTGTCATCAACCTCAGTTGAGAAGATCCTTTGCTCGAAACCTTTTTATGTTGTTCAACTTTTGTTAACGTCCAGTGGAAAGTTTAAAAGAGGATTAATGTCTTAGTATAATGTATTGTGGACTTGTCATCTAAACTTTGGAAACCTTGTATTATTTGACCATCATTGAATTATAAGAAAATTTGGTTATTGTGGTTGAGTGACTTGTGGAGTATCATTATTTTAAGAAATGATGTAATCTTGTTTTTGTTCTCGTAAATGAGTGTTGCTTCAACTTTTCCTTGAGAATAAATTCTGATTTAAACCTTGCCATGACTTAGTAATAAAGTGTCATAAGTAAACTAACATGGGATTGTTTAATACTTCTGGAAGTTAAATTAAAAGTTGCATTCAAATAAAGTAACGTATGGGTCACCAAATTGAGAGCAAGAAATTCTTTAAGTAAACTAGGGCAAGACTATCATTGCAGGTAAACTTTATAACACGATAACCCTAGCTCCTCTAGTGAACATTATGCCTTTCATGGTAAAATTTGTAAATGACCCTAAGGTGAAATGAACTGTTATTTGTTGAGGATAATAAGATTTAATAAACAAGAGAAAACAATTTTGAAACCACACAATCTCTCTCTCAACCATTTGGAAAGTAAATTCTTTTACTCCTTGATAATACTTTTAGCGAAGCCTAAGTAAAAGTTGTTGTTAAAACTGGTTAAGAGCCCTAGCTTCAATTCAATACTGCCAATAACTAATGAGGTCCTAAAAATGTTTCATCTCGACCTTCTTCCTCTAACCCTTTTTCAAGGCACCTTATATCTCTTCTCTTAAGTGTGTTGAACTTAAAACCATGTTGTCTTGTGAGCAAGAACGAACCTTAGTAGCGTTAGTGGTGAGCAGATGGCCTTGTGGAATTAAATTAGTCCCTTATTAAATAATAGAACTAAACAACTAATTGTCGTAAAGTGAATACTTTTAGTGAAATTCTCTACAGTGTATAAGAAATTAACTCTGTTGGTAAAATGAATTTGTGCGAATCATATATTGAATCTTTCTGAAAACATAAGTCATGAGTTAAAGGGTGTTATATCAAAATAAACTTAACCTTCAATCATTCTTACTGTGGCTTGCCCTATTTGTTAGAGTAATCTGTCATTGGACTTCTATGTTGTCGGGTCAAAAACAAGAAAGGTGTATTATCCTTGGGGGTGTGAACGTTTCAGTGATGACCTTGTGGTCCTCCCCATAACAAGTGGTTCCTAGTGTTGGTTGCAACCTTGTGACGACATGTTGTGTCGTGTTATGTGTCAAGCAAGTCAAAAAAAAAATTATCCTGTACTTCACTGTGTTGTTCGTGTGTGGATTTTTGGGTCGTTACAGTTTTACTGTAAATATAAATATGATTGACTTTTTTTCAACTAATTTTTCTCTTTAATGTATGGTCTATAAGAGAGCATTTGCTTATTTTGAATATGTTTAAATAGAAACAATTAATTTTATTATGTTTAAGAAATATTAATGTAAGGGTTGATTTGTCATCATAATTTTAAACATGTATATTTATACATTCTATTAAATTTGTCCAACACACCATCATACTTGGGTCTCCTAAGATTTGAATCTTTGGTGACTGGTTAGGCACACTTCTTACACTATAATATGTATTGTTGGACTACAACCCATTTGATTCTATGCACAAAATTCAAATCAGTGTCAATAAAAATTTAAAATCACACTAAATAAAAAAAGAATTTCGACCCCATTTTTTTTGAACTAAAGTGAGTGGTGTATTTAGATTGAGGCTACCTATACCATTCAATAAGAAAAAGTGTATAGAAAATGTATTTGTTTTCCAATTAAAAAAATTCTATAACAAATTCAAAATTAATATATATCAATATTTTTAATAATTAATTTAAAATACCAATTAATTTCTTAATTTTATTTATAAAAATATTTTAAATTATTAAATATCAATATTTAAAATTATTAAAATAATGATTGAAAAATTAAATTGGTGACAAAGGACTAAGTGGTCCCTCTCCCACGATAAACCACAAAGTATGGTTGATGATTCGATTTTCGGAATCAATACTCAAAATATATTTGAAAAGCCTTCTACATTATAAATTTGGGAGGCTTGAAGTTTTAAATCTGACTTATTATTAATGATAAATATATTATAAATCTGGGAGGCTTGAAGTCTTTAATCTATATTATTATTAATGATAAACCACAAAGTATGGTTTGATAGGTTGATTTTCACAATCAGATGACAATATTTCTGAAAATATTATATATTATAAATTTGGAACGCTTGAACTCATTTATCTAAAAATTATTATTCATGTGTTACATTGGAAATGATGGTCTAGGTTGATTGGAATTGTATGTGCCCCTCTTCAATAAGGTGGTCATAGTGGCAATACGACACTCAAATTACCCACCTGGTTATTTGATTGGAGGCATGCTATGCTTTGTGAATGGAGCGCTTGTTGCTGCTTTTTACATCATTGAAGTATTTTAGCCTCTGACTGTATAGATAAATGCAATCATCTTGTCAGCTCAGAACCAATTATTTTGGATATCAACTGTTTTGGGTAAACCTATGAATTTGAATTGAGTTGGTTATCTTCGTCATATTGAATCCCTCATCACCTGTACCACAAACTATATGTGGATGATAGTTCACTTTTCATATCATTCTTGCCAAACTCTTTTTGTTGTTGTTGTTGTTGTTGTTTCCGTTGGATTATTCTGAAGCATATATATTTGTAGCGCATGGCTCACAATAAAATGAAAAAAAAACCAATGAAATTTTCATAAGGATTTATATAACCATCTGGATTCTCTGGTATTGTGGTATGTTATAATGGTGTAAAATGTCTTCTATATCATCATTTCATATTCTGAAGAAAATGTTCTATTAAAGAATTATATTTATATGTTTTGAAATTCAATGATGAAAACAAATTTATGTTTTAGATTTTTTTCTTCCAGTAATTGCGTTCTTATGGTTTTTGGAAGATTAATCTAAGAACATGAGAATTGGGTCAATGTAGATTGGATAGAATCTAGGTAGTTGAGTGTAGAAAAATGAATTATTTCAGTTTGTAAACATTTTCTTAGTGATTTGTGAAGTGTGAACCGTGTAGATTGTAGATTTTGTCCATTCATTTGCATTTTGTTCCTTAACATTTTTTTTTTTTTTTATGTTTGAAAAACAATTTTTGCCTTTGGTTTAGTCTTAGGGAATGGCAAAGTGGATTGTGTTTAGTTGATGGATTATGATGTTGAAACCATCAAAAGTTGCTTTGTGTTAAAGAAGGTAGTTTATGAGAGTGATCAGTAGTCTACAATCCAATGTATGGTGTTCTTTTTTCATTTTAATGAATCTCAAACTTAATTAAACATCATGCATTTATTTTAGGAAGATTTAGAGTAAACGTTATACTTGCAGAAGAAAGCCAACCTGCTCGCTGTAGAATTAATTATGTATGATGATTCCTGGCATGAATTTGAGACCTAAACTCTTACATCAGACATACACAATGGCTCGAATATCAACCAAGTTTGAACAAGGTTGTTGCCCTATTTAAACCACTAGACCAAACCCTAGGAGATACTTAGATACTAATGGGTTTTTAATAGTGTGTTGTTTGGATGCTTGATACACCACCTAATATTACATAGTAAAACTCGTTCAAGGACTTGTAATGGGAGCTCTGTTAACAGGGCATTAGGACTTCCAAGAGGGGGAGGTGGACATTATTTTTGCAAGAAAATGGAGTGCAAATGGAGATATATAATCAGATTTTAACCCTGCGAAATTGTTGTCATTGCAAGTGCATTTATATGTTGAGAAGTGTTGATATCTTAATTTTAAAGTTGACTATTTCATTATTAAGGTGAACTAACAATTACTTCGAAGAAGAAATAACCGTATTTTTCCATTGGAGAGGCATCGAGCTTACGGCTACAACATTCACTAATGTGTTCGAAAGTGGCCTCTTAGATCCACTCAGGAGGTATTACTGCAATTTTAACAAATTCTCGGTAACTGTTTCAGGAGGTTCAAATTTTGATTGTGCACACCAAATTATGGAAAAGGCATTGTCAATTGAACAAATAACCTTGTTTATTCCTAAATAAAGTACTAAATATCCACGCCCTACATGAAGGAAGGAAGACGACTTAAGAGTCGTGTACCTGTATTTTGCTGAAAATTGCACTCACCTGCTCCAGTATTTTTCCATTTCTCCATGGAGAAAAAGTATATGTATATGATGGATCAATATACTTTCTTTGTGTACAATAGCGATTTAACACAATAATAGCCAAACTTGGAATAATAAAAAAATCTGAAGAAGAGCTCCTATAAATGATTTATTGATAGCACAGACCATATCTGCATAGTTTCACAACGAATATGAACATAAAATAATTGCGAATCTTTCTTACCAACCCTTAGGTTTTTGTTGCTCATATATCTATTCTGCAAACAAGCAATTAGGCAAATAAAATTAGGAGAGAATTAACTATGAGAGTCTTCCTTTTATAGATTTGTCCTCGCGCTTTGGAAAAGTACATAACAACATTACAAAAGAATGAAGAAAAAGGGCATTCACTGGAAGAGCAGATTAAAACTAAGCACTTCTTTGACAAAGTGAAATGACTGCCATTTTATATCACCAACAAAAACTGATTTAATTGTCGGTGGAAAGACATGCACTGGTGGAGTGGAACGCATGGAAGCCTATTCCTACTAAGCATTGCCAAAAATTATATGCAGATTCCTGCAATACAATGCACAACCATCGTTCAAATATCATGTAAGCTCTCCTTGCAGTCCCTGTGAGCATGGATGTGAAATACCAACCGCATGATATGATACTATGCACTTCGTCTGTCTTTTCCAAAGTGTGAGCGCAAAACTATAAAAGGAAGACTGTCATAGCAATATGTATGATGAAGATGACCAATATCCTGTATCAGGCCCTTAATAGAGCAAAAAAAGAAAATGTCAAAATTCTAATAACATGATGGTGATCCAACAAGTTTGTTCTACTTTGTGGTAAAAGAAGTGCATTGCCCCACCGATGGCCAGGGTTGAAATTACCCTGGACTCAAATGGCCCTGTGATGGTATATTAAAAGCAGAGTATTGCCACAAATACAATGATGGCCCAGGTTCAAATCACCATGGGAACTTCTGCACAAAAGATTGCATGCACTACCTGAGATAAGACTCTAAAGCTTCCGCAGAGAAGTAAAGAAAAACATTCCCAAGTCTAACATTTCGCTGACCATCATGTCATAGGGTCTGAAGGCCTTGATGATGAGCTTCTCTCTGAAAGAACTCTCAACAGAGCTTGCTCTGAGACCTGGGAGTAGGGACTTTCCTAGATGGGCATGACTCCTGCAGATGGGAATTGTCTGAGAAGAGAACCTTCCATTCTTAATTGAAAATTGCAGTTGTGCACTCCTTAAACTGCATAGGCTTGAGAATTGTAAACCAGCCACATGGAAGGCCGTCATATACAATCTATAGATAGCAAATATATCAAAAAATTGAATTAGGACTCTCTTACCTTTTCTAGCACACCCAAATGACACAGAGTAAAAAGGCAAATATGTGCAAATCATAGTGTTGTTTATAGAACTGGGTGATCAAGGGCAGGCTGGTGAGAAAGGTGAACACATTCATTGGTATCTCTAGGAATTGCAGTGCGGAAATATATGTTAATTCAAAAGAAGCCTACTAAAAATTCACATACAAGAAACCATTTTTAACATCACCATTGGGATGGCATAAGTTATTTATAACAGAATAACAACTTATGAGATCGACATCAGTTACAGCTGGTGCACAAAAAAGTGGATATTTAGATAAAAAATTTACACACTCGTCCACATTAAGCATCAAAGATTTCATACTCTTATCTCCTTAAAAGATGACACCCGATTTCGAGTTCGTATACAAAAGCTACAGCCTTTGGAAGACAACGAACATTTTTTGGTTGCGCAACCGCTGGTCTATGGATTCTGTCATGCAATAAAGTAAAATGCCTGAAACGTAACAAATGAGAATGATTTGTCTTCCAAAATGATTTCTTGGCAAATTCTCAAGGCAAGGGCATCTTTGCAAGACTGTTAGGTGTCAATTATCGTGAAAGAATGTAAGAGTTATGGAATTTGGATTCTCATTGTTGTTATAAGCAAGTTGGAGATTTTTTTCCATGGTTACATGGTGATTTCCCAATAGGGAGAGTTTATTCTTGAGGGATTTGTTATTAAGAGTGTTGGAAGGTGCTTAGCCATTCATGGCAATATTTTGTACATTTGAGTGAATTATATAGTGAAAGGGGAGTGCAGTTGCCTCACCCACTGGCATTTTCTCCTCTTTTGGGTTCCTCAAGGATAAAATTTTGTGTTCACGTGCTTGTAACTTTTTCCATTCTTCTCATATATGTGTGTTTAATATTGTGTACATTTATTTACAATTCTTCATAGCTCTGTTTGGTATACAAATGAGTTATTTTACAATCTCCGTGCAAGCTTGGAATATCCACCTGGCTTACAAATCAGATTGGTATCAGAGATGGTTTTCCTTTTTTCCGTAAAAGGTTTTCTATTTCCGCAAATTTCTGTTGGCTTTTGTTCCATTGTGGTTTGGTGACTTGTGTTGTAGTTTTATACCCAAGAAACAAGTGCTTGTGGGAAAGATGTGAGAAGCATGATGCTTTGATGATGAGGAGACCCATACAACCGAAAAACAGTTCCGCAAGTTGGAGGATGATGTTTTAAGTATTTCTTTCATACTTAGCCATTTTATGTTTGTGCAGGTTCTGTTGATATTCTGATGGCAAATCTTATTCAAAAGTGGAATGGAACTAGTTCCGAGATGACTACATACAAAAAAAAAAAAAAAAAACCAATTATTCCAGTATTGAAAGTGATAAGTGCCAAGTTAACATTCCAGTATTGAAAGTGATAAGTGTTACATTCCAAGGAAAATAAACCAACTATTATAGTATTGAAAGTGATAAGTGCCAAGTTAACATTAATACCCATTAAATGTCTAGCTCTCATGGTTATCTAAGTGCACCTTAAGAAGCCTTTCAATTTGTTCTGTATCAACCTCTGTTTTCCCTTCAAGCATTAGAACAACTTGTGCCATGCTTGGCCTTGCATTCTCATCCTCTTGAATGCACAAAATGCTTGCCACAGCTGCTCTTCTCACCTCTTCAACAGACGCCTCGTTCGCAACCCTTTCGTCCACAAGCCCCATTGTGTTTCCCTTGTCTAACATTTGAGTTGCAGCCCAGGTGGGAAAGTAGTACCGAGATTCCTTCACAGTCAAGTCCAGATTTCTTCTGCCTGATATTATTTCCAGCAGCGTCATGCCAAAACTGTATACATCCGCCTTAGCTGTGATAGGAAGCCCAGAAATCCACTCTGGAGCCAAATACCCTCTGGTTCCTCTGTGTGGTTGTCAGTACTCTGCTGAAATCTCTACCAACAAGCTTTGCCAGCCCAAAATCAGCCACTTTTGCACACAAGTCCTCGTCCAAGAGAATGTTTTCAGGCTTAATATCGCAGTGAATAATGCGATCTGTGCATTCCTCGTGGAGATAAACTAACCCTCTTGCGACGCCCAAAGCGATATTAAATCTGGTCTTCCAGTCCAAGAGCTTCTGATCTTGATCTTCTCCTCCAGACTTAGAGGATAAGAAGGAATTCAGAGAGCCCTTGGGCATGTACTCATAAACAAGCAACCTTTGGGATTTGTCTGCACAAAATCCGTGGAGCCTGATCAAATTCACATGGTGTATGTTTCCAATGGTGCTGATTTCAGCACGGAATTGCTTCTCTCCTCTCCCAAAGCTCTCTAATTTTTTTACGGCCACAAGTGTACCGTTTGAGAGAGATCCTTTGAATACAGAACCGAATGCTCCACTCCCCAACTTGTGGGTGAAATTGTTGGTTGCAGTTTTCAGCTCTTTGTAGGTGAATAATCTGAGTGATGTCGTCAGGACGTCATCTTCACTGTATTTGTGAAGCGTTCTTCGCTTACAAAACAAGGCAAACAACAAAGCCCAAACAACAACACCTGCAGGAAGAGAAATGGAAAGGGCAATTAGGACTACTCTACTTCTTCTCTTCGATGAGGAGGACTGTAACAACTCAGAATTAGCAGCCAATCGAAGGAAGAAGGGCTGGTCGTCAGAAGCCTCTCGCGTGTTTAACAGCTCGCCAAACCACAATCTACATGAAAATATAGGAGGATTTGATTTAGTGATAGCAAAGGCGGTGCAGGAGAAATTCCTGAGGCACGCACTCTTGCATCCTTGTAGAGTTGACTCCTGGCTATATTCAACAGCTTCTTTATCGGACATGGACTTGTCTCTGAGTTGCAGGAAGCCATCTGTGGTAGTGCCCTCTGTGGTAGTGCCCTGTGTGGTAGTGTCATTTGCAGCAGAGCAGTGTAATGGGTTACGCCGAACACAACCGCTTGAAGACCACTGTTGTGAATTCCACGCACGATCGTTTGAGGGGCAGAAACCTTGCAGACAGTTGCAGGATTGAATATTGTTTACGGCGTTGCACACTCCGTAAGCCCCGCATACACCATAGACGCTGCACTCATACTGGGGTGCGGACCAAGCCAGGGTCCATAATCTGCTCTTTTCTATGAAGAAGTACATTAACAGGTCGCCATTCTCGCTCATAACTTCCCGCACCGACCTCATGTGAGGGTTCGGAACCAGTGTATATTTAACATACATGGTTGAGGGAGAAACCTGGACATATTCCTGCATAATTATACTTTTTGGTGAAGACCCCGGCATGTTGGTAAAATGGTTACCAGCCCACTCTCCAGTGGCCCAATAGACAACACCGCTTTTATGGCGCAACTGAAACTCTGTCGTTCCCGGGGACGGATTCTTTTCTAAGGCGAAGGCTCCGGCTGCAGGATCCTCGGAATTTTTCCAAGAAGTGAGCTTCATGTCTTGCCACAACTTCATCCCCGACAACTTCGTATCTGTTGGATGCCTGAAACTCTCCCAAACAATCTCAGAAATGTTTCGGGCGCCCAGCATAGCAAAATTACCAATGTCCAATATCACAGCCATGGACGCCGCTTCAGCTTGCTCGTTGTCACTACTAGACCAAATTCCTCCTCCTTTTGAATCAGATAAACTGAGATAACCATCGGTGGACAGCTCCAAAACGCCGGGCATGTTTTTGCTAGGAGTCTCTCTGTTAGCCACCCAAACGATTGTCTTCTCCCAGATTTGAGCATACCAGATACCAACATACAAGTTATTGGTTCCACTGGGACTGAAAAAACCCAATTCAAAAGAGCCATTCTTAGAAATTAAAGTCTGGTTTCCGGTGAGTGAGGCTCCCAAAGGAAGCATATCTCCACCATCAACTCCGGCTGACCCCAAAAGAACCATACCCAGACCTAAAAGAAAATATTCCCAACAGTTCAATGCTAATAAAGCATTGTTTGCCATTTTATGTCTGTGCAGGTACCTATTCTGATGGCAAGTCTTATTCTAAATTGAAATGGAATTAGTTCCGAGATGACGATATCAAAAAAAAATGATTAGTTGAGCAGGACTCGCGTAGAACCATCCGTTGCAAGGCATTTAACTTGCAATCCTCAATTATTGACTTATATTTATTATTATTAGTTTGTAAAGACTTGCATACGATATTCCCGCGAATCAGGGCACGTGTGGTCTCTACTAAGCTCCATTGAATTGACTCCAGAAAAGACATAGATTGCGGTCTTCATGACTGGTCGTATTCCTTACGATTATTTTCATGTTTTTAAGAAGCCCTTATAGGTGGTGGGGTGTGTAATGTATAAGATGTTTATTTATTTATTATTATTTTTTTAAAATGATTCAAAATTTATGATATTTTAAGTATATGGTGGAGTTTGGAGTTCATTTTTTTTACATATATATTATTTGGAATCCAAAGTAGCCATGTAACTAGATCAATGTCAACTCTTCGTAATACATGTAATAAATTATAGAGAAGGTGATGGTGTTAATCAATGTGGAATCTTTTAATAGCCTAAACTATGTGATGTATCCATGATATATGTTTTGAGACTAATAATTATCACTGGCATTTTTCAAGTTAAATATATTTGGTTGAAACTTTTAGGGTTTTGAAGGAGATGGCTCTGCGAGGGTTTGATGCAACAACTTTGCTAGGGTTTGTTAGGAATATCTATGTTGTAGTGTGAACATAGAATATTATGTGAGTGATTATATTATCTAGGATAATATAATATGAGTTGTAATAATTAATTGCATTATTGTAAACGTAATTATGAGTGGGTGAGTAAATATCGTTTTGAGTTGTTGAGTAAAACAACTCATTAACAATGTTAGTTTTGTGAGAAACAAAATCTCACGTAAAATAACATGAAGTTGTTTTAGGAGTTGTGTGTGGAGATATTTATGGAGATTATTTCTCCTTAAATATAGGAACTTCCTCTCCTATATATGAGTATAATACTTCCTATGTCATAGCAAGAATGAAGAGTAAGGTTTCAGATTTAATTTATGCAATTCTGATCTTATATTTCATTTGGTACCAAAGCAGGTCTAATGCGGGAAATTTTAGTGTTTTCTTGGTCAAATCCATCTCAAAGAATAGCTTCTATATTTCGTTTCCAAATTTGGGTTTTTCTATAATTTTGTACGCGGAACCAAGTGTTTATCAAAAAATGACAACATAAATTTCAGCAGAACCCAATTCGTATTTTTGAAGAAATACAGATTTCACTATGCAGCTATCAAATTCAGCATATCAATTCTTCTACTGAAAGTTTTCTCCAATTTCCAATAATTTTGAAGTGTTAATACATAGTCTTGGCTTGCTTGTAGGTTCAAAGGTATTCTATATAAAAATTTTAAGTACCTGATTCAATTCTGTATTTTTTTTATCATTATTTTACAAAATAATGGAGAAATTAAATCTGATTGAAAAGTTTAAAGGACAAGATTTCCATACATGTCAACTACAAATGCAATTACATTTAATAGAAAAGGACTTATGGGATGTAGTTAAAGCCAATGCAATTCCACCAACGACTACAAATGATCTAGCTAAATGGAATGCAAAAGATCAGAGAGCTTTGGGTACCATTGGTCTAGGCTTATCAAAAGCCTAACTGCATCATGTGGATTTCACAAAATCTACAAAAGAAATTTGGGAGTCTCTTAACAAATTGTTTGGTGTTCTGAAGCTGAAACGGCAAATACTACACTGAAGCAACGCTTGTACGGGTTGAAAATGGAAGAGAACTCAAAAATGGTAGATCATATAAGTAAGTTTCACTCTTTGCTAAATCAACTAGATGGAATTAAAGAGTCAGTAAAAGACGATGATGCTAAAGCAATACTCTTGAATAGTATGCCTAAAATTTATTCAAATATTGTGTTTACTTTAAGCAAGGTAACAATTAGCTTAGAAGGAGTAATCTCCACATTACTTGATCAGAGTAATTATGAAGAATATGAAGAAGTAATGTATGCACAGAATAAAGCAAGTAGTTCATCTAAGAAAGGAAAGTTCAAACCAAAACCTTTCCCTTTTAAAGGAAAAATGAAATGCTATTATTGTAATGAATCGGGACATGTAGCCTTGAACTATAAAAAGAGGACAAAAGATCTACTTGATGAAAAAATAAATCAAAAAGCTCTTTTGGTTGAAGAAGAAATTGATTGGGATGAATACTCTAAAGATGAGGAAATTTCTTTTCCTAGTGATGAGGAATTCTTATGGTAAATAGTTCACTTTTTGGAGGAAGGAGGAACAAGAGGAAGGAGGAATTTTAGGGCCTCTCTTTAGTCACCAACGATGGGGCCGCATATAGCACTGGTGGCACATTTTAATAATATTTTTCAGTTGTTTTCTTTGAGTGATGTGTGCAGATATAAAACATGTTCCTTGTCAAATATTGAAAAGAGGAGGATGTGAATTTTGGATACTGAGAACATTTGTTTACAGGAGGGAAGCTTCTACGTACGATCCTCTAATTGTCGTACGGTCCTCTGACTGTCGTACTTCATTGGAAGATGATCAGCGGGTGAGTAGATTCATGTGGAGAGGTGATCATGATCAGTTGGTTACCCAGAGAGGTGATCATGTGCAGCAAGATCCTGTAATGCCCCCAACCTACCTTGTCTCGGTCAGCATTATCTCCTGCTTGGCATGGGATGGGGGGAATTCTTGTTTTTTTTTTTTTTTGTTGTTAGGGGCCTCTTTGTGCGGACTGACTGCGTGGAGGATGGAGACATTAAAATCTTGACGTGTTGGAGTCTTTTGGCTGGTGGATGTACCTCATTTATCTTGTCTGATTTCTCCATCAAATGCTGCAACAGATGAATTGCTACAGCGTGTTCTGGATAGTGGATTCATTGATGGTGAAATGAAGGTCTATCACCCTGATGTTACGATGGTGGGTGTGGGTTCTGAAAATCGTGTTGTACAGGTAGTATCAGTGGAGCGTAGAACTGAACTTCTCCTAGGAAAGTGCCGTGAGGAAGTATTTGGCTATATGCAACAGCTACATGGTAGAGAAGTAAACTTATCTCAGAAAATTAGTGGCCTCCAGAGAGAGTTAAGTACGACAACTGCTGCAAGGCAATCCCAAGGAACCGTTGGTGTTGATCCTGATGTTCTAGTTACACGCGACCACTTTTGTGATCAGTTGTTGCAAAATCTTGCACCTGTAGTAGAAGAACGAGATAAAGTTTTAGTTGAGCTGTCTTTCCTTTTCATTTTGGAAAGTCGCTTCCGTCTAGGTGGTGGTTACAAGAAGCTGCAAGCTAGTGAAGCCGGCATGTTGCAGAATAATAGAAGCTATTTTTTTTGGGCACTTCCAACAGGCAGGTTGTCCAGCTACATTGTTATCTGTTCTGTATCGAATGCATCCTAAAATTCAGGATTCTCAGTGTGTATACCCAATGTGGATGTTGCCTACGTATTTTATTTGGAGCGTTTGATATCTGATAGCGGATACTCGCCGTGGATACCCTTTTCGATTGCAGTATACTCATTATATATCATTTTCAGTTGCTTTGTTCATATGGTTGAATCTGGATGCGGATGCTGCCCATGTATCCACACCGTCTGTACTGAGGAGAGGAATTTAATTATAGTGCCGAGGGAGCTGATTGATGGGTCATGGGTATCTATGTCTCTAGAAGATCAAAAGTAGACACTTCTATTACTAGCACCGGTACTCAATCTGCTGAAACCAAAAATCCCAATGATAGCAGCAAACCGTTTGCTATTTCCTAGACAGTGTCTTCTAGTGGCACCTCTACGTATACAGAAAGCATTCCATCTACTCCCAAGGTGGAGAATGAATTGATATTGTCATCCAAGTTGAAAAAAATTTCCTTCAGTGAGCTGAAGTCTGCCACTAGGAACTTCAGGCTGGAGAGTGTCCTCGGTGGTGGGGGGGTTCGGCTATGTCTTTAAAGGTTGGATAGAAAATAATGGTACAGCTCCTGTCAAGCCGGGGACTGGCCTCACTGTTGCTGTCAAAACACTGAATCCTTATGGCTGCAGGGTCACAAGGAATAGCTGGCAGAAGTCAACTTCCTAGGCCAACTTCACCATCCCAATCTTGTCAAACTTGTTGGATACTGTATAGAAGATGATCAAAGGTTACTCATATATGAATTTATGCCTGGAGGCAGTTTGGAAAATCATCGTTCTTCAGAAATGGCTGCAAAAACATGGTCTGAGGTCAACAATCTCATCCAGAATTACACACCCTTCAAATCTACTTCAAACCACAGCAAATCTTCGTCACTGGAAGAAGGGCAGCTTGAGACGATCAATACATGGGAGCTCATGGAAGGGCTAGAAGTTAATACTTGAAGCAGTCCTTTGGTTGTGGTTAACAAGATTGCCATGAAGAAATCTGTGGATCGAACGCTAGACCAGTCATTTTCTTTTCACAGCGTCAAGGACGTCGAACAACTTGCCAGAGACGAGGCCAAACACTTCGTCTGGCACAGAGTTACTCCCGGCGTGAAGCTCGCCGACGAAAAGCTCAAGTTTTCGTCCAAAGCAATGGAAGAGGCAGGAGGGCGAAGCTGAATCTGGAGAAAAAGGCAAGATATTTCTACACCTTTCTACTGCTATTATATTTACAATTATTGCGAAATCGAACCACTTTTCCTTGCATTGATTTGTCAGTTGGATGTCATGATGGGAGATTTCCCTTTCTGCTTGTTTCTTCTTGTTTTAGCTTTTATCATTAACAGTATGTGGGTCGAAAGGATGCGTGTGCCCTCTCCTTTGAATTTTATATTACTCGAATGATAGAACTTTGTCTGTTTGTTTATGTATTAATTCTTCTCTGCGATTGAGTTGCAAGTTATTATGTTGATCAAGCTAGTATTTTCGATATCATGGAAGTAAGTTTACAATAACTATGAAACCCACTTCCTAGCACCCAAGTTGTCCATGACATTTGTTTGTTAGCTCCTTCGCAAATCCCTTTGATAACCTTTTGGCATCGAGAAAGAAAGGTTGTAGGATTGTGTGAGCAATGCGTGGGCTAGCCAGCTTAGAGTTGTGGTATTAAAACTGGTAGAATAAAAGGGTTCGTGTGCAACGTGTTTTGTAGTCTCGCGTGTTTAGACTCTTATACTATCTTTCATCTTGTTTCTAGGATTTTAAGGCCATCCTCAAGAAGTACCTTGACCATCCCTATCAACTTGAACCATTACTAGCTTTTCGAATCAACTAAGCTGGATGGTTCATTGTGCGAATCCAATACCTCATTGACACTAGAATAGTTTGGTCTAATTTCCCCTCTCAGAATTACTGCTGATGGCACTCTTCTATTTTTTTTCCTAACTTGCATTGTTTGCTCCCTTGTAATGTTAACACTATTTAATTAATATTGGTTACTTTTTATGCACGTAATTACCGTAATAGTTTGTGATGGAAATTTCCTTAAATGTGATTAACCTTTGGGAAAAACTCAGCTTTCATTTGATAGTCTTATGGATTCATAGCGGAAGGTTTTGTTTTGATAATGTCACTTAGAAGTTATGTTTGTATCTTTGTGTGACGGTTGACTGTGTTACCAAGGGTTGCCTTAAAATATGGTTGTTTTGGGAAATGGATAATTTATTTTAAATTAATGAAACATTAGAATTGTTGTGGAAGTTTGCAAATCTTTAGTGTTATAAAATTGTTGATGACATTATTGTATACTCTTGTTTGATGGAACTCCCTTCTTCTCTCGCGTGTTTGCTACTAGCCTGTAAGACTTTGACCCTTCCTGGATGATTGGTAAATCTATTTGTAGTTAATGGTCAAAACTAGTATACTATGCCTTCGCTTCGAAACTTATGTTGTGTGTTTACTCTATTTGATTTCTGGTTTGAAACTCATTTATACATGACTTTTTGTGGTAAATTTTGGAACCCGTGTTTCCCCTTTCTTGGGCCGATCAACTTTTGTTCGTTTAGAAATGTATTATTTTAGCCTATGCGTTGGTACCTTTGATAAATTTCTAGATGGTTAGTCTATTTATATCAAATCTCAATCTTGTAATTATTGTTTAATTACTTACTTGATGTGAATTTTGTTTTTGCTAGATTGTTTGTTTTCTCCTTATAGGGCCAAGGGCCATTCTCTTGCAATTTCTATACTTTTGTTGTTATTACTCCTAACTGAAGTGCAAGGTATTCTCCTTCTTTGATTGGCATGATGAAGACTTTATTTTAACTTGATGTGTTAATAGTGTTTAGAGGTTTGAACCAATTCTTGTAATAAAGTGCTTCCTTTTCGTGATATTGTTAGATAATAGTTATGGTGGTTTTGTGTAGCCTTATCTTGCTCAGTTCTCATGAACTGGCTCTTGTAGAAAATTGGTTGCAGATGGATCTTGCATGTAGATGAGGGCTAGATTTTTAGACTTTTGTCATCAACCTCAGTTGAGAAGATCCTTTGCTGAAAACCTTTTTATGTTGATCAAATTTTGTTGGTGTCCAGTGGAAAGTTTAGAAGAGGATTAATGTATTAGTATAATGTATTGTGGACTTGTCATATGAACTTTGGAAACCTTTTATTGTGTGCCCATCATTGAAATTATAAGAAAATTTGGTTATTGTGGTTGAGTGACTTGTGGAGTATCAGTATTTAAAGAAATGATGTAATATTGTTTTGTTCTCGTAAATGAGTGTTGCTTCAACTTTGCCTTGAGAATAAATTCTGAGTTAAACCTTGCCATGGCTTAGTAATAAAGTGTCATAAGTAAACTAACATGGGATTGTTTTATACTTCAGGAAGTTATATTAAAAGTTGTATTCAAATAGAGTAACATAGGGGTCACCAACTTGAGAGCAAGAAATTCTTTGAGTAATCAAGGGCAGGACTATCATTGCAAGCAACATTATATAACTTGATACCCCTAGCTACACTAATGAACACTATCCCTTTCATGGTGGAATTCTTAAACGAACTTAAAGGAAATCTATGGTTAGTTCTGGAAGATAATAAGATTTAATAAACAGGAGAAAACAATTTTGAAACCACACAATCTATCTCTCAGCCATTTGGAAAGTAAATTCTTTTACTCCTTGTTAATACTTTTAGCGAAGCCTAAGTAAAGTTGTTGTTAATTCTGGTTAAGAGCCCTAGCTTCAATTTAATACTGGCAATAACTAATGAGGTCCTAAAAATGTTTCATCTCGACCTTCTCCCTCTAACCCTTTTTCAAGGCACCTTATATCTCTTCTCTTAAGTGTGTTGAACTTGAAACCATGTTGTCTTGTGGGCAAGAACAAATCTTAGTAGCGTTAGTGGTGAGTAGATGGCCTTGTGGAATTTAATTACTCTTTTTTCTTGATAAACGAATTAAGCAAATAAATGTCATAATAGAGAAGATTTAAAGATAATTACTCAGTGTCAAAGGAATAAACTTGGCTTGGCAGGTTGAATCATACGAATCATGTCTTGAGCCTCCTTGAAAACGTAAGCTAAGAGTTGCAAGATGTCCTTTTAAAATAAATAGCCCTCAAGAATATCTCCTTGTGGTTGGCCCTAACTATAAGTGTGTTCTGTGATTGGACTTCTATGTTGTCTTGTCAAAAAGAAAAGTAAATTGTCCTTGATATGTGTGAACATTTCTGTGCTGCCTTTATGGCCATCCTTGTATCAAGTTGTTCACAGTGTTAGTTGTATACTTGGTGACGACATGTTGCGCCTTGTTATGTGTCAAGCAAGTAAAAAAAAAAAGTTATCCTGTATTTCACTGTGTTGTTCGTGTGTGTGATTTTGGGTCGTTGTAGATCCAGTAGCAACTTAGGAACTCTCTCATACTCATGTTTTCAGGTGCTCTTGCCCCATGTTGACACTAAGGGGGCGAATGTTAGGAATATCTATGTTGTAGTGTGAACATAGAATATTGTGTGAGTGATTATATTATCTAGGATAATATAATATGTGTTGTAATAATTAATTACATTATTGTAAATGTAATTATGAGTGGGTGAGTAAATATTGTTATGAGTTATTGAGTAAACGACTCATTAACAATATTAGTTTTGTGAGAAAACAAATCTCACGTAAAATAACATGAAGTTGTTTTAGGAGTTGTGTGTGGAGATATTTATAGAGATTATTAATCCCTAAATATAGGAACTACCTCTCCTATATATGTGGGTGTAATACTTCCTATGTCATAGCAAGAATGAAGAGTAAGTTTTCAGATTTAATTTATGCAATTCTAATCTTATATTTTCAGAGGTTTAGGTCCATGCTTGTTGTTTCCTGTACTTTCCTGCTATCATACCATCATTTTGGCATAATTTTTGATATTCTCACACATTTATTTCATCAAGTCAAACATTTACTTCACCCTTTAGGTGGTGTAATGCATATAGTTATAAATTTCATCTTGCCACCTTCATCTATTTATGTCAGTTCAGCTGACGGAAAGCTTAGCTCCCATAACTCCAAAGCAAGTGAGGAAGTTTTTCTCAGAGGTCTTTGATAAGGTAATGACTCTGAGACTCCTTTACCTGATGTTGTTCGTAATTTACCAAATTTTGATAAATCTTGCAACTGACTCAAATCTTTTACCCTTATGGGATATTTTGTTGGCAAATTCCCCCATGAAAGATTACTGAAATAGTGGTTTCACAACCATTGGCAACACCATGGTGTTAAACTCGAGGGAGTGTAAAATATCACGAAGGGTTTCTTTATTTTTCAGTTTAACAATGTTGAACACTGCAAAACCAGTGTCAACCATGGTCCCTAGTTTATCTATAACACACTGGTGGTGTTTTTTCACTGGAATAGGGGTTTCCAAGTCACAAAGCAAGCCAAATTTTTCAATGCTCGCCCTAAGAAATGGGTCTGTGTTGAAGTTGACTTCTCCAAATACCTAAAAGACACCATTGAAATATAAGTTAGGGAAACACATTTTTCTCAGCATGTTCTTTATATTAACTTATCCAATACTTGTTTTTGCTACCAAGCATCTGATCATATCATTCGTGACTTCCGCTTATGGCCGAATACCACTCTGGGTCACAAGGAAAGTGGCAACCGAAACCTAAAGCCCCCTCTTCTGGGGATGGTTTGACCATACTAACCAACAAAAAAGGCTCTACCTATGGCCCTTCGAAACCCTTGGCTCCTTCCTATCTGTCAGTCAATAATAATGGTGCAAGCTCCTCTACTGCTTGCATCAAAACAAACTTTGTCTCATTTCCCTCCATCTACTCTCTCTCTTTCTCACTCTCCGCTAGCTCCCTTCGTCATGATTCATGTGAAATCTCCTGATCCCTCGACTTCCTTTTCTCTTCAGCTCCCTAAAGTACCTTTCATGGACAAAAAACACTCACTCGTGGCTCAAAAAGCACGCCTTGCTTGCTGCCGTAGCCCGGCCCCCACCGAAGATGGAGAATTTGTTCAAGAAAAATGCAGAGCATAGTCAGTGGAAGGTGTTTCCTTGATCAATTTTTCTCACAATAAATTTTTCTTCCCTCTCCAATATATATGACAAGGGATATATATACCTCAATTATGTCCAATGATTGTGTACTCTTGGAACATATGTTGCCTTACTGATCCTACTCAAAGATATTTAGTTAGCGACAGTTGTCTCCACTTTCAACATGTGGATATTCTTTTTCTGCAGGAAGTTAAACTTGTAGGCTTTCTTCTCTAGCCACTCACACTATTTGGCCCCATGCGACATGCCACATGTCCAATTATGAGTTTGGACGCGGAGGGGTCATGACTTTGCTTTCTCTTGAATTTACACAACATTTGATTTGTTGGGGCTCTCTGACCCCACCCATCTTGTGGTGTGGAATCTCTTTGATTTCGACGGGCGCATCCTCGAGCTTGCTAATATTTATGCATCCAATCATGCAGTCAAGCGATCTCTTTTTTGGAGGTGGCTTACCGACTCCCTCCCTAATTCCCTTTGGATTATGAAGAGATCATTTGCATATGCGGTGGTGTGTGGGAGAATGGGAGGCCTGATTCTATCTAAGACACAAACTCAGATTATTTGATTATGATGTCTCTTACAAAGATAATTCTTCTTCTTCATGGTACACCTAGTCTAGTTTTAGATAGTCTAGTTTTAAAACAAGGATAAGACCATATTATTCAACGTCTTGACCATGTCCTGATGCCAAGCCAAGATTTATTCTATCTTTCCCACAATTTTGGCTGCCTTGTTGTTGTTGTTGACACTTCTCTTATCTTGGATCACTACCCCATTTTATTTGATATCACTTGGATTGCTCCTACCAAAAAACGCAGGGTTAATTCTCAATTTAACCTTAATACTTCGCACGTGAAACATGCTTAGACTGTAACTCACATTCAACATGTTTGGAACTTGGTTCCTCGCCCTAGTGGTCAAGAAGGCTAGATGTATTGGTGGAATGATGTCATCACCAGGACAAACACTTTTATTTGTATATATGGAAAACAAGCTACTCTTTTTTAGCAAGATGCCCATAATGCTTCACATTCTGAATTCCAACGAATTTCACAAGATCTTAATGCCTCTCCTTTTAATCAAAACTTGCAGCTTTAAGTTTCCCATTGGAGACATAAACTCAAAATTAAGGAAGCGTACAAAGCCAGAGGTGTTATGCTTTGTGCTCGAATTCATTGGCTTAAAATCAGAGATAGGGCTTCCAAATAATTCTTTGCTATACTCCAAGCCAATCATTTTTCCATGTAAATTAAATCCATCTTTCAAGAAAATTTTCAGATCACCTCCTTACTCAAAATTCTTCAAGAATTTTTCCACAATTATCATGGTGTCTTTTCTTCTCAACATGCCACACGTGCTAGAGAAGAGGTATTGCTTAAATGTTTGTAAGTTATGCCTTACAAAGTCTCTTACTCTAATCATGTTGTGTGTGATCGTCCCTCATCCCTTACAAAGCTTAAACATGCCACTTTTCAAATGAATCATGACAAAGCCCAATGCATTGATGGATTCCCCTCTGAATTTTATCAAACCACGTGGGATACTCTAGGACCTGACCTCTACAATGTTTACCTCGAGGCTATCACTTCCAACTCTATGGGTGAGTTGATCAATTAAGGAAACATTAAGTTTATCCCTTAGTCAGGGGACCCATACCAAATTACTATTTGGTGACCTATTACTATGCTTAATGTGTCTTACAAAATAATTTCTAAGGATTCATCAAACATAATTACAAACCTTCTTCCTCTTGTTGTCCGCAGTTTATTAAGCACAAATAAATTCTTGACAACATCATTGTTGTTTGTGAAGGGATGGAATTGGCTCACCAATCCAACAAGAAAGCCTTTATTTATTAAAATTGACTATGCCAAAGCCTATGATCACATTGAGTGGTCCTTCTTCATTTTGATAATGCTTCAGGCTCTTGTGTTCGGTCTGAGGTTTGTCCACACCATTCAGATTCTCTTCAATAATTTTAGAGCTTGCATCATTGTTAATGGAGCCCAATCTTCCATGTTTGGTCTGTTTAAGTCCATCCATCAAGGGTACCCTTTGGCCCCTTCGCTCTGGGTGTTGTCAGCCGAAGGCTTTAACTATATGCTAGCCCAAAGTGCTTCCCAAGGCCTTATTAAGGGGACTACTTTACCAAACATAGACCAACAACTCATCAATGGCCACTTTGTTGATGAATCTTTTCTCACTCTCCTTGAATAAGAGTAATCTTTCACACCTCTTTGGACTATTTGGATAATTTTTGTTTGGCCTCTGGTTCATCCATCAAATGGGAAAAAACTCAATGTTATCGACAATCACAATCCCTTACCCCTTCATGGCTTGCAGATCTATAATGGAGCTGGATCCAAACAAGCATTCAATTAAAATTATTTGGCATTCCTTTCGCCTTCCAGGCCACCTCAACAAATTTTTGGAGCTATGTGGTTCAACGAGTTGAGTGTAAAATATCCTATTAGATTACCAAACCGCTCTCTAGTAGATAAAATTTAAATTTGCTCCAAGGTTCTCGCCACCACCCATGTGTACTACTCTTCTTGATATGCTCCTTTTAATGCTACATATTCCAAGATCAAAAACTTCTAAGAAACTTCCTCTGGGCTAATTCAAAAAGCCACAATATATTTCATTGAGTGGTAGGGGATACTTTTTGTAGACCCAAATAAATAGGTGGCCTTGATCTACTAAACATCAAGCTTTAAGGGAAAGCTCTTTATGTTAAATGGATGATTCATATCTTGGAAGGGAATGAAGCATGGAAGATTCTACTTTGGAATTGCATCTACCAAGGATCTCCTTTAGGAAGAAAAACTTAGAAAGGCCTTAACTTCCAATCCCTTCTCATCTGCCCGTTCTTGGTAAAAATCAGAGGTACTTTTATGGTGCATAGTATTTGTAACTCATGGGAACTTCTTAAATAACACCTTATTTAGAAAGGGGATGGCTTCAGATATGTGCTTTTTATCATCTCCTATTCTCTCTTGTGGTTATCCATTTTCACTTTCCATGAAGCACCTCTTGCTCTATCTCCTTAAGCTAAAGCTATTCGGCTCTTCAAAAAAGGTTTCAAAATCGGGGGTGATTTATTTTGTAAGCATTCCAAATCCTAGATTTCTTGGGGATCCTTAGCTTTTAATTTTAATCTTCAATGCCAAGATGTTGAATCAATCACGAAAATCATTTCTTGCATACATGAGGAGTTCTTACACAAAATTGACATCACTTTATGTGTCCCATCATGGTGCGATTGGAACTAGCCTTCTAATACTCTGCTTTGCCATTACAAATCTTGCTTGGATTATTCCCTTCTTGCCCTGTAGATGGCAAATGTTGATTCACTTAACCAATGATGGATGGTTAAGTGAATCAACATTCACTAAGCCATATGTACAACATTGGTACATTGATATTGGATGCTTGAGCCATATGATATGAGATAAATGAAAGTTCCATTCCTTGAAGAAAGTAAGTAGAGGAAAAATAAAATTTGGAGACAACGTTACAATAAGGATAACAAGAAAAGGTAATATGAGTATTAATGATGGAAAGATAAAATTGAGAATGTGTTGGACGTTGAAGGGCTAAAGCATAACATCCTCAATGTTAGTCAAATGTGTGATCAAGGACACATCCTCACTTTCCATCCTCAAGGTTGTGAAGTAAGGAAATCTAATTCAGGAAGATTAGGTGCAGATGCAAACAAAACAACAAATAACTTGTATGTGCTCAGTGGAGTCAAGAAATAAAGACTCTATATGACACAATCAGATGAGAGTTGGTTGTCACACAAAAGAAAGGGCCATATGAATTTTGCAAATTTAGTGAAAATCAACAATAAGTAGTGTGTGAGAGACATAAAAAATCACTAAGCCTTCAAACACTATTTTGTAAGCAATGTTAGCATGGAAAACAAACTAGAGGAAAATTTAAATCAAAGGAGTATTCAAAAACGAAGCCTTTAGAATTGATTCATACAGAATTGTGTGGGCCCATAAGAACTCAAAGTTTAAAAGGTGAGAGTTACTTTATGTTGTTAATTGATGAGTAGTATAGAATGACATGGGTTTCTCTTCTAAAGGATAACTTTGAGGTGTTTCAGAACTATAATATTTTTAAAGAATTAGTAGAAAATGAAACTAGGTTGAAAATTAGTGCTTGAGATTAGATAGAGGAGGAAAATTTGTTTCAGACCAATTCATTGAATTTTGGGAGGAACATGGAATAAGAAGAGAACTCACAATTGCGTGAACTCCGTAACAAAATGGAGTTACTGAAAAAAAAAGAACTGGAAAATTCAGGAGATGGCAAGGGCTACGTTGAATGAGTCCAAATTGTCATATATGTATTGGGGAGAAGTATTTAAAATTTTGGTTTACATCCTTAATAGAGGAAAAATTAGAGTAAGCAATACCAAAACACCTTATGAACTATGGAAGAGTAGACTAGCTACTGTTAAATACTTTAGGGTGTTCAGAAGGAAATGTTATGTTAAAATAAATTATGAATATTTGAGAAAGTTTGACTGTAGATCTAATGAAGGTATTGTACTTGGATACTCCTCAAGGAGTAAAGCTTACATATGCTTTAATAAAAGACTTCAAAAAAGTGTGGAAAGTGTTGATGTAAGAGTGGACACGTTCAGAAAATATAAGGTGACCACGTAAGTAAGTGATCACTTAGAAGAATCAAAACAAAATGAAGTCTAAGAAGAAATTGAAGAAGAGGAATGAGAAGATACTAAGGCACCATTGATATTTGTTCAAAAGAATCGTGGCAAAAATTTGATTATCGATAATAAAGATGTTGGGGGTGACAACTCGATGGAGGATAGTAAGTACATCTGAATGAGCCAATTTCTCTTTGTTATAAAAAATAGAGCCTAAAAATGTTGTATAATCTAGTAAAGATGAACATTGGGTCAACGCCATGGAGGCGTAGACACAAAATCACACACTTTGGGTAATTATCTAGTCATGATCGCATACTATTATTCCTATGATTCCTAAGTAATAAATGTACTAATTAACTCATGTCTTTGGCCATCTTTTCTTTCTTTTTGTTGCCATTTTTGGTCTTACACTCTTTCTAGCTCATTCTTCCTTTTCACATCTCAACATTTCTCATCCTAGACACCAACACCTAGCCAGGACTCTAGCGCTAGATGCCCTCATTTCCTCTGGGCGCCCTTGACCACTTTGTGCTTTGTTCACATCTTTTGGGTCCTTTCTAGCTATTTGAGCATCCTATATTTTTAGTAGTCGACCTTTTCAGGTTAATTACAAAATTAAAACAAGGGAATCATATAAATATAAAGTTATGTGATCATAATAAAGGACCAAGCACTAAGCATTAGCTATCACCACCTAAGGTTGCATCCAAAGGCTATTTAAGGGCATTCAAGCATCCATTCTAGTATCCATTCAAGGGAAAGGGACAACATTATTTTGCATAAACTTCATAGGAGGGTAAGTTCATTCTATTCCATGCATACATATACTTACATCTTCTACATCTAGTTATTTTATCGCTATCAAGTGGAATGCACACATGAGCCACCTAGGGCACAATTCCACACACACACCTAGAACTACATTGGGTCTGAAATATAGTGCAGCGATTAGTCGTAAGTTCACTCATTTGACAGCTAAAGAAAGTCTGACCCCTCATTTGTATTCTTTTTTGGGGGATTTGATGCACTTTTGAGGGTTTTGCAGGTCATTTCTTTATTGCAAGTTATCGAAAACATCGGTGATCATTGTGAGACATACTAGTGACAAGAAGCGAAGGAAGGTGAACATCTTGTGACCCTACAAAGGAGGTTTCCTAAGGGTTTGAGTAGTTACAAGCACCAAGAGCATGTCTGTGGCACCCACAAGTGCCCTTGACCCATTCCAGAAACCCTAATCTAGCAGATCTTCAACTCACACATTTATATGAGGTTCTATGTGGCACTTCTCCTTCTCTTTTCATTAGGTCAACACTTCGGCACACTCTGGATTTGGTTGCGAAACAACTAAGTATTCTTATCCCTTCTTTATAACTAGGGTTTTATATTCTCTATCTTAATTTTAGTTGGGTCTATCTTGTACTTAATTGTATATTCATTTACCGCTACGTTGCATTAGATTTAGGCATCTATTTATCTAATATTTTCTTAACTAGGAGGAAGAATTAAATCAACAAGAAAAGAGTGGAACTTGGGAAATTGTTCCAAGAGCAAAGGACAAAAATATGATTGGAATAAAATGGGTCTTTACAAATAATTTGAATGAAGATGGTGAAGTAACCAGAAATAAGGCAAGGTTAGTATGCAAAGGGTATGCTCAAGTAGAATGTATTTCTTTTGAAAAAACCTTTGATCTTGTTGCTTGATTAGAAGCCATTAGAATGTTTTTGGCGTATGCTAGTTGTAATAATTTTAAGTTTTTTCAAATGGATGTCAAATCTGCGTTTCTTAATGATAAATTAGTGGAAGAAGTTTTCATTGAGGAGCCGGAAGGTTTTCTATTGTTGGAAAACAAGGATTTTGTGTGAAAATTGAAGAAGGCATTATATGGCTAAAACAATCCCCCCAAACATGGTACTCAATACTTGGCACATATCTTCTTCAACAAGGGTTCAAAAGAGGAGTAACAAATAGTAATCTATACATTAAGAAAAAAGGTAATCATCAATGGATTGTTGCCATTTATTTAGATGATACTATGTTTGGAGGAGATGATAGAAAAATTCACCAAGAGTTTGTTAAAGATAAGAAAAATGAGTTTGAAATGTCAATACTAGTTGAATTGTCAATTTTCCTTGGTTTAGAAATTTATCAATTTGAAAAGGGAATATTTATCTCTCAAACTAAGTATGTAAAGGAGATGTCAAAGAAGTTTGAAATGGAAGATTGCAAACTGGTCAACACACCTATGGTTACATGATGCAACTTGAGTAAGGATGATGAGAGTCTTGAACAAAATCAGACTCTATACATGTCAATGGTTGGCAGGTTATTGTACACAACATCCTCTAGGTTAGATATCATGCAAGTCATTGGTTTATTTGCATGTTTCCAAGAATCCCCAAAAGAAACACATGTGCAAGCGATTAAGAGAATATTCAGATATCTAAAAGTAACTTTAGATTATGGGTTTTGTTACCCAAGAGGTGCAAATTTCACCTTAACAACATATACAGATATAGATTGGGCATGTGACATGGATGATAGGAAAAGCAAAAGTGGACAAACATTTTTCCTTGGTGGAAATTTAGTGTCTTGATTGAGCAAAAAATAGTCTTGTCCACAGCGGAGGTAGAATGCATAACAACAATATTGTGTTGCACACATGTTCTATGGATGAAACAGACTCTACAAGAAATTAAGGTAGAAAATGATGATCCCATTTTAGTATTTTGTGATAATAATAGTGCAATTAACATTTCGAAGAATCTAGTTATGCACTCCATAACTAATAATATTTAGATCAAATATCATTACTTAACAGAGAAAGTAGCTGAAAAGAATGTTAAGTTGGAATACATTGCCACAAAGGAGCAAATAGAAGGCATTTTCACAAATCCCCTCTCAAAAGTGACTTTTGAGTACCTTAGACACAAGTTGGGTGTGATAACCTTCTCATCGAGTCAAAAAAGTCTCAAGGAGTAACATCGGTTCAGGGGGAGTAGTACAACAAGAGGAAGAATTAAAAAAAGGGAGAGTATTCTATTTTGAAGAGGATTATTTATTTGTAGGGTTGCCATCAATGACAAGGGGGAGATTATTGGAAATATTGGCATTGATGTCAATGAAGAATGCACATCGATCAAAAGAAAAATAACAATAATCAGATTTAATAACAATGAATGTAATAATTGTATACCAAAATGTGCAACAAATTCATGAAGAGACACCATTTATTTAATGGGCCAACCGACCTCCATTAAGATTAAATGATTTGTTTTTATGTGGTCGACCTCCCTTGAAGAATGCTGACCCTATTGGGTGAAGAGTCATGACCATTCGAAAGGGCATATTTGGGCTATAAAAGGAATATTTTTTGGAAGGAGGAAGGGAAGATTTTGAGCGAATATCATTTGAAAGAAGAGAATAATTTTATGTGTGAAATAAGAGTCATATCTTGAGAAGACAAGAAGGTTTGTGAAGAGGAAATAAAAGTCTCAATCATTCATTGAAAAAAAAACACTACAAAAGTGGTATCATCATCGGTTTGGAGATTGGTGCCTCATAAAATGAAGAAATGGGTGTCTCTTGCTTAGTTGGTGCTTGGTCGAAAAGATTAGTGTATGAATTTATAAGTTGGTGCTTGACATTGAGGATTGGTGTCTCCAATAGGTTGGTGCCTATATGAATCGTATAAGCAAATATTTTACTGTGGTTTTTTCCGAAAGGGTTTCCACGTAAATATTGTGTTCCTCTTGTGTTGCATAATATTTTAGATCTTATGAGATTGTTATTGTTCTGACTATTAAAGTTTTGAATTATTAAAATTTTATCTTATATACTGATTCATCCTCCCTCTCAATATAAACACATGTTTAATAGTTTCATGGTGGTGTGAAATTTTTCTATAGAATTACGCCTTTTCAATATAGAAAAGGGTATTCTTGACATAAAAAATGGTAGCCCATATTTGAACCAAATGCAATCAAAGGATGATAATGTGATCATGAATTTTTTTTGACATTTTTGATGTGGTATCATTACCATCTTTCATGCATCATGGATTAGAGGTGGTGATCTCCATCTACATCTCAAAACTTGACAACATTTGTTGTCATTGTTTCCTCATGTCAAGCTAATAGTTAAAATTGGTATCCAAGTGGACTTGGAAGTCATGACCATGGCCACACAAGTTATCTGACAATTGAGACATTTTGGAAGTGATATATTTGTATTTAGAGGTTCTAAGACATTATTTAACATTCTTATTGTGGTGGTACTTCTAGTATTCATGCACAATGTCCTGGAGGTGTTGATCTTGATGTGGTTACAATATAATTGAGCATGGGCCCTTTTTGGTTTCTAAGATGCATGTGTTACAAATATATTCTCAAGTAACCATCCATGCAAAAACACATTTTCTTATGTCTCTTCTTTTCGTGCATATTGATGAGCAACTTTATAAAGTGTAGATTCTTCCATATGGATTTCTTTCATGTGATTTTAATGACACTCAAAGGAAAATTAGTAGTAGATATTAATTTCATGTAAGTTTTTATTTACCTTTTTTTTTCTTCCATAGCCCATGGGATGAAATCAAATACCTATTCCAATATGAAGTGGTTGGAATATTATTTCATGGTCATATTTTTCTCTTGGTTTTTAAAATAACCTTCTCCACTCATAAGACCAACCTCGTGAGGGTGGAAGTCAACTAGGTTCCCCTATCCTTACCAAGAAAAATGGTCAAAAAAATGTTCGTATTTGATAGGAAAATAAATGAACAAATAATTGGAGTTCACAGAAAAATTAATTTAACAAATATAAATTACAACATAACTAATTGAATACAAATATGATAATATATGAACCTGAGTTCTTAGTTAATTACACCTAAGACATCTCTAATCTTTAGAATTCCTAATATCGTTTTATGATCCTTGTTGTAAAGTATCCATAGCAAATTTGCCTTCGGCCTGGAATTTTTTTGAAGTGATTGAACATTCATAGTAATAACTAAGTGTGAATATGTGAAAACATTATTTTCTATGTCATAGTCCTTAAATGTTGGAACTCTAATTTTCCTTATCAAGTAGGTCCTTAACCAATTTCTTGTTATAACCACTAAACTTATTAGATGTTAGATCAGAACAAATTGCAGAGCAAAATTACACTGATAATCTTCACAATATATTCCATATGGAAAGGATTTCCTAATTTATAGGAAATATGAATCCTACAAAATAGGGGAGCTAGAAACGCTCTACCCAAAATACATGAGTTGTTTCAAACTACTCAACAACTCTAACAAATACAATATATGTGAGCTTATATCTTACAACTAACACAATGTATATTATTATTATTGAGTTATAAACTCATATAATAATAATATATTACAAATATTATTCAATCCATACAACTATGAGAACTAACAAATTATATTTCCTAACATTCCCCCCCCCCCATAGTGCGAACATGGGAAAACCCTGCCTTTGTACTTGCACCTACTCATGATCTGGTGATTTTCACAGGATAATCACAAACCTCAGTGATGGTTTTGTAAACGGTTGACCACAAACCGAGAATGGTGGTTTTGCAATTGGTTTACCACAAACCAAAAAGTGATGGTTTTGCGAATGGATTACCAACAACCAAGAATGGTGGTTTTTCTATTGGTTTACCAAAAACCACAAATGAAAGTTTTCAAGTGGTTTACCTACAACCACATCATGATATGCCGAGTACTATTCTCAGCTCTCATCACATCTCATTGCAGGGAATAACATAGGAAATTTTGTTGAAATCGGTTGCTCGTACATACATAGAAAAATCTGACATAATGGAAATGGAACATTGGATCATGTTCCCCCCCTCAATGTGAAATTTCCACTTATTGAAAACTACAAACTGTACCACACTGGAAGCACTAAAATCAAACTGCACACACACACACATGTCACCAAAGATGGTATGCGGCCCCGTCGTTGGCAACTGACAAGAGGTCGTTGAATTACCTCCAACCTATGATTCCTCCTACCTCTAATATCATGTTTCTATTTCAGCTAGATGTGATCATGAAGCTCAAAATACCTTCAATAATTTGGACGTCGCGTACAAGCGAAAATGCGTCCAAAATTGAAATGTGGGCAATTTTTTATTTTATTTTTCAGACTTTTCCTATGACTCAATTTTTGACGTTTTATAATGACACAAACCAATGGACTCAATAACCTATTAGTCACCTAAACATACTATTTGAAACAAGACAATAGGCAAAGTGATAATTACTCAATTTTTCTAAGATGAAACTTGACTTTTACAATAATAATTCATGAAAACAAAATATAAACTGACAACTTATGACTAGTTTTAATGACAAGTGACTTCACCCATTTATACTCCTAAAGAATGACCAAAAATGGCTTCAGCTAATGGAGTCACAATTATACAATAATAATTACTAGTATATTCAATGACTCCTCTTTTGACAATAGATGTAGACAAATAAAAAATACACTAAACTTTTTAAACAAATACAATAGACCGCCTAACATATAAAACTATGACACACCTTTTTGTATTAAAAAAAGGACCAAGAACATGTGGCCTCTATTTAACATAAAGATCATATTTGGCAATAAGACATTAGCATATTGACTATTTTTAATTAAAACTATGACACAACTTGGAAAATGGCATTAAAATTCTCGTCGTACCTTTCCAAGGTAATACCACGAACTTTCAAAATAGTGGTTTTGAACATTTTTCTCCAGTGAAGGAAATTTATGAGAAGGTAGTTTAGAGAATGGCTTCAAGCAGGTATGTTGTTAAATCACCATGCACCATGCAGACATGTGCTTCTGAATGTTATCTCGCCAATGCAAATTATTTTGAAGTAAATACCATGCAGAGAGAAACGAATTGAAGATGAGGCATGCTAACTAAAATCGAGATCAGAGTGTTCACTATGAAAATGACTCAAACTTGAGTCTATTGTAGATCTAAGATTAAAACATACTCCTCAATCCAAGCAAGATCTGATAGCTATTTGGAGGGATAGCAAATTAATCTCTCTCAAACTGCCAAAACAGTCCTGAGAAAAAAAACAGACACTCCTTTTCCTTTAGGAATCCGTGCCTTTATGCATTCAGATATGAACTTGGAGATGCTACCAAGATGAAATTAGAGCAATAAAAAATTTGATGTACTATATACAATTGTTCTCCTTCCAACGTCCTCCAGCCACTCACGATACTCTCGAAAAGAAAAACAATTACCTGAAAATTCTAATATGCTCTCAACAAACTGTTCATACAAAATCACTCTGAATTGAGAAGTTACACATGCATTCAGGGCAAGAATAAAAATTTGAGATTGCCCCTACAAAGAAATTAAACTTCCATTCCAAGCCTTGACAAACTTGTTCAGATACTAGATGTGAGATTAGAACAAATTGTATAGCAAAATTACACTGATAATCTTCACAATATATTCCATATGGAAAGAATTGCCTATTTTATAGGCAATATGAATCCTACAAAATAGGGGAGCTAGAAACGCTCTACCCAAAATACATGAGTTGTTTCAAACTACTCAACAACTCTAACAAATACAATATACGTGAGATTATATCTTACAACTAACACACTGTATATTATTATTATTGAGTTATAAACGCATATAATAATAATATATTACAAATATTATTCAATCCATACAAATGCGAGCACTAACAAATTATATTTCCTAACATTAGATACGTGAAGTCATATGTATACATGTAGTAACCTTTACAATTTTTTATTTTACCTTCACACAATGTGCTAACCAATAGTTTTATTTCTCACCATTTCCTTGATGAGAAATGGAAACATATACATGATCATATTTAGACATATGTTATAAGTGATCATAGTTTGTGGAGGTGTCCATTTTGTCAACTCTACACTGTTAAAGAACTTTAGTAGGTATTAAGGGTTTTGGAAACCAAGAATCTACTCACTCTAAATTATGGTATTGATCCAAATCCCACAACATATGACTTCCAAAAAATTATTTTAGTTCTCATGTCCAAATAATCCATGCACTTGCAGTTGAGATCTTAAAGGAATGTATTTTTCTAGAAGCTGTAATTGTTTCAGCTTATATTTTTTGTCCCAATTTTTATTCCTCCACTAACCAAAATAATATTTATACATTTGAATTTTTTTAATCTCCTTACACTAGTATACAATTACACCAACACATCATAGAATTAGAATTTGTGAAATTAATGGCCTCATAAACCCTCATTTACTTTTTTGCCAAGGGTGTCTTAATTATAACACAAAAGCTTACTCCATAATTCTCCCATTTTTTGTTCCCTACCTCAATAAAACCTTTGCATATTTCTCATCAATAAAACCTTTGGGAATTCTTAAATTGTCTTATGCAATTATCTAAACAAACCAAATTTTGAAGCATTGGAATGTTGTTTTTGTTTAAAAATTTATCTAACATTTGAAAACAATATTATATGAGCACAATATTGTATGAACTCTAAAGAATGCAGCCAATATTTTCTCATGTAAAAATGACACTTCCTTAAAATTTCGATTTAGTCTTCTATAATATCAGTACATGCTTGAATATAATAAAAAAAATAGCAATTTGTGTAGAATTATAATATTGTGATTGAACACCATTTTATCCCTATAATATTTTTTAATATGTCAACAATTGACAATATTGTACTCATATGAAATTTGTTCCTACATATCCTAAATTGTTGGTCAAGCCAATGATATTTATAGGTGTTATTTTCATATTTATATAATAATTCTCCCAAAATCATTTTCTTCATCTTCGTGCAAGCATGGCTTAAAATTTTTGAAGCCACCACATATACTACATTCATTGTTCAAGAACTTTTGACTATAAAATTGAATGCCATCATACTTTTAAAAATAAAATAATCAAAAAAACATATAGCTGAATTAGGTGGTTTTAACACCCCATGCTCTTACAACATCTCATTAGTATGCAAAGGATATCTTTTATGGAAAAAATAATTCTTGATGCATTGAAAATTCAACATGATTCTTATATCACTATGTAATGCAAATAGTAAGGATTACAAAATACTATGGTTTACAAGACTCAACTTTGGACAATTTTCAAATCTGATTGCATCTAAATCAAAACTTTTACAATTTAGTTTGGCTATATTGTACAAGAAGTGTTTTGCATGGGGTGTGCAGTATCAAATTCCACATCTAAATTTCAAGACATATTTAACATTTGGTGACAAGAATATTTTCATGCCAAAATTGTTGTATTAAAGTAATAATTAACTTTTTATCACTATGTGTGGAATCCTATCACTTAAAGCCCAACAATAATTTATTGATGGATCATCTAACCTTTTTTTTACAATATCTCTAGATAATTTTTATTTCGATCAATACAAGTTAACCTGAGTATTTGAGATTTTTTCAACAGCTTCCTTATAATATAATATGCAATTAATCTATGTGTTGCATTTTTATCTTCGTCTCGACTATTTTTTCCTATACAAATGATTACATAGCCAATATTTTCCTCAATAATTTTATCCTGACCGCTTTAATTACTTGTTATTATTCTTAACTTTTTCATGACACGCCTCATTTTATACATTCTTAACAATTGAATAAGAAATTGACACTTCTCACTTCAAGATTCATTCTCAAGATTTTTTGAAGAGTTTCAAAACACAGATCCTCATGGTATGCAAAAGATTTTTTCCCCTCATATTACTCAATTTTTTTTTATCAATTTCAAAATACCACTACATTGTTCCTTTAGATTTTATACATATTTCTTCATGCTAAACAAAAGACGGGGTGTGGAATACAATATGTTATGCATGATTGAAATCATATTTTTCCTTAAGAAATATATCTCGATTATCAATTATTTCATAATTTTGATCTTGAATAGGTCCTTTAATTACAACATTAGGTTCTTTAGTTTCTTCATTTGGTGTGGAAATTATTTGGCATCCTTGATGTGTATCACTACAAGTTTTCATGCACCATGTCATGGAGGTGGTGATCTGCATCTCAAAACTTGACAACATTTATTGTTAATGTTTCTAGGTGGTTTCTGCATTTCAGGCCAATAATGAATATTGGTATATTTAGAGGTCTTGCAAGTGGAAAAACATCAATGAGGTGTAACCTTATGTCTCGACTATTTAAAAATAAAATTTTGGGACTAATTACTAAATTATATGTTGTGAATCTACCTCTCATTCTCGATGGATGTGATTTAGGGTATAACTAGATGAATTCTACATCCACCTACCACTTCTTTTAATTAGAATAAAAGACAAATGGACCATGTTTTACAACACTTTGATGCCTTCCTAAAAATTAAACTTTTTTTAATATAGGTAAGGATGTTCTTGATGTGAGAAAGTGTAGCCCATCTTCATACCGGGAAAAAATCAAAAAATCGAGAACATGGGTCTAAGACATTATTTAGCATTCCTGATGTGGTGGTACTTCTAGTTTTCATGCACAATGACATGGAGGTGTTGATCTCAAGGTGTTTATAATATAAAAGGTGAAATGAGTATGGGTTATTCTTGAAGGTTTCCAAGATACATTTCACAAAGAGATTATCTAGTAACCATTTGGATGTAAAATCAAATTTTCTTACATTTATTTTTTGTGTATATTCATGTGCAACTTGATAAAATGGAATTTCTTTCATGTGATTTTAATGAAATTCAAAAGAAAACTAGTAGCAGGTCTTAATGTCATATAAGTAGTTAGCGAGCTTCTTATTTTATGCCCACTTCCCTATGACACTTAGTTGATTATCATTTTGAGTTATACAGACTTTTGGATATGGACATGACTTATACTTACGTTGATTAGCATGATGTTTTGTGAGTAGATGCATTTGGGTTATGATTGGATTTTGTTTTCAGTATGATCTACACTGACTCATGGACAGACTATTGGATACCGATATTACTTTTATATGGATATAATACATGTGTTCTAACATTGGATTTCCTTCGCCATGATAAGTAGAATGTAGTTGTTGAATTTACATTACTATAACTTTGGATAATGATGGAATGCATGATTAAGTTGTGATTTAAACCTTGAAATAATGGATAATTGAATTACGTATAGATGTTAATAAATTTCATGCATATGGTTATTTTGGACATTTTAACATGGCCGCAAGGCCGAAGGAGGTATTTTGTATTTTGCAGGAAACACAACATGATCACAACCATGAGGGGGATTGGGAACCAAACACAACAGGATGTCGGGTGGTTACAACATTTGGTCGTCAAGGCAACTAGTGAATTGTATTGTGTTACCTTTGTTCTTTTATGTGTTAAGAAAAATTTCCATGAGGGGGAAATTTTCTAATGTGACCAAGGGGGGGTAAGAATTTTATTTACTTTTTTTAACTTACTTTAGTAGGTGATTTTATTTGTGATATCTTTTTTTTAAATTACTTTTGCTAAGTATGTTTAAATTAAATTAACATCTTGTTTTAATTTTTAAGTTTTGGAGGGAAGTCTAGTGGGTGTAATTAATTTTGATGGTTGGCTCCTTGAGCCTTGTGTTTTCCTCTTGTATTGAATGCTTGTTTTGAGTGTTGACCACTCCAAATCCTTTGAATCTCGAATTTGAGATTTAGGGCAATTTTGGGGGACTTGTGGGACAAGTTGAACTTGTCCCACACTTCCCAAAACCCCTTACCAACCATATCTATGGGTTGGGAAGCCAAAAAGGGGATTATTTATTGTTTTGGGAAGGGAAATGTGACTTTGGAGTGCACTTGTCTTCCTTTTGCATTTAATTGTGCCTTAAGACACATGGGAAGGGATGGATGTGGAAGAGAGATGTCATTCAACCCAACCACCCATTTATTGTGTTTGGGAGTTGAGTTGACTATGGGAGGTGGTCTTGAGGATGTGTGATGTGGCATCCTACAAGGAGCCACATCACCCTCACTCTTCCCTTTTGTCTATTTATAGGAAATTTCCTCTCTTGTTGAGGGGGTTGGAGGTTTTTTGTGGAAGAGTTCTTTTTTGTTATTTTCTTTTGGGAGAGAAAAGAATTGGGAGAAAGAAAAAGAAGGAGCTTGGACTTGCATGCTTGGATTGTTTTGGAGGGAGCTTGGACAAAGCTTCTTGGTTTAGGCTTCTCCAATGGAGAGGTAGGAAACCTTCTCCCTTTTTGCTTTCTTATTGTTGTTGCTTTTATGCTTAAATTTGTAGAAAAGTGTATGTTTACTTTTGTGTATTGTGGAAAAATGGATAGAATGCTTAATGTGTAGTGTAGGAGAGGTCTATGGGAAAACTCATGAGGGAGGCATAAGAGTAGAATAGGCAATTGTGGAGGGAGCTTGAGAGGGATGCCCATCTTGGGTAAGAATGTTCACATTCTTACCTTGTCCTTGAGGGAGCCATAAGAGGAGGGAGGTATAAGAGTATGGGAGGAAAAAGGGGTACTTGAGGGAGGCATAAGAGTCATAGGGGCTTGAGTTTTATTGTGGAGGGTTTGGATGGGCATCTCATCTCAATGGGGAGGCATAAGGAAAACTTTCCCATAGTTCCTTCTCTTGTTGGCTTGGATGAAAGCCTTGTTGTGAAAAGTATTGTGTTATTTGTGTTCCTTTGTTTCTTCTTTTAACCTTGAATGTTGTGAAGAAAATTGTATTGTGGAAGCAAGTGTTGTTGCCTTGAGTTGGAGACCACCCTTCATTGTGTTGTGTTTGGGGCTCGGGGGTCAATGGAGGAGATTGCTTCTCTTCTCCATTGAGTTTTGGTTGGGAGGAGAGTGTTGCCTCTCCCCCTATCTTGGTTGTGATTTGAGCTACTTGGAACTTGGAGCATGGATGAAGAACACCTTGGAGCTTGTGGAGACTCTTTCCATTTCCCTTATACACATTATTTTGTTGTAAATTTGTATGAGAAAGAAAGTTGTATCATCTTGTTTTCATTTCAAAAAAATAAAGGACATTGTAATCTATATTTGCCCCAAAAGTCACATGGTTGAATGCAAATTTCACTTGAAAGGTGTTTACATTATTGAAAAGGTTGTAAGGAAATAAAGAAATGATATGTGCCAAAAAAAAAGGGGGGGTTGTGATAATCTTGTGAATACACTATTGGGAAGCTTGTTGTATATACCTTCTTGTTGAAATGTTGGTAGATTTCATTGTTTAAAACTTAATGAAAATATTGTTGGGCTCTTATGTGGAATGTTAGAATATTTACAAAAAAATATATATACTTACTAGATCTCATTTTGTTGCAAAAAAAAAGGAGGTATTGAAAAGTGAGAATATTAGTGTATATCTTTCTTCTTGTAGTAAAGGATGGTTAGAGTTAAGTTTTATTGAATTTTCCATACAATGCCAATAAAGTAAATCATGACCAAGATCTAGCTTAATAAGTTTACCATTCTTTAATAAGTAAACTGACATTTTGAAATTATTGACAAATTAAAGTACTATTAAATTAATCAACTACTGCTTAAAATTCCATGCAATGTCTATTAAAGTTCGCTAGAAATAAATTTTAATGCAAATACTTAAACTTATCAAGTTCATATGTCCAACACTCCTTTGACATGTCTAACAAAGGTACTTGATAGTTTGAATGTTCTTTCTCTATTTAAGTGCAAAACTAAAACTAATGAATATTATTAATGAATAAATTATAATAATATTAAAGTACTTTTAATTATTATTTTGTTATATATATACCTCAGCATACTATCACTAACATATATGCATAATAAACCACATCCAATTAATAATGTCAATGAAATATATACATAATACCTACGGAGGAGGTGTGCTCTATAATAACAAAACAAATTGCGCCTCTTGTATATTCTGATATGAAACAGATCCACCTCTAGGAGATTCTTCTCCACGAGCCCTTGCAAGACAGGCCAGGTCTCAATGGAGATCTTTGTAATAAATTTCTTCAGGTCTCTGTGTAACACTCCCACTGTCTCTTAAGCGATTTTGATATGATTAGCTGGAAGGCGGAACCATTTTTTTTTTAGGGTGTAATCGATACTGAACAGATAACAACATAGTTGGACAACCTGCTTGTTGAAATCGCCCTAGGGGCCTTCATATTGTTGCCTGGTCGCTGCTGAGTAGGCCAGGGCCGTAGATCCCTGTATCCTCTGCCAAAGCATCCAAAAACAAAAGAAAGATTCGTGGCGTGATAGTCCAGGCTTCCTGTGCCCCATCTTGCTTGAGAAATTATTAAATAAAGAAAAATAAAAGAAACAAAAAAAAGAATGGAGACGCCTCCCTGCCACGGCCATGGATTTCGGCGAGAACACCCTTCGCAGCACGCATTGGAAGGGTAGTAGCACATTTTTGGTTGTTTTTGCCGCCTGCAGCATCCCCTCCTACCTTCCTAACAGTGGCATGCGCGGCCAGGAGCAGTTCAACGCGCCTCCAGCCTGTCCCGCATGTCGAAGCTCATCCACACCCCCTCCTTCTCTTTTCCACGCGGCCAGGTCAATAGGGAGCAGCAGGCCGACTGTGATGACTTTACAGTTAATAGATTTGCAAATCTAGTGAGTTGAGCGGCTCAGCAGGTGTAATTTCGACACGCCAGGCAAGGAGTCATTTAATTATGACAGTTGGTTGATGAGACCCACCGCCCCAACCAACAAGATTTAAACATAGTTTGAAACGCCTTTCCCCCTATTTGGCTCTTATTCCTTGGATCCAAATTTCAAATGTATGTTTAAGCATATAGAATTAATTAAGTGAAAATTTTGATTATACATATATATTTATATATCACTTAAATTAGAAGCATTTAATCCTCCAAGGAGATAGCTAGGAACATACATTAAAAGATTTCTAATGAGTCAACAAAATAGCAATATTTGGTTTATCATTGTAACATATCTCTGCAAGTATAGGTTAAATTATATCAAAAAAAAAAATCAATAAAATTGTAATATATACAATTACCATCGTCCCTATATCCTCTTATTCATGGACCATTAAGTGAAAATGAAGTCAATGGTCAAATACCCCTCTTTAATCTAGTATCACCATGTGGAATAATAATATAGCCCATAAGCGGTTCGTTCCTCCACATTTGAACCCGTTAATGCCTTTGAGTTCATCCGAGGAAATAAAGAACTCGCCCAACCAAGCTCGCCATGAGCTCAACCAAGGTAGAATTTTTTTTAGCTCGCCCACATAGTGCAAACTCGCCCAATGTAGGTTATAACTCGCCGAGTTGTGTGGAGTAGTTTGGTCTCCAATAAAGCTCATCGAATTTATTTGACCAGCTCGCTAGGAGTGGTTTGACATTTTATAACCTTGATTGGTGGTACACGTATAAGCTAAACCCATCGAGCCGTGTGGAAACAACTCGAAGTAAAATAATATTGCGAAAAAAAAAATTGTCACATTTTCGGGTCAAATATTTGTGGCGCGGCGCCATCGTATTCCTTGTAATGCTTTCCTACTATCTTATACATTAAAATATATTAAAAAAAAAACCATATTCGATTTATTATCACCATGCGTGAAGCTGAAAATTTTTCCGCAAAGGAAGAGACGAACTCAACAAAGACTGAAGTAAATCTCGAGTGAGTGGAATTGCGACAACCATGTAGTTCTATATTTGCGATCAGAATTCAAAGTAAAATATTGAAGCTTATCAGTTTCCCAATATCAAGCAGGTCACAAAACTTGTGGATAAAATAAATCAATCAAGAATCACTATGTCACAAAAAAAAAAACTGTCGCACTTTTCGAGTCAAATTCTTGTGGCATGGTTCCATCGTCGCCATCGTTCTTGTAGCGTCGTCGTCTTTTAGCGGTGTTACACATCTATCCTTCTATGGATCCATCTCACTCACAAATTAAGTTGGGTTGTTCCTCTACTTGTGCTCTAACATTTGCTTTTCATTTTATATTGGTTAGACTACCACTTATCAAAATAATTGAAATTCAAGCTACAATTTTACTATCTATTTATAGAATATAAATTATATACATTAGTCTTAATTATTTAAGCACAAAAACACTAAATAATTAAATCAACAATCTAAAAAATTCGAAGTATTAGCCACTTTTACCTTAACCTTCAATCACTTAATACAAATTGTGTATCCATCATATAGAAAATTACCTTAAGCTTTTCATACCATCCAACTAATACGACAAGTACTAGCCCATCTTCTAGATGACATCACCTTATTATAAAAAACATACACTAGTTATTGAAGTGTTACTTGGTTCAAAAAATCAAAACACATGCAACTACAAGATTTAGAATTATTTTTTAAAATTATTTTCCTACCTTCCTATTTTTGGACTTTTTTTTGGTAATCGTTCCTTTTTCATGTCCAAATTTGTTAGGTAGTCTCAAATCACATTGTAAGGGTTATGGTGGAAAACATAACCATTTAATAGTGGCAATTTGTTAAATAAGTTTGCTTTTACTTTTACATTGTTCTATCTCATTTTTTAGATTTTTATAACTTTCTTGTATATCATTATGCTTATTTTTATGGATATACCATCTATAAAAATTATAAATAAAAATTATCTTTTGTATGATTGAACATAGTTTAAGCCATTTTATGGCAACAAATTACTTCTTGTATAGTGTTGTTTTATAATATTTCCTTAATTTTTAAAATGTAGTATCTCAATTTTTTAAATTATTGGAACTTTAATTTATACTATCCCAATTTTTTATAAAAATTCTATTGAAAATTACAAATAAAAATTACCCCATTGTATTGTTGCACTAAATTTTTGCCATCTTATTTAAAAATTTCATCCCATTTTTAAAAATGATTGTAACTTTTCACACCACTGCCATTATTCTTTTGAACCATCCCATTTTTAAAATATACTGGATCCCATTTTTTTTATTCTTAGATTTTCCTTGTACTCCATTACTCCTATTTTTATGAATATACTCATTAAAAATTATAGATAAAAAACTCTCTCAATGCATGATTACACGCAGTTTTTTACCATATTCTTGTTTAGATAAAATTATCTAATATACATAAAAAATAACACGTATTTAGTTTCACACAGTTTTTACCATTTTACTAAAATAACAGTTTATATGTAGTTTTTTTCCATCTTACTAAGACAACACCCACTTGGTGTCATATTTTTATAGAGAACTAAACCTATATTTAGGTGTTATTTTAAATTTAATTTCTTTAATTATCAAATTAAATATAATTGGTATATGGGACCCTTTAAAATACTACATAAAAAATTGCTTTCATATTTATTTTACACATTAATACTAAATTGATTGTTATTTTATAATATTTAAACTTCAACTCATTTGCTTATTTATTTCCATATCTAATCTAGCTTTCCTTAGTACTTCATTTTATTTGGTTAACAAAATGTCTAAGGTAGGGAATGTTGTGAGTTTGTTCCTTATTTTGTTAATATTTTTGGAAGCAGGTGTGCTCGGCATCAGAGTATATGACACTCATAAGAATCTGGTACAAACTTTTGATTATATTATATGTTTGGAACTCATAAAAAGTGGTACAAACATTTGGTTACATTGTATGTTTGAAGTTTTTTCAGACAAAAACATACATTATCATGACATAGTCATTTATCAAACCATCTTATTATGATTTACTTGGTTTGCAGGTGAAAGGAAATCCCCAGATGTCTTCCCCTTCGAATTTAGGGTTGGTAGCGTCTGCATTTATACTGTTTGGTTATTCATTTGGGGTAATAGCTACACGAAGACACAATAATCCATTAACAAAATTCCAAAGGGTGATTGCTGGAGTTTGCAAAAGTCTTGCACTGTGAGTATAAATACAACGATGACGGTCTTACTGTAAATATAAATATGATTGACTACTTTTCAACCAATAATTTTCTTTACTGTATGTTCTATAAGAGAGTGCTTGCTTATTTTGAACATATTTAAATAGAAACAATTAATTTTATTATGTTTAAGAAATATTAATGTAAGAGTTGATTTGTCATCATAATTTTAAACTTAGTTTTAAATGTATGTTTTACCATCTAATTTCTTTGTATTTTTTTAGTTTTTTAATTTAAAATGTTATACAAAATTAAATATTTCAAGTTTTCACCCATTCATTAGTTTTTGAAAACGATACTCACCAAACAATCAGACCCAAAAGTAAAAATAGGAAAAAAAATGTTATATTGTTGCAGTGATTTAATTTTTTTTTTGTAGCGGTTATATTGTTGCAGTGATTTTTATGTAGATGTTTAATTATATTTTGGTTTATTAGGTTTATTCATATAATGATTTTCTTAATTTTATTTTAAAAAATTTAATAATAATGTTAATATATGTGATTTATAATGAAAGCAATCCAGGAATTGGTGGAAGATTGTATTAGTATGAGTTGTTAATAGAAATGTCGTGCATTAATTTGATGTTTATTTAATCCTTCATTTTTATTTTGTTTTTTTTTTTTTTAATCATAATATATTTGTAAAATTTTGAAATGAGTCTCCTAATTTATAGACTTAATATAATTATCATTTTTAATAAAAAATTTATATACAAGTTATAATGATATTTATAAATATATGTTCAAATTTGTTATTAAAAAAATAAAATTGATTTTTAATATTATACATCACTCTTATTATGCATAATTACTTTTGATTGAATGGAAGAGGTTTCTATTCTATAAAATTCATCAACCTCGCCATCTCACCTCATCCCTTATTACTTAGTATCTTCTAAGATTTTAATTTTTGGTGAATGGTTAGGCAACACTTTTTACACTATCATAAATATTGTTGGACTATGTACAACCCATAAGTATTATTGGACTACAACCCATTTGATTCTATGTCCTTCTTCCTCAGAAGATTCATCCAAAAGTGACTCAAAAATTTAGTGTCTAGTTATAAAGTGATTGTTCTTAGATCTCCATGCAATACCAACACAAGAACAACACAGTGAAATACAGGATAACTTTTTTTTGCACTTGCTTTGACTCAACACGACACAACATGTCGTCACAAGGTTACAACAGAACACTTGGAATCATTTGTTACGGGGAAGACCACAAGGTCAGCACAGAAACATTCACACTTATCAAGGACAATTTAATTTTATTTTTGACGAGACAACATGGAAGTCCAACCACATGACACACTCACAGCTAGGGCAAGCCACAGTAAGAAATGGTTAGGGTTTATTTATTTTGGTAAGACACCCTTTAGCTCATGACTTAAGTTTTCAGAAGGAATCAATATATGGTTCGCACAAATTCATCTCACCAACTGAGTTAATTTCTTATACACTGAAGAGTAGTTCACTTAAAGTCTTCTCCTACTTACTAAATCTTAATATCTTCCAGAAACTAACCATTGTTTTCCTTTAAGCTTGTTTAAGAGTTCACCCCAAAGGGATAGTGTTCGCTAGTTTAGCTAGGGGTATCAATTTATAAATGTTTACTTCACAAAGGATGTTTTCATTTTGATCACTCATGGAAGTATTTGATTTCAAATAGATCACCTTTACATTTATTTGTTGAATATAAAATTATTATTTTTGTTTAGCTTCTTTAAGGGTTAACCGACTCATTTTACTTTACTTATAAAATATTGTCGCTAAGTCTTAGAAAGATTTAACTTAATAATTTATTCTCAAGATCAAAGTTTTACAATACTCATATCAATGTAAAGATTGAAATGCCATTTCTCACAAGGATAATTTCAAGCTTAACTACACAAGAACAAGACACTTTATTTCACCATTACCAAACAATACAAGGCAAGAGGTCATATCAACTCTCTTTACAAGCAATGTTACACAATTTACAACACATTGGACATTTTTACAAGGAACTTCATAATGGTACAGATGAAACTTTTACACTCTTTTCTTCTAGTCTACTCGCATAATCCATCTGCACAAATATTAACTAAAGTCAGTTCACAAGAACTGAGCATGTTAAGGCTACACAATGCAATAGTAAGCTAACAATTAACAATATCAAGAAAGGAATATTCTAAATTCAGAAATGGATTAAAACACAACTCACAACTCCAATATTAATCTCATGAGAGAGAAAACTAAATCATCCAACAAGGAGAAAGTCCAAATACTAGTAAGAACAAAATTACATAAATCAAGGCAAGACCTTATGGGTTGGGAACAAGAAAGTCAAGAGTGTTGATATCTCCTTCATGTAATCCTATGGGTTACGTGATTGGAATCCAAAATTTACTCCATCCAACTAAAGGGGTCCAAGAGAAGACAAAGCGTACTAATTATGATCGTAGGTGCGAAGCAAAAATGACGTTATCCAATTCTTCCAGGGGGGCTTCGAAGTAATATGGGTTCGATGCCCTTAAAAGAACACAACTATAGTTTTGGTTTTAACCAAGGAGTTTACCACTACCTCCTTATCAGATTTCTTAAAACGTAGCACTAGTCAACCAAAACAAATCCACTTTTCCAAAAGCGTACGAAAGAGACACAGAAAGGGCCATTATTCTTCCAACAAACCCTATCCTAAACGTCAACTTCTCCACATAATATAAGGGAAGACTAAACCCAAAAGTCGTTAATAATTTTTTTTTATAATTCAGACAATGTCAATAAACATTAAAATAAAAATTGATTTCCCTAACAAGGCCACAAAATGGGACCTTTTTGTAACCAAGATTTGAAGTATAAGGTATTCGAGTTCAAAAAACAAAGGGATTCGATACGCAGAGGGAAAAACACCAACGATGCCCCAGGCTCAAAAGACCTTACCACGAGTACAAGCACAAACCAAGAACCAACGCACATAGCTATCAGGAAGGTTACGCAGTGCGGTCAGGGCTAGAAGTTCTATGAACTCCTTGCCAAAGGTATATAAGATGGAAAATTTTACCCGATCCATGTGGGCTTATCGAGGAAAAGTCTTAGCAAATATCAAACAGATAAATATAACAGCCACCTATGATATTATCACTGAAATCAGCTGTCATCTAACAGGAAACGAGTTCACGAGTCCAGTACCATGGATTCACCTACAACTTTTGTTTCAGTCTAGCTAGTAATAGCTTGCTTGCGACCCTTAATAAAAATTGTAGAGATTTCATTCAGTTAAACTTACAATGTTTCCCCTTGCTTTAATCATACAAGAGTTTACATCAAGAATTAGGTATAGTAATACTCTCAACACGTGGAGGCCAAAATAGATGCCAGGTTATCCCTCATCTAGACTAGGTACAACAGTCAACCATGTACAGTTCTAAAACAAACCCCAAATGCCATTTTCTAATCAAACATAAAGTAAGGAATGCCCATAGGCTTAAACAAGTTTCAGACACAACGTCACTATTAATGTACCTTTTAGCAAAACAAGAGAGCCCTAAACAGGAAATGCGTATTTATTCAACCAAAAGAGGTATGTAGGCTTAACCTTCTATTTAGTAACCTTCAATTATAATTACCATCACAGAATTCTTTTTAAGAGAAAGTCATATAAGCAAACAAAACTCAATAATGTTTCCTTCCCTACGAACTAGACTGCATCACTCAATATTGCAGTAACCCATTTAGACAAATATGAAATAGAGTAAGCTATAAGAGAGGAAGGAACATTCCAAGCAAAATCAGCGAAATTGGAATAAGATTTAAAGGAACAACCACACAATCAGGCAGTGATATAAACAACCACGAAAACATCTAGTCTAGGCGCCATTCAAGAGGAAAGAAAATTCATTTCAAGATACTGAAAGAAGGTAGAAAACTATTACAAGGAGTAGATTTAACATGCCTGGTTTAAAACGCCATCTCCATATGCATATGATTGTTTCAATGCCGTTGCTTGCCTTTAACCCAAAGTGCTTTGCGAGCTCGAGCTAGCGCCACAACCACGCAGTGAAAAACAGCTACAAACCAACCCCATGATTTGAAGCTCGGACACGAGACATATTGATTACACCACACTCCTGGCTCGGGTAGGCATCTACCGTGATGATACACAACCTTTTCCTTCATCAGATTTGGGGACAGCATCAAAATCTCGGTGCAAACATTTCAGCTATAGCCTGAAAGGCGTGATTATTCCAACAGAAAACTTTATGCTTGCCAGCTTGGTGACACGCTGAAGAAGCTCATATAATAGCAGAGTAAATTGTGTTTCATGAATATTCTGATATGAAACAGGCCCGCCTCTATGAGGTTCTCTTCCATGAGTTACATCAAACAGCAAGAAGATCTCTAAAGAGAATCTTTGTAAATAAATTTCATCAGGTCTCCTGGTAACAGCCACACTGTCACTTAATCGATTTTGATAAAAAAATATCTGGTAGGAGAATCTCGAATTTGAGGGTGCATTCGACACTTAACAAAAAATAACATAGCAACAGATGTGCATTGATGATGTTGAGGCCTGAAATGGTGAAGTAGGCGAGAGTGAGACGATTAGTGTCCTGCCCCATAACTGATCTGCTCCATTGTTCGGCTCCCACACTATTCTTCACCCTCTCGTCATCAGGAACAGGGACCATACCAGCCATTTAAGGCCAAACAGTTTCCTCCAGGACCCAAAACCCCACAATTGCGAACAGTGCAAATTTCACCTGAGTTGCATCCTCTCTGGCACGTGTTTAAGGAGATCACTGTCTCGTTTTCCGATAGGGGTATTCTCATAGGGAGAACGCCTCCAGTGCAAAAATATCATTGTAAATTTTGCATATAGCATTAAGAAGATTCAGACACAAAGGGCGGTGGAAACAAACTAGTCCACGGGCCTACCCATGACTCAGAAACGGCTTGGCTGACATTTAGACAGACAACTCGGAGGAGGAGTTGGAATGCCCAACGAACAAGCAAAGGGTGTGGCCTTAGCCGCAAAACAAAAATCACTACCCACATAGTCGATACTGAAAAACAAATATCTTGAAGGAGAAACTCGAGTTTAAGGATACATTCTGTACTAAACAGACAACAATGAAGTTGGACAAACCCATTGGTTGGAGTGCTCAAACAAAACTTCTACTACAGCTGCAAGATTTGATCGAGCTCCTTCCATGTTAAATCACCACCTGGACAGAAGCGACTTTCCAAAATGAAAAAATGCAAGACAGTTCAACAAAAAACTTTATCTCGTTCTTTCTACTACAGCTGCAAGATTTTGATCGAGCCGATCATGGCTTGGTCGCATGCAACCAGAACAGAATGGACAAAACACCTGGTCAACCCGCCAACACGTTGCCGACTTTCACTGTCACTTCGCCGATCTGAGAACATGCCAGAAGGGAGAACCCGAGTCTGAGGATGCAGTCGAACTGAACAGATAACAACATAGTGGACAACCTGCACATTGGAAGCTTTCAACTACAGCTGCAAGGGATTTTGCAACAGCTAGATCACGACTGTGAGGTTGCATACAACATCCAGAACATCAGGATCGACACCGGCATGGCTCCTTGGGTTCGCCCTGCAGCTCACAGGATTCACTCTCTCTGGAAGCCACAGATTTTCTGGGATAAGTCTTTACTTCTCTACCCTGTAGCTGCTGCAAAAAGACAGATACTCTCCCCACGGCACTCTTATAGCAAGATTTCAGTTCTACGCTCCACGAGGTACAGGCATAGGCTAGAGGCATGCTGGTCTAGCATTGCGTGGTTTGGGAAAATTTTTTAATGCATTCGGTGAGATGGTGACAGCTACTGAAGCGCCCCCCTGCCAAATTGAACCGACTCTCACCCACCTGCCTTCAATTTTCTCTGAAAAATTGTCCCCTCTCTTTCATTTGGTCAAGCAATTAAACTATGGCAGGAGGCCATACACTCCTCCACGCACCCCCCACTTGCCAGGAAAACAAAATAAAAAAAAGAAGCCTTCAACCCCACGCCAACCAAAGGAGATTACAGACATTTAAGAAGTGACATGATATGTCACCCATCCGCCAGCTCAGAAAAGTATAATGCAACGAGGCACTACATGGACCCCATTTTTTAAAACTTAAGTGAGTGGTATATTTAAATTGAGGCTACCTATACCATTTACTAGAAAATTTTATATAGAAGATATATTTGTTTTCCAATTAAAAAAATTATATAATAAATTCAAAATTAATATCTATTAATATTTTTAATAATTAAATTTAAAATACCAATTAATTTCTTAATTTTATTTATAAAAAGTTATTTTAATTAATTAACTATCAATATTTAAAATTATTAAAATAATGATTGAAAAATTAAATTGGTGCTGAATGATTAAATGGTCTCTCTCCCATGATAAAACCACAAAGTATGGTTCATGGGTCGATTTTCGGAATCGATACTTAGAATATATTTGAAAAGTCTTATACATTATAAATTTGGGAGGCTTGAAGTTTTTAATCTGACTTATTATTAATGATAAATATATTATAAATTTGGGAGGCTTGAAGTCTTTAATCTAAACTATTATTAATGATAAACCAAAAAGTATGGTTTGATAGGTTGATTTTCACAATCAGTAATGACAATATTTTTGAAAATGTTATATATTATAAATTTGGAATGCTTGAAGTTATTTATCTAAATTATTATTCATGTGTTACATTGGAAATGATGGTGTAGGTTGATTGTAATTGTATGCCAGACCCTGTTCAATCAAGTAGTCATAGTGGCAATACGACACTCAATTTACCCACCTGGTTATTTGATTGGAGGCGTGCTATGCTTCGTGGATGGAGTGCTTGTTGCTGCTTTTTATAGCATTGAAGTATTTCTTCCTCTGACTGTATAGATAAATGCAGTCATCTTATCAGCTCAAAACCAGTGATTTTGGATATCAACTATTTTGGGTAAACTTATGAATTTGAATTGAGTTAGTTATCTTCATCATATTGAATCCCTAATCACTTGTCCCACAAGCTATATGTGGATGATCGTTAGTTTTTCATGTCATTGTTGCCAACATATATTTTTTTATTTTTGTTGGATTATTGTGAAGCATTATATATATATCTGTAGCGCATGGCTCACAATAAAATAAAAAGAAAAACCAATGAAATTTTTGCAAGGATTTATATAACCATCTGGATTCTCTAGTATTGTGGTATGTTATAATGGTGTAAAATGTCTTCCATTTCATCATTTCATATTCTTAAGCAGATGTTCTATTAAAAAATTATATTTATATGTTTTGAAATTCAATGATGAAAACAAATTTGTGTTTTAGATTTTTTTTCTTCCAGTAATTGTGTTTTTATGGTTTTTGGAAGATTAATCTGAGAACATGAGAATTGGGTCAATGTAGATTGGATAGAATATAGGTCGCTGAGTGTAGAAAAATGAATTATTTCAGTTTTTAAACATTTTTTTTAGTGATTTGTGAAGTGTGAACCGTGTAGATTGTAGATTTTGTCCATTCATTTGCATTTTGTTTCTTACGTTTTCTTTTCTATGTTGAGAGACAATTTTTGACTTTGGATTAGTCTTAGGGAATGCCAAAGTGGATTGTGTTTAGTTGATGGATTATAATGTTGAAACCATCAAAAGCTGCTTTGTGTTAAAGAAGGTAGTTTATGAGAGTGATCAAAAATCTAAAATCCAATGTAGGGTTTTCTTTTTTCATTTTAATGAATCTCAAACTTAATTAAACACCATGCATCTATTTTAGGAAGATTTAGAGTAAACTTTATACTTCAGAAGAAAGCCAACCTGCTCGCTGTAGAATTAATTATGTATGATAATTCCTGGCATGAATTTGAGTCCTAAACTCTTGCATCAGACATACACAATGGCTCGAATATCAACCAAGTTTGAGCAAGGTTGTTGCCCTATTTCAACCACTAGACCAAACCCTAGGAGATACTTAGATACTAATGGGTTTTTAATAGTGTGTTGTCTTGATGCTTGATACACCACCTAATATTACATAGTAAAACATATCCACAAGTTCAAATTTTTAAACTTTTTTCGTGGTAGAACTCATCCTAATTGATGTCTCCCATTGTATTATTTGTGCCTATCCACTTAAAATAACTGTTATATATCCTATAGATTGTAAGTTTCTTAGTTTTATTTTTATGGTTAATCAATAGAATGGGGTTAAATATTCAATGTATATATGAATTTCTGAGCTTCTTGCAAAATAGCACCATTTCTATAAGTGCTCATTCGTTAATGCACATGCCTTCAAATCAACTTATGTTTTACAATTTCTTAATACCTGTATTCGAATATCAAATTAAATGTGAAGCTTTTGAAGCCTATGATTTAGCTTTATTCAATGCTTTTCAATTTAGTGTCTTATTTTTTCCACAAAATACTGTGAAAATTTGTTGAATCCCTGTCTGGCACACTTGTGACTTTTTCAACGTATATTATGGTTCCTATATTCAATACTGTAATTATTTTGTAGGTGGGTTGGCAATCCTTGATTTACTCTCCAGATTGGTTAAGTGATAAATCAAATCAAATTATTTGTTCTAGCTAGGTTACGAGTCTATAAACTTGAAAATTGACTGTCTCCCAGATTTGGTATCCAGAGTATTAAAGTGAATTTTTAAGGTTTTTCCACTTTGTTTTCTTTGTTTCCCATAAGAAGGTATCAAACACGTTGCAGTAATCCTATCATATTGAACATAACTCGTTCAAGGAATTGTAAGGGGAGCTCTGTTAACAGGGCATTAGGACTTCCAAGAGGGGGAGGTGGAGATTATTCTTGCAAGAAAATAGAATGCAAATGGAGATAAATAATCAGATTTTAACCCTGCGAAATAGTTTCGTCATTGCAATTGCATTTATATGTTGAGAAGTGTTGCTTAATTTTGAAGTTGAGTATTTCATTATTAAGGTGATCTAACAATTACTTTGTAGAAGAAATAACTGTATTTTCCATTGGAGAGGCCTCGAGCTTACTGCTACAACATTCACTAATGTGTTTGAAAGTGGCCTCTTAGATCCACTCAGGAGGTATTACGCAATTTTAACAAATTCTCGGTGACTGTTTCATGGCCCACGCTTGAGGTTCAAGTTTTGATTGTGCACACCAAATTAGGAGAGAATTAATCACTGTATTCAATCAAGAAAGAAGACCTTAGAAATGAAGTCAAGTCAGACAAATACCAGGCTCTAGAGAGCTGAAAGGATGGGGAGAATATTCAAACATTGTGTACATGAACAAGATTGCAATAAATTATATGTTAAGATTCACAGAACAGGTCGGTCACTCATGAAAACAATGCCATGTTGGTAAAATAGATTGAAGATATCAAGAGCTTCATGAAAATTGCTCACATATTTTTCATTTTTACAAACACTGGACTGACCCCATATTATATTGAGGTCTCGGCTCGACAAGAATTGGAGAAGGGGAGAATTGGCTGGGAGAAGGAAGGAAGTGGGCGTGAGGCATAAGCAAGAATCAGTATACCTGCATATATGGTGACAGTCTTCCTTTTATTAGTTTTGCCCTCGCGCTTTGGAAAAGTACAAAAGAATGAAGAAAAAGGGCATTCACTGGAAGAGCAGATTAAAACTAAGCACTTCTTTGACAAAGTGAAATGACTTTGGAATGTAATTCCAACACTAACAGTGTACATAATAACAGAGTAAAGCCAAAAAATGCAATGAAGCTCCCAACAACCATTTAATACATTCAACAGTGTCTCCTCTAATACATTCAACATTCAATAGCCACCAGATTTTGTAGATTAGGTGAAGCCCATAATGTTGAATTAACAAATAGAAAAGCCTTCTTAGAGTTATTGACCTTGGAAACTATTAAATGGCTTGTGTAGATTATTGAACTAAGCAATCAAATGGAAAACAATACTATAATTCCAACTAAATTCCTCTTTTCTTTATTTAAACACAACAGGTACACTGAAAAAATTATAGAACTAGGCTAAAGGGAAAGACCTGCACTGGTGGAGTGGAACGCATGGAAGCCTATTCCTACTAAGCATTGCCAAAAATTATATGCAGATTCCTGCAATACAATGCACAACCATCGTTCAAATATCATGTAAGCTCTCCTTGCAGTCCCTGTGAGCATGGATGTGAAATACCAACCGCATGATATGATACTATGCACTTTGTCTGTCTTTTCCAAAGTGTGAGCGCAAAACTATAAAAGGAAGACTGTCATAGCAATATGTATAATGAAGATGACCAATATCCTGTATCAGGCCCTTAATAGAGCAGAAAAAGAAAATGTCAAAATTCTAATAACATGATGGTGATCCAACAAGTTTGTTCTACTTTGTGGTAAAAGAAGTCCATTGCCCCACCGATGGCCAGGGTTGAAATTACCCTGGGAACCACTGGACTCAAATGGCCCTGTGATGGTATTAAAAGCAGAGTATTGCCACAATGATGGCCCAGGTTCAAATCACCATGGGAAATTTTGCACAAAAGATTGCATGCACTACCTGAGATAAGACTCTAAAGCTTCCGCAGAGAAGTAAAGAAAAACATTCCCAAGTCTAACATTTCGCTGACCATCATGTCATAGGGTCTGAAGGCCTTGATGATGAGCTTCTCTCTGAAAGAACTCTCAACGGAGCTTGCTCTGAGACCTGGGAGTAGGGACTTTCCTAGATGGGCATGACTACTGCAGATGGGAATTATCTGAGAAGAGAACCTTCCATTCTTAATTGAAAATTGCAGTTGTGCAGTCCTTAAACTGCATAGGCTTTAGAATTGTAAACCAGCCACATGGAAGGCCATCATATACAATCTATAGACAGCAAATTTATCAAAAAATTGAATTAGGACTCTCTTACCTTTTCTAGCACACCCAAATGACACAGAGTAAAAAGCCAAATATGTGCAAATCATAGTGTTGTTTATAGAACACTATAAACAAAGGCAGGCTGGTGAGAAAGGTGAACACATTCAATGGTATCTCTAAAAAGAAGCCTACTAAAAATTCACATACAAGAAACCATTTTTAACATCACCATTGGGACGGCATAAGTTATTTATAACAGAATAACAACTTATGAGATCGACATCAGTTACAGCTGGTGCACAAAAAAGTGGATATTTAGATAAAATTTTACACACTCGTCCACATTAAGCATCAAAGATATTTAGTTCTGGCAGGCAGCTCCTGGTTATTGTCAATGTCTCCTCACTCTCCACGTCAGACCCATGATCCACATCCTAAAACTCCTCCCATTGTTTGTTACTGGATACACCCTTAAAACTGAGGGTGGTTTGTCTAATCTCCTACATATACTTCCAATAGGCTTCAATTTTTGAGTGCTTCATTCCTTGTTACGTAGGATTGCTTTGAGTCCTTGTGTCATTGTGAGGGTGGGGTCATACATATGTCAGACTCAGTGGAATGATTCACATTCTAGAATTAGAAAGTTACAATAATCTCGAGGAACATGTTGGGGTGACTCTTCTTGAAGGGGACCACTTGTCTTCAAAACAATTCCTAGACTCCTACTGGTAGGAGTCTGAAACATTGTTCTCAAATTAAAGTGGAGGACATTGTCTCGTCTGGGTCCATACCTCCATGAAAACCTAAATTAGGGAGAAGCTGTAAGAATCCATACTTTTGTGTGAGCATATGCCTACTACCTTGCATTTTAATCATAATAATTCCCCCCCTTACCCAAGGGGAGGTCAAAAATTTCTTTCTTTTTTTGACCGGAGCTGAATTCAACATCCAGTAGTACTAGATTGGCTTGACTATCTCAAGACCCATCATCCGTGTTGTGAGGACCCTCGGGATCATAAAGGATTCATCTTAGAAACCATGTAGCTGAATCATAGAATGTCCTACCCCGAAAAAAATAATCATAAGAGTGAAGGGGATCTGCAAGGATGGACTAAACAAAGCTATTCATTTTGTTATTGAACCCTTCTGGGTCAAATCATCATAAAGAATGTCTTGACCCGAAAAAATAATCACAAGGGTGCAGGGGATATGCGAGGATGGATTGGACAGAGCTATTCATTCTGTTGTTGACCCATTCTAGGTCAAATTCGTCGCAGGAGGGGCTCCACAAAAGAGTCTAAAAAATTCATATACATCTGACAAGCGAGATAATACATGAGTCCAAACAGTCACTGGAATGATCTTTTGGGGGTCTACCTCGGCATCCCATAGCTTTAGATTCATATATTAGATGATGTACTAGGCATTATGATATAAAATGAGGTGGAAAAAAATACAAGGAATACCTGAAGGTAGAGATTACCGGGAACATGGTTAGTTGCTCACAAATAGACTCCTAAATGACTTTGGTAAAGTCAAAACGGTATGTATGTTCCTTCTTCATGGGCCTCATTATAAAAAAGGCCGTTATATTCCAATCATGAAAATTTATATTTAAATCTTGCTTGAAAATGAATGCCAACATGGAGTAGGCATCCTAAGAATCCACCATTAGTGACTTCAGAGGAATGGGGACATCTTGCAGTTCCTGAACCACCTAAATCTATGTGTCTTAACTCCCTACTCAAGGAATGAATTTTTGTTTTGACACTGAGCCCAAAACACTTTAGAGATTAGCCACATTATAGAAATTGGCTGATGGGTCATAGACTAGGGCAAACATGTCTCTAATAGCTTGAGGTGTGATTATCACCTTTATGCTTCCTGCCCTAGCTGACATTAGTGTCGGTATTGAAATATCTCGTGCATATCTATACGAGCTCTAGGTACAGGTGCATGTCATAGGTACCATTCATTGAGAAATTGTTTATGCTCTATATTCTTGAGCCAAAAGACTTGGAATTCCCTAGGTTAAGAAACTTGGCATGGGCTTCCTCCCTAATAGCTTTGGGATTTTTGTTGAGAACATGGTCAAAGACATTGTCGGTAAAGTCTTAAATTATTGAAGCGTCACTGAAACCGTGATCACCCATCGGGGAACCTCAACCTTGGGTAAAGAGGGCATGGGGACACAAGTTTCCCTACATAAGACTTCACTTGTGGTGTAGATATGGAAGTCGCCATGGTAGATTTCAGGACTAGGAAAAGGATCTAGTTACTTGTCTACTTGAAACTCAGAGGCTCGGGTAGAAAACTATTAGCATTTGAAATGAATTTTTTGGATGCGCTCTCAGCTTGTTTTAAATAACCTTCCTTAACCTATGTATATTAATGGATTACACGTATATGTAGTCACATCACATAAGGAACCTTTTGATATAATGGAGCCTAAGCATCGAACTTCATGCTTTCTAAGAGATTTTGTACATCAAATATTCAATATCTTTTCCTTAAATATCTTAGAAATAAGTTCGATCATTAACTTCAGGGGAAACTAGGAAGATGAACTTCCTCCAAGAATTCAAAAAGAGGAAAGGGTGTCCTGTGAGAGACACGTGTCTGAGACATTTATTGAAAGGGGAAAAAATAAACAAGGTAAAAAGAACAAGGAAAATAAAAAACTATACATACATGGTACAGTATTTCAAATAAAGAGACTCAATAGAAAGGATTTAAGTGAATCTCATTTACTAGTAATTGCCAAGGGGGTCACCTTCCATGGTCTCAAGTTCAAAGGTGTTGTGCTACTTGCTTGTGCTGATTTTGAAGGGTCCTATCCATATTGGGTCAAAATTTCTGTGATTCCTAGGCTTGGCATCCCTTACATCCCATTTCAAAACCATATTACCAACTCATAGAATTCTGATTACGAATGTATTTTTATCAAACCAGGTCTTCACAATATACTAGTGGTTTATCATGGCTTCATCAGTGGCCTTTTGCTTCTCTTAGATCTCTACTAGCTCGGCAAGTCTTACTTGCATAGACACATGTTTTCCTTTATCTCAATTTTTTTTAATAGTTGTAATGCAAGAATTTTTAGGGTAGTTGGCATCACAATGACTTTTCTTATGAACTATATCATATGGCAAGGCTTTCAGGATATGTATAAATAAGATTCAATCAGCTCGTAAGATTATTTTGATGTGTTCATGCCACAGCCTCTTATGCTCATTTAACATCCTTTTTATGAGCCTGAGCATATTTTTGTTAGTGGATTTTTCCAAACTGTTTTCTTATGGGTAATAATTAGAGGATGTTTTCAAATGGATCCCATGCCTTACTAGTGAATTTGGATACTTTAGCCCCAAAAAATGGCCTTAGTATTAATCTGATATAGTAGTGCAGGGGGTCTGAGGTGGGTAGTGATAACCTGCAGGAGTTTTAGGATCACATTCTTAGTGGCCTCTTTTAGTGTAATTGCTTCTGCATATCGAGGTGAAGTAATCGGTTACAGTAAGGATTTCCATTTGTGCCCAACACTCGAATTTTGGTTGACCATACTGATGAAGGTATAGACTGCCATTAAGAAAATGGCTCCTCAATTAGGATGGTGTTAAGAGGTAATTGCCATATTCCTTCGGAAATCCCGTATAAACTTGAAAAATCATGCATCAGTTTGTTTCCACTTGATAGTCCAACGAATAGCCTTGGCCAAAAGAATATCTTGCTTGTAGGAAAATTTATAGTTGTGGTTTGGGTAGGAAATTGGCCTCCCGATATCTCATGGTGTAACCTCACATAAAGATCGTTCCAACTTCTTCATTCTCCAGGTTCCTGAGTCAGGATCTCATTAAAGTTTCTTTTGCAAAGGAAATTATCAATCATGGTGAATTTCGATCCTTTTTGCCTATAGTAGCTTCTCATTTTTAGAGGGAGAGATGGCTCAGGTATTTCCCTTATCTGTATGAAGTGTATCCTATCTGAGAACCCAACTATTAGAGTTGCTTTCTTGGATATAGAGTATCTTTTCAGGGATCATCACTAGTCGGAGGGCATGGAGTCTTGTGTAAGATATTGGCATAGGCCCCTTCCCCGCACTAGTTTTTTAGACTTTATATCAATGTTATATTCTAAGATCTTGGTGATCCAATTATCTATTCTATCTGTTATCGCACCCTCTATTATATTTTCATTGATGCTACAGAGTGCACACACTATAACATTGATTCTACTATGGGTGACAAGGTTCCTGAATTTCTTCATACCCTTCAACTATAGCGTAATCTTATCTTTCTACAAATTTATACCTAGTTTCATATTCATGGAGAGCTTTTGAGAAATAAGGGTGATTGGATGTTCCTCTCCTTAAGACTCTCATTTATTGTGTCAACATAGACACTACGTTATGCTCACTCCCGTATACATACATGATGAAATCCTTTGAGAAATTGGGGTTAACGCAGTACTGGGGTGCATGTGATATCCCCCTTAAATACCTTAAAGGCCTGGCGGCCTTTAGCGGTCCATTTGAAGTTAAGGTCCTTCTTGAGCATTAACATGATCAAGTGGATTGTCTCGACAAAATTCTAAAATGAACTTGCTGACAAAATTGATCTTTCTTAAGAAATATTGGACCATTTTCTTATTGATTGGCAAGGGTAGTCCCATGATGGCAAATCAGCAATATTTCTGGATGCAAATCAGAGTTTCCTAAGTTGATGTTTCAATGAATCCCAGGAGTGATCCTTGGGGTACTTTGATTGAAACACATCTCTCCAAGTGTGGGACTTGTAAAATGAGAGAGGAATCTCTAGAATTATTGGCTGGTTCCTTGAATACTGACCTTCCAAGGTGTCAAAATGATCCTCTTCCATATTAGTACACATACTGCATGATATCATCTAGGTATATAAGAATTTTATCTTAATTGATTCAAGGAGACGAGGACGCGACATCCATGGCTAAAAATTAAAAGGTAAACTGATAAGTGTTTGTGAGTACACCAAAGGAGTGGTGAGCACTTTCTTGCTCATGTGAAGATTGACACAAATCAGAAATTGCAACAGTAAAACATCATGCACAGGTGATAATTCCACGAACCATAGGGTTCTAGTTATGAAGCCTGAAACAAACCATCATACAATAGGACTGAAAGCATCTCATAGAGCCTACATTGTGATTTGTCAACATCAAAATCCTTGTAGGGTCCAACACCAAAGAGATCCTTAGAGGGACACTCTAGGTTACAATCCCTGGAAGGTCTGATACAGAGCTGCCAAAATTCACCGTTGTTATTTCTGAAAACCAGAAGCTTTTTGTGCAAAAACCCAGTGTTCCCCCCTTTGAAAAATGAAGCCATTATTTTGAACTCTTACAATGCATGGGTCGAGTTCCTCAGCCATGAGAGAAAATGTGAAAAAACATGGGAGCCATTCGCCATTGACCAAAATGCATTAAAAACAGTACATGCTTAGGTCCTTCTTCGAGGTCAATGCCCTGTTGGACATTTTTGACCATGTTGGAGAAGAATGCGACCCATTTTGCATTAAAATTGGTTGTTGAAACGTCAGTTCTGTCCATGGGCGCGTACCAGAATCATTTTTTGATTTTCTCCCTCCAAACTGAACCAAAATTCAAAATTGACCATGGAATCTTGTAGAGCATTTCACCAAATTTCCATTGATATAAAGAACGTGAAAATCCGAGCTCTGGATCGAAAGTTATGGTGATTTGAAGTTTTAGGGCAAAAAAAAGGCCAAAATCGGATCGCTTTGATATTTTTGACCTGGACACGTGGCGAGTTCTGATTGGCTGCGGACCTTGCAAGGGAAAATTTCCCATTGTTAAAAACCTGCCAATGATCGATGTTATCAGGTATAGATGGGTGGATGATCAATTTTATTGTACTTTCATTCGTTATCAAGTCCTGGATCGGGTTGAATTATGACCCGATTAAAGCCATCCTAACAACCTTCATATTTTGGTCTCGAGGAATAACCTTGATATTAAAGGCTTCAAAATCTTCGATGAGATCCCACACTCTGTGTCGATAGGACCTCAGTCTTGGATTGTTTGTGGCGGCGGTGTTCCTTGCGTCACCACCAACTCCGAGTCACCAAAGACTCTCAACTGTTTGATGCCATTTTTCGTGCCATGGCCAAGCCATGAACTAAGGCTTCAGACTCTACTTCGTTTTTGGTGTAGGCAAACTAGAAGTGAAATGCCTGAAGTATCTTCTTTCCGCTTGGGGACGACAAACATATCCCAACTCCTGAGCCATTTTTGCTTTTAAATCCATCAAAATACAAAGTTCTGTTATCTCAATTTTTTCCCCCCGGAAAAAATTTGGATCACCCTCGACCCTGTGCAGTAAAAAATCAAGAAAACGGCTCCGTCGAGTGAATCCGCACTTCAAATCCAACAAACAGGTTGCAAATGGGCTCTAAAATGGAATTGCAGGGTCGGGAAGAGAAGACAGTTTCAAAGACGCCAGAGGCTCGAAGAAAAAGGAACGGCAAAGGCTCAAAGTTGTCGGGCTTTGAAATGACTCGGCGCTTCTTCAAAGGTAAATCCTAAGCGGGTCTCCCAAATGAGCGTGAGGCTTCAACGTGTCCCAGGTCCGAAAGGGGGACAGAGCCGGCCATTTAAATCGACTAAGTATAAGAGTGCCGGCGAAATCCTCCACGTGTCTCGACGGCACAACACCAAGGCTGGGTCCGAAGTGTGGAGACTCAAAAGAGTGTCAACTCTCCACGTGTGTAGGGTCCAACAGAGTCAATAGAGGGAGACAGAACGGGCCAAAATCGACTAAGTATAGAGAGTCTATGGATGGCTCCACATGTTGCATCAGTGTAATTTTAAAAGCACGACCCAAAAGTCGATTCCCAAACGAGCGCCAACTCGTCACGTGTTTAGGGGCCGAAAAAGTAAGAGCAGTCGTTGAAAAGTTAGAGAGCCTACGGAGGATTCCACGTGTCAATCTGACGCTCCTTCAAAGGAAAAATCATGAGCGGGTTTTTAAATGAGCATGGAGCCTGCACGCATCCAGTTTCATAAAGAGATAGGGTCGGGTTGAATAGTCAAAGCATTGAGATAGGCCAGCGGAGGGTGCCGAGTGTCAGCACGGCGCTAAATCAAGAGCAAAATTAAGGGAAGGTTTCCAAACAAGAGTTAGGCCTCTGCGTATCTCCGATCAGATAGATGACCCCACCAAGAAAAGTACTTAGCCAAAACATGAGGAAACTGAGCGAACAGTGGTAGCTACCAAGTGTCAGCATGGCACTGTTTCAAAAGTAAAATTTGGGGTGGGTTTCCAAACAAGTGCCAAGCCTCCATGTGTCCAGGGTCAGACTTTTGGCCCGCCAAGTAAAGGGATTCAGGGAAAATACAGAGGAGCCCAAAGAACTCACGGAAGCCGCCACATGTCAATCCGGCACTATTTCAAGAGCAAAAGGAGGGAGCCATATCTCCAAGATGCGTGAGATTGCCACGTGGCCCCTGTATGAACAAACCCTTGCATACTGCAAGTCACATTAAGTGCCTGACCCGAGGAACTTTAGATGGCCATATCTTTTGATTGGGAACTCAGATTTGGGTGGGACAAGACTTTTGGAAACATGTCGACACCCTATATGCCATGGAAACATAAACTATCATTCTTAGTAGGCTCTGGTAGGTGAAAATGGGAAAACGTCTTCTAGGCCATTAATGTAGAATCCGATTTCTTCAACTGCTAGATCTGGTTTGATTTGATCCGCTGGGGAACCAGGATTGACATATTGTGGGTAGATCCGCAGCAGGCATTAATAGGACGGTGGTTGAGCTTTCAGAGTAGGATTCAATGCGTCTCAGGGTGGTTGGGGCAGGATTCGAATTCTTCCCTCCTCTTCCTCCTATTTCTTCTATATATTATACAGGAGGGGCATATTCAAAAGGTTGTTTGTTGTTGTTTCTCCTCTACCCCCCCTCTCTTTCTTCCTTAGGGTAGAATGCGGAGTCTAAGCCTCCTCATATGGCTCTGTAATGGCGTTTTCTTGCCTCTTTCCCACTGATGGTGTACCATGTAACATTTTGGAGCAATAAAATTTGTTTCATGATGCATTTGTCCATCCTTGGCTTATTTTTTTGTCTCTTCTTACCTCTCATTGTTGCAAGGTATACTGTGCATGCTCTGATGTTTGTTATAGGTTCTGGGAGCTATGTTTAATGGGTTTTGAAGCAGTGTTCTATGTGAAATCTATCTCTGGTCTGTGGTGCGTATTGTCCACCCTCTCCTCTTCTCACCTCTCTCCACTTTAGGCGGTCGGGTCTGTGACTCAACCTCTTCCTTTTCTGGTGTATCACCGCTTAGTGTAGGCTCTTTCACCCTCTCTCTCTCTGTCCCCTTGGAATGGTTAGATTAGGACATAATAGGTTCTTCCTGCACTGGAGTAGCTTGTGGCAGGTAGATTAGGAAGCAATTACCAGCTTTCTTCGAAGGTCCATCTCAAGTTTTGTAAGTCTCACAGCTTGAGAGATGGTCCCATGTTGTGCAATCACACCGAATGCCCCACTTCACACCCGGGCCATTCAAGGGTGTTGTGACTCCGCACTAACAGCTCCATATCTGGGAATCCCTGATGGGACTCCCTTCTCTTCTATTCTCTTCTTTTACGACCTTTGGAATCGTGGAGTCTTCGTCAAAGATGAAGTAAGTGCTTAAACTAGTTGAATCAAAGTTCCTGAAGGGATCGCCGAGGGGAGGTTGGCTAATTAAATGCCACTTTGAAGGTTACCATCTTGTATATATGATTCCTCTTCTCGGGTGATCATGGCGTGGGAAGCCTCAAAGCATGAGACCACTTGGTCTGTTATATGTTCCTTGGCAAGAGGTTCTGATAATACCTTCATCTTAGATCCATACTTGGTCTGTAGAATCAGATGGGACCAGTCAAGAGGCGTGTAACCTCCTATCTTGGCTATGAAATCATGGGAGAGACATAGTCCTAAGATTGGTGGAACGTCAATCACCACTATATCTTGTGGAATGGTTATGTTCAAACAAGAATAAAGCTGCAACAGGATTCCCTTGAAAGCTCCTATGCTTTGGACTGATTTTCCATCCAGTTGCATGACCGTAGTGCTTGCGCCAGAGTCTATCATGGAGTTATGTAATAATTTCCTACCTATTATAAGAGTCATAAGAAAGGGGTTGGGCCTTGGTTTACTTACTTCTCCCTTCTGATTTAACAACACTTCCTCTGTCGGGGCCCGAATCATTTTTACATGTTCCTTCTCTTTCCTAGTGGAGGTTGGGTCGTCATTTGACTTCAGTACTTTCTAAAGCAACTCCTTTTGCTATGGAATGCCCAGAAGATCCCACAAGGATGTGTTAGCTAGCATTTTCTTGAGTTGTTGGACCACGTTTATCGATTCGAGCGATGATGTCTTGGACGGTCACTGATGCTTCATTCCTTCGATTGTGGGATGGAGGGCGCCCTGATTCTAGACAGTTCTTCGGGCTTCTTTTACAACCATCGGCGGTGAGACTGTAATGGTTGGAGGCTCTTTTTGCGTCCCGCTAGTCATAGTTGGGATAGGAGTGGCCATCTCTATCATCCTTTTTTTTAAGCAAAAGTTGTAATTAAATTGAACTGGGTTGGATTCAACTACCTCATTTGTAAATACGAATTCCTCTCCTTCTACTCATGAGAAAAGGACGTGCTCTGGCGCGATCTCTTCATTTTTCTCTAGGGACATCCCTTGAATCTGTGCAACAAAGGCCACATTTTGGACTTCCACGGACTGTTAAGGTCCTGATGTGTTAACATTGTAGCCTTCCCTTGCTCTTTGTTTGGCTACATTTTGCTGCAAATTTCCTTGGTGACAATCTCTTGGCATGTGGGGAATATTACAAGGGAAGCACCATGTGTTGGGGTCTTCTGCCAAATTTTTTTGCCCGGGTACCATTTCCCTTCCATTATTGGGTGGGACGGTATGAAGTGGTGTTGGCACCGAGATGAGTTGGTTAGACGATTGCGCAGATGGTGGCCTCTGGGTATTTTGATGTTTTGGTGGATAAGCAGGCCTGCCACCTTGATAGCTTTGATAATTTTGTCTTGGGTAAGAGTTGTGATTCCTTTTAAGATTTACTATCTCGTTAGACATGTTTCTGAGGATATTTTTGACTTCCTCCTTTTTATGAGAAGAAGAGGATGACGTTGTAGTGGGGATAGGTGCTAGATGAGAGGATGGGTAATTATATATGGACCCAAGGGGGATGGGGAACTATTTTGGGGTATATTGGCAAAGGGGCTCTTGAGGGAAGCTTACCAATATCTACTAAATTGTTTTCGGCTTGGATCGCAATATCATATGCTTATGGTAAAGAATCCCCTCCTAACGATTGAATCATCATAGAAATATCCAAATTCAGAGCTTTTAAGTAAAAAAACAATAGCCATACCTACAGGTGGTCTTGCTAGAACAAGAATCCTTTGCAACGTTTTGTGAAATCTAGTGTTAAAATTGGTCATAAGTTCTTGCAGACCCTTCTTGATGTTGATGAGCTATTGTAGGAGTGAAGATCTATCTCCTTTCTTGTTGAATCTTTCTCCCAATACATTTTCCAGTTGGTCCCAAGTGCCGATAGAATTAGGGGTTAGGGACCGGTACTAATCCAGAGCCTTCCCCTTAAGGGGAGCAACTAGTAACCGTAAGGTGACGTCCTGTTCCCTGATATAATGTACCATGCATATCTCCGCAATGTCTTGGAGGTGTTCCTCTAAAGTTTTGAAGTCTTCTCCAATGAATTTTGGCAATGCCTTTAGCGTGTTTTCCGGGGGTGTGGGTAAGATGAGCGGACTCCTTTGATTCCATGAATCAAATTGTCTCAAATTTTGAGCTTGTAGGTGGGCCATTAAAATAGGTCTAAGGATTCTAGTTGATTGTAAGAAGGGCCTACTTGGTGGAGGTGTAGACAGTCCGGTTCGGAGGATATGGAGACCTCTAAATTTGTCTACCTCTTTTGTTTCTCAGTAGGGATAAGTGTAGATATTTAAATACACCTTCTCTTGTTCTCGATCTTGTTTGCATCCGTCTTGTAAACTAGAGAGTACCACACTTAGTATTGCATAAACCAATATATTTTCGACGATGGAGTCTTCAGACGTGTAGTTGTTCATGTCGAACCGGGCATGCTAGGAAAACTGTTGATGATTATCTTTGCGGATGAACTGTCAGAGTCTTGGGATACCTTAGGGAAGTGGGAAATGTCCCCTAAGATAACCTCCATGTTTTATAGAAGCTGGCTCTTCTCTATTGTGTGACGTAAGGGATAGAGGAAAAATAAAACAAAGTGCAAACTAAGGCGATATGCCGAAACTGATTTTAAAAGGCACAGATATAGATTCTGAGAAACTATTTAGAATAGTCGAAGAGCGTTTAGCATGTTCTACTATTTTTAGAAGTATCTTGAATTATCAAAGGCCAAGAAGGTGTAAAACATAATAATATGTAAATGATAGATACATATAGAAAACCCAAGGGCATATAGCATGATAGATATTCAACATTTATCTAAAACTACCAGCAATAAAGGATGAAGGACGCAAACTATTGAGAGCTAAAATGAACAGAACAAGAGCCCTTTATTCATAGAGAAAATAATACACAAGGCCGATACAGCACAGATTACAATTTTATTCTACAACAGAGCCTTGCTAAGGCTAGCAAACAATAACTAAGCCTATAATCTTTTTTCGCAGTTCTGGTCTGTTTCTCCTTTCTATTTGCTCCTTTTTTTTCTCTTGGATCAGAACATTCCTATTGGTGTCTCCATATTTTACCCTGAAATATGTTAGGATATTCCCAGTGAATCATATGAGCCAATTTCGACAAATACCTTGATGCCCAAACTCATTTTATCCCTCCGCCAAGTTTTGCCTGCAGGAAATTTTATTTAATTATTTATTGAATAAATAATGCCTTGTTTCAAGTGAATTATGCTCCAGCTGAATCCTGTTGAAGTTTTGCATGCAATTATTCACTCATCTCATTAGGGTTTTCACCAGGAATGTATTCAGGGCATTATCTGCAACTTCTAGCAACGTTTTTCGCTTTTAATTATTTCTTTTGCGGTTTTCTCCGATTTTCTCCGTTGTTTCTCTGTGAAATTCCCCTAGGTCAATTCCTTCACCAGTATAGTCCTTTTAATTTCCTAAAACATCTGGAGATCATCAACCGATGCAGTACCAGAAGAAATCAGCCTCAAAATGCAAGCTTCTGACCAAAAAGATGAAGTCATGCACAAGAAGCCTCTTCCAGGCAAGTCACATTTTCTAAAATTAATGAATGTAAGCTGCAATGGGATTTTTAGTAGTGGCAGGCAGGCAAGAATTTCTTACTTGCCTTGTAGGGTGTATTTTCCCATGAAGTCAAAGTCACTTAAGCTGCAATGGGAAAATTAGAGGCGCCAGGTAGGCGGGAATTTCTTACCTGCCTTGCAAGGTGAAAATTCTCATTATAAAATAAAGAAAAATCACTTAAAGCACCGATGGGAATTTTTTGCCTGCCTAGCAAGCTAACTTTTCCCACCAAAGAGATTTATTCACCCATGCAAGTCGCACTTTTCAGATGGAAGACTTTAAGCCGCTAGTGGGAATTTTGGTAAAGGCAGGCAGGTGGGAATTTCTTACCTACCTTGCAGGATAAAAATTCTCATTATGAAAGTCAAATCACTTAAGTTGAAGAGAGGATTTTTGGAGCTGCAGTGCAGGGTGGAAATTCCCATCAAGTTGACTTCTTATTTTTAGCAATTCCCCTTGCAAAAAAGTGCGACCCACCTTGGGTGAATAACAATGCATTTAATAATATTTATTAATGGTTTTTTCACCCAATTTTGGCGCCCATAAATAGAAGGAAAGTTAATGCAAGTGGATGAGCTAAAGAGAAGTCAATGATGCATGCTAAAAATAAATAAAATAAATTATTTAAAAAACAACTAGCAGCATGCATGATTATTCACCTAATTTGGGTGAATAAACACGATTGTTTATTAATTAAATTGCCAGAAATAGGAAGGAAAATTATTAAAAATAGTATGCTGGCGATTATATAAGCATGGGCTGTCATAATGAAGAAGCAATTAATTCTTTTTGCAAAAGATTGCAGCCCGGACAGGTTTTGGCGCCCAAGGAAAGGAGGTTTTTGCATCAAAAGGTGTTTTTCATTGCCAGGTAGCTTCAAGGTTTAGCGCCTAGGGTTGGAATGGCTTGATTCTTGCTATGATAATTATCTGCATGTTGGTATAAGTGTTGGTGAATTAAATAATATTTTTGTTTGCTTTACATGCAAGCAAAACCTCAATTTTTAGGGGAGCAGACTTCATATGCAGATTTTTGGTGACATAAATCAAGTATTCATGCTCTAGACTTCATCTTTGTCTGAATTAATTGTAGGTGTTCATCACAGGTGCTCATATTAGTGAAAAGAAGTTCAAATCAATGTCAAATACATTGAATATATCTTTCGAATCTGAAGAAGTTTTTAGATCTGCACAAATGGATCCAATTACAAGGGATTCCGGCAAAATTAAAGAAAAAGAGCTCAGAAAAATATTGTTCCAACCATGTTGAAACATGATGAAAGAGAAAGATCAGCCGAATCATGCATAGCTTCCAAATTTGCTGAATTCAATGATACAGACATAGGCCCTGAACCTATCACCGATTTAATTGACAAATCCCGATCTCATAAGTGCAAAGGCTTTCGGAAAAAATCCATCCTCTTGTTTCTAACGCAGCCCGTGTAGAAGTCAATGCATGGAAAAGTCCTTCCAGGATCTTGTGCATGTGCTCCCAATCTTCGAATTGAATCCTTCATTGAATTTACTTTGCATGTAATAAAGAAGAATTGTAAAAGCTTCAAGGATGGAAGGGAAGACAGGTCAAAGACAATACCCGCAAACAAATCACAATCATGCATAGCTTCCAGATCTAGTTTGGTGAGAATCAAAGGCAAAAGAGCCATCCGCATGCAGCAAAAGAAGAAGAACAAGACTGAGAGGGTTGCAACTTTCTTCTTATTTCTTTTCCTCTTTCTTTTATGTTCTCCAACAAAGTAATTGAGCAATCAATTAAATTATAAAACTTAAGTGATAGGGTTAGAAGTCATTACTTGAAGAAGTCAATTAATTGGAAATAGGTGGTAGACATGCAAAATAGAAGGTTCTATTTTTCAGTTATAAATCATGCATGTCATACAAAAAGGAATTCCAGTAGGAAGATTGCAAGTTGTTTCCTTTTTCATAACTTTTGCATGCGGGAATTCATTTAAAGCTACCTATTTGTAATTTCCCTTTATACACTATAAATAGAGGAAGAACCTACGGGTTAAAGCATTAGAATTCGTAATCAGCATTCTTGTGTTCCAGACTTTGAGATGAAACCCATGATTTCTGCAAGCAGAGGAATAGAGAAGATATTTCCGGAGAACTTTGTGTCAATAGTGCATTTGTCTCATATTTATTTCTAGATCTATTCATAAACTTTGTGTTATTCTTGATCTATATCTGAAAGTTTCATTTGCTTTGAATTCTGTATTTCATGATCTATTTGTTTTAATCTATGTGCATGCGATCAACTCTGTAAACTATTGATTGGGTTGCACATCTTCCATGCTTCCTTCCCATTTCCTATTATTTTCCCTTTCTACATATTTTTCCTTTCTTTTACAGCTGCTTACTTACTACAGAACTATCTAGCTATGGTTCATGAGCTAAATAGTTAAAGTAATACCAACAGATAGATATTAGGATATATAAGTGACAAAATCTTACAAGGGAGCCTCACCATTAAATGAGGGAGATTCGTCTCATGACTTCCTAGGTTTTTCACTATGCAGAAAATCTAGCCAAAAGTTTTCGGTGACTCCGCTGGGGAACAACACAAATTAGCAAACCAAAGCTTTCTTAAGTTACAAGCCGCAGATCCATTTTTTCACTAGCAAGAAGAGTGTAAACTCATCCAAATTTGGATCATCTTTTGCATAATCCGACAGCTGGAATTTGTCTGAGCTTGACAACTTTGCAAAATAATTTCTAAGGAAGAAATCCCTTAGAGATTATCTCTTGAGGACGAAAACCCTCTAGAGATCTCAGAGGAGAACAAATACTTTTCTTCTATGTTTTGAGGATTCTCCATTCAGGGGTTTCCATTGCAGATCAAGGAGTTATCCGTTTTTCCCAATATTTTTCCAGCAGTCGTTGAAGGCTTATTAATGTCGGTTCATGATTTGTTTGAAGACCTACAAGGGTTGAATATTGCATGTTTTTTGGGAGTGTTGTTGAAGCTTCCATTTCCATTTTTTGCATTACTAGAGCATCAATTTCAAACTAAATTTAAGGAGGGATCAGATCTGAAGTGTTTGATCAGTTTTGAGGTATTTTTGTGTCTTTCTTAAATGGGGAAAAATTATATTTCCAACTTTCACTTACAGCGAGGGTTTATCTACATTTTTCTAGAATTGCAAATCCATTTAGGATGCCTTCCCGCCATGGAAAAATTCTGATTTTGGGTTCATTGGAAAGCTTATTTTTCAAGCTTCAATTTGAGCTATCATTTGCCTAGAAATTTGGAGTATTTTGCAAGTTATTGAATTTACATGTTTTGTTGCATTTTTGCCCTAATAAATTCCAAAATTAATATTTTTCATAATTTTTGGAGGTATTTTGAGGTGGAAAAAGCTATTTTTGCTAAATTGCTAGCTTAGTGCAATAAACCAGGGTTTTCTAGAAAATATTCAGTTTGTGGCCTAATCTCATTCTAAATTTTGGTTTGATAGTAATTGAGATTTTTGGCTTTTTGGATTAATCAGATTTGGCCCTAGTGGGAATTGCGGGAAATCCATTTAGGGTAAGAATATGTCCATTTGGGGACATTAGAGTGGTATCAGAGAAGTGTATTCTCCCAACCTGTGAAGAGAAAAAAATCAGATCTGAAGATAAAGAAGAAGACAATGGAAGAGCAGTATCAAAGAACTACTATAGATAAGATAAGCTATCTAGATGAAGTGATCACCAGAGGCTACAAAGAGTTGCAAACCTATTGGGTGAATGCTTAAGAGATATCTAAGAGACTCCGTTATAGGATCCTTTACTAATTTGAGCAGATCTATATAGGGGATGAGTACTGCTATAAAAATCTCTCAAGGAAATCAAGGCAAAATGGGTGAAGGAAGCTCTACTAGATCAGTTAGAACATCCACAAAGCCTCCACATTAGTTTTACAGAGCTGAATTTTTCCAAAAGGAGGAACAACCAATTGAGGTTGATGACATGGAGACACAAAGTAAAGAGTATGCAAGACTCAATTCCAAGGTAAGAGCTATGTTAACCTTTGAAGAATTTTATGAGTTGAAAGATAGTACAGGCACTAGAAAAAATAGAAAATCTCAACGGGTGAAAACCCCCACGCAAAAATTTGAGAAGAAACCCATAGAGTATTCCACTATGCAAATGGAAAAAGAAGAAGTTTCAAGGGAAAAAGGTATGACTTCTAATCAGCAAAATAATTTTATTAGTGAGGAAAAAAAATTGCTTGTTGGATGCAAAATTGAAAATGATAGTTCAGTCCAAAAGTTATTGATTAATGAGTCATTGTCATATGGGATGGATTTTCCAAGGCACAATATTGATGAACATGATATTGTGAAAGATGTTTATTCTTGTCTTCAATCTAAAATCATGAGTCACAATAGGGATGGTGTTGTTTTTGAGGTTTCTAAATCAGCAATAGAAGGTGAACCTTTTGATGATCTTCTTTATGAGGAGATACAGAAGAAACAAGATGATGAAAGGCAAGGAGACAACAACAAACTTTCTGATCCAAACACAACAAAATCTATTGGTGAGTCATTTTGCGATTTTAACAAGTGTTTTATGCTTCATACTATGACCCTTGTAGATGGAAACATCCTAAGGGATACTATATCAACAACAAAGAGTCCAAGGATGATAGATATGCAAGAAAGGGGGAGAAATCAGTTGTTGAAACTACTTTTAGAACTCTGAGGTATAGTGTTCCACTCATGAATTGGGACCATTCTTTGACCAATGTGTGGCAAGATGGTGGTGGAAAGAAACAAAGATGGAAGACCTCTCATAATACAGGGTTTCATGTGCATTATAAGGTATTGGATCCTGATAATATGTTACTGGTATCCCCAGATTTCATCCTGAAATCTGTGACTACCCTATCCGAAAAAATTTCGTACTTTTAAAATAATGGGTCATTTTGTGTTTTTATTGCCAGAAAGTTCTTGTATTACTGTAGATCAAGAATTTTGCGCTTGTTACCTGTCCAAGTTAATGCACCAAACTAAACACAAAAACCCTGAAAAACTCCAATGAAATTGATACCTGATGAAGATGTAGACGGATGAGGAAGCCGATGTAGATAAGACGGGCGTACACGAGCAATTCGCACAATAGATCCGAGTAACCTGCAAAACACTGATGCTTGACAGAAAAAGACCACGTTAAAAGATATTTAGGTGGACTGCCCGAGAAGCGGGTCCGGGAAGCGATAAGCTTCCTCGGCGGATGTCAGTCCACGTTTTCAATTAAGAAAAGAAGCATACATGATAAAAGATGTAAGTAAAAAGCTAGATTTTCTGATTGCAGTAATAAGACAGAATCTAAACAGCAGACAGAAAGTACAGAAAATAGGGAACTATGAAATAATGCCGGATTTGTGTTACCTGTATCCTTTTACCTATTTGCGGGGAAATCGGCGTCGACTGGGTAGAATCGGTGTCGATTGAGACGGATTGGCGTCGACTGGGTAAGATCGGCGTCGACTGGAGGCAGATCGATCAATCAGGGACTGTGCGATAAGATTCAGGAATTGGAAGGTGAATGTGGTCTGCTGGATGTGCCGAAGTTGGCGAGACACTGGAACAGAGTCACCAGATGATAGATGGTTGTGTGCGATGCTGATGTGACAGGGACAGAGTAACGGTGCTCCTCTCAGGGACTGATTCGGACAGGATCTTCCCTAATTTGATACAATTGATGCTAACAAGATCTCTCTTTCTCACAACCTGTATCTTTCTCGCTCTCTGTTCGTGCGTAAGTGCTTCCTTTTTTCGTCTGTTCACTTTTTCGCTCGTTTGTGGTCTCTTTTTCGGTCCCTAGAACTGAGTTCTGGACTTGCTTTTATAATCGGCGTCGCTCCTAGAAAATCGACGCCGACCATATGGGTCGGCGCCGATCGCGGAATAGACTCCCGAGATGGCCAAAATGAGCGATTTCGAGAAGGATAAGATTTATCCCGAATACGGGAAATATCCCGCTTAGGGAAGAGGAAAAATAGATGTGATACATAGATAGAATAAGTTTGGGGTGGATAAGTGATTAAGATGCATGGGAAGAAGCGTAATTAAATATTTAATATTTAATCACTCATGGGTAAGATATGATGGGGTGGATTAAATTTGGAATAAGTGATTACATCACAAATTGGATAATATCCCAAGGGGATAGTTGGTGACGTAAACGTGCCCCAGGTTACCTAAGCAAGTAAACGAATGTGAGGGACACTAAATTGAGTAACCAATTTTGAGTGTCTACAATTGCATCAAGATATTCCCAAATAGCCATATTAGTCATTTTCGCCAAATACCCAGATGCCCAAAATTGTTATATTCTGTCGTCGGGATTTGTCTGCGGAAAATTTGTATTTAATTATTTTGAGCCCCGTTTGAGGAAATTTGCGCTCCGATTTAACCCTATTGTGATCGAACATATCATTATTCCTATATACTATAAGGGTTTTAACTAGCAATAAGTTTTGGGCTTTATTTGTGACTTTTGGCAATTTTTTGTGTTTTTGTGTTTTCCCGTTTTGTTTTCTTTGAAATTTCTCTAGATCAATTCCTTTGCTGGTTTGGCCTAATTCTTAGCCTGAAATAACTGGGGATCATATATGCACATTATGCTAAAAGGAAGTCACCATCGGAGGTCCGGTTCACTGGGAAAAGATGAAGTCGCACACCAAAAAGCCTCTTCTGGGCTAGCCGCATTTTTGGAAAACAAAGAATTAGAGTGTATATTGGGAAAATTAGAGGCAGCGGGCAAGCGGGAATTTATTGCCTACCTTGCAGGGCAATTTTTCCCATGATAGAAAAGTCACTTAAGTTACGGTGGGAAAATTAGAGGCAACAGGCAGGCGGGAATTTATTGCCTACCTTGCAGGGTAAAAATTCCCATGGTGGAATAAAAGAGAAGTCACTTAAGTGAATCATGGGATTTTATTGCCTGACTTGCAAGGTAAATAATCTCATTATGAAAGTCAAGTGACTTAAGTGAATCATGGGATTTTCAGGGCTGCCTTGCAGGGTAAATAATTCCATTGTCATGTGATTCTTAAAAATAGAATTCTATATGTCAAAAAGTGCGCCCCCTTTGGAGAAGTAATGGCAGCCTTTAAATTGATTAATTTAATTAATTATTCACCCAAAATAGGCACCCAGGCTTGTGGAAAGTCAAGAAAGGCAAATGACAAAAGGTGGTTGAAAATAGATTGCTCTAAAATTAAATAAATTAATTTATTTAATGGCAGCCCCTTCATGTCAAAAAGTGCGCCCCATTTGGGAGAAGAATAATACTTTTTAAAGTATTTAATGATTAAATTAATTCCTATTTTCAATGACTAAGGTTAAAGCACACTGTGAAGCTTAAGTGGAGTGAAGAGTGGATGATTAAATTGATTAAATTTAATTTATTGGATGGTTGTCCTTAAACATGCAATTTTAGCACACCAGTTAAAGAGAAAAACATGATTTTTAATTAATTAATTGCCAGGAATAGGAAGGGCAATTATTAATTATAGAATTATGAGGGTTATATAAGCATGGGCTACCATAAGGATAAATTAATTAATTCACAGGTAAAGAAGTGCAGCCCAGAGGAAAAGTGCGCCCCATTTGAAGAGGATTTTTGCTCAAAAGAAGGTGAAATCAGGGCTAAAAGCTTCCAATTTTGGCACATGCATTGAAGGAGGTTGATTTTTGTTTGCATAATTGTTTACATAAGTGATACAGGTGCTCAGGTGAATTTGGAAAAATTCATGCTTGCTTTGCATGCAAATAAAACATCAATTTTTGGGGCAGCATGCTTGAATTATATAGTTTTTTATGATTAAAATTCACTGTTCATGTTTGGGTTACCATCTTTGTATGAAATAATTACAGGAATTCGTTACAGGTGCTTTACAAAAGAAAAGGAGCTTTAATCAATGTCTAATACATTGAATATCTCCTCCGAATATGAAGAATTATCCAGATCTGCACCAGTTTTGAAGAATTCCAGACAAATAAGAAGAAAAAGAATTGTTCAGACAAAGATACACAAAGATTGCTCCAACCATGACAAAGCGGGATGAAAGAGAATGCTCAGCGGAATCATGCGTAGCTTATAGATTCGCTGAAGTCAATAGGCTCAGATCTAGATCCAGATCTCATAATTGTAAAAGCTTCCGGTACAAAGGCTTCATCCTCTTGTTTCGAATGCAGCCCGTGAAGAAGTCATTGCATGGAAAATTCCTTCCAGGATCTTGCGCATGTGCTTCCAATCTTCCAATTGAAACCTTCATTGAAGTTGCATTCACCCGGAGTGCTTTCCAGAATTTTTAATTGCTCATATGCAATTAAAAATAAAGAGTTATTTACGGCAGACATTGCACTGATGCATGTACACGAGAAGAACTACAAAAGCTTCAAGGATAAAAGAGAAGATAAGGCAGAGGAAAAATTCCAGCCACTTCCAGATCCAGCTTGTTTCCAAATTTCAGCTGCTTCCAGATCTAGCTTGCTTCTAGATCCAGCTACTCCCAGATCTAGTTTGGTGAGAATCAAAGGCAAAAGAATGAACTGCATGCATACATGAAAAAGGAAAAGACTGCAGCTTTCCTCTTCCTTCTTCTTTCCTCCTACAAAGTAATTGAGTGATCAATTAAATTATACAACTTAAGTGATTGGTTTAAAAGCCATTATTTGAAGAAGTCGACTACTTGGAGATAGGTGGCATGTGTAAAATAGAAGGTTCTATTTTCAGTTGCAAATTATACATGTCATGCAAAGAGGAATTCCAGGAGGGAGATTGCAGTTGTTTCTTTTCCGACTTTCACATGTGTCAGTTCAACTAAAAGCTTCTGACTTGTAAATGCCCCTCTACATTCTATAAGTAGAGGAAGAACCTTCGGGTTAATGATCAGAATTTGTAAGTAGCATCCTTGTGTTCCAGACTTTGTGTTGAAACCCTAGAGAGCCACTTGAAGCAAAGGAATATACAAGAGCAGATTTTCAGATAACTTTGTGTCACGGTATATTGTGTTTCTTACTTTTTATCTTAGATCTTTTATAGACTTTGTGTTATTTCAGATCTAGATCTAGAGCTACCTTCACTTACAATTTTGTGTTTATATCTATTAGTTTATTCTATGTGCATGCAATCAACTCTGCTATCTATTGATTGGGATGCACATCTTCCCCATTTTTTCTCTGTATTTACATAATTTCCTTCTGAGCTATAAATATTTCCTTTCTTAAACAGCTGCTTACTTGCTGCAGAACTATTCAGTTATGGTTCATGAACTGAGTAGTTAAAGTAAAAACCCATATAGATACTAGCATACTTTAATTGACAAATTTAACATGGGAGCGTCACCGGTAAATGACGGAGATTCATCTCATGACTTCCTAGGTTTTGTGCTATGCAAAAAATCTAGCCAATATTTTTTGGCGACTCCGCTGGGGAAAAACTCTTTTTGTAGATCAAGGCTTATCTGTTGCAGATTTGAGTGTTTTCCCATTTTACTCTCAACTTGGCTGAACATCCATTCACCTGATCTGTGAAGGCGCAAGGAAGGACTGATCATTGCAAGAGCAATTCAATTTCAATCATCCTCCTCAGGTTAGAAGCTGCAGATCCAGTCTTTCACCAGGAAGATGAGTGAAAATGCATCCAGATCCAGATCTCTTTCAGCACATTCCGGCTACTAGAATTATCCATCAATTCTAAACAAGGAGAAGACGTGCCCCAGTCAACATACAGAATCAGTTAGTACCTGTTCCATGGGGAGTAGCTTTTGGACCTCTGAACTTGACTCCACCTATGCACGATCTGCCAAAAGGATCCAAAAATAATTTTCCAAAATTATTTGGAGATGGAAAGCAAAACCTGAATGATCATTTGGCGGCCTTCTTTATATCTTGTGGTGTGCTTGTAGTAGAGCATGAACATGTCTCAGTCAGACTCTTCATTGAGACTCTGCATGACTTGGCTAGAGAATGGTTCTACCGGCTAGCTCCTGGCACCATAACCAACTGGGCTACTATGCGGGATGCATTCCTGAAAAGATTCAAGGCAGCTGAAGATTCCAATACATTGATAACTCAACTGACTCAGTTAAAGAAGGAGCCACATGAGCACATGCGGGATTTTATTGCAAAATTCCAAAGATTACTGTACAAAATTCTGGCTTCTGCTTCTCTGAATGAAGAGAATCAAAAAGTATTCTTCATCAATGCTTTACTTCCTGAAGTAAGTTATCAACTGCGAAGAGCACGTCCTGTTGATTTGTTAGCAACCCAAAACATGGCGGTTGAAATTGAAGACAACCTCATCATGGCTAGAAAAATAAAGAGCAGCACTTCTAGAGCTGAAAGTTCATCCTTTGCTACTACTTCCGATTCACTATTGTAAAAGTTAGCAAATGAGATGATGCAGATGAAGAAACAAATGGCTCAAGGCAACAACACTACCCCTGCTCAAAATTTAAACAACATCAAAACACTGGAACGCAACACACGAACAACACAGTGAAATACAGGATAACTTTTTTTTTTTTGACTTGCTTGACACATAACATGACGCAACATGTCGTCACCAAGGATACAACTAACACTGTGAACAACTTGATACAAGGATGGCCATAAAGGCAGCACGGAAACGTTCACACCTATCAAGGACAATTTACTTTTCTTTTGTGAAAGGACATGGCAAAAGACCAACCACATTACATAGTTATAGCTGAAGACATCCCACTGTGAAAATCTTCTTAAGATTACTGATTTACTAGAGACATCTTACAATTCTTAGCTTACGTTCTAGAAGGTTCATGATATGTTTCATACCATTCTTCTTATAGGATTAAGTTTCTTTTCTTTTATATAACTTGAGGACTATCCTAGGATCACCTATAATATGAAAATTCCTTGATTAATTTGTTTACAAAACCAGGAGGTAAGCAATTCCACAAGGCTATCTACCTAAACCCCCACTACTGAAACTCGTTTCATACCCACATTGCATAAGGAGGCAAGCGTAAGATCAAAAGGAGAGGAGTATCGTTAAGGTTCAGAACCCTAATCATCTTTGATCAAGAATTAAAAATTTATCATAGCTTAGACAAGGACTACAAGGTGCCATGGTAATGGTTAGAGAGAGAAGATAAATTTATTTTATTATGATCTATTTAGTTATTAACCGGTCTTTTAATGAGTCTTAAGAGTTCAATTGAATTTTGGTAAAAGCTTCATTTAGAAATCATCTTGATTAAGTTCATCGGGGGATACACAGGGGTTCCCAACATGGAAGCATTATACTTAATGTGTTTTTATTCAAACTCCTGTACTAGATAAGATCTACCGATATCCCCAAAAGCCAACAGTGATATTACTTTTAAAAATTAATTAACGTTTCCCAACAAGAGGACAATGTTTAATCCATAGCTTAAGGTTAGCAATGGTAGGTTATTTTTTTTTACATCGTTAGATAAACACTTTCTTTCCAATTAAAGACTCTTAATTTTATCAACCAAATACAACTTCATTATTATCTTCTTTATTTATTCATCTATGTATTCCTCTTCTTTTATCTTTGATTATCTTTAGAAAAAGGGGGTTTCAACCCACTAAAATATGCCTAGAATAACATTGATACTAGTACCATGGAGGGTTACTAAACCAATAAGCATTATGACCTGAAAGAAGAAATTATCGTTATTTAACAAGAACACAAACCACGGTTATAACATTTCCATTCAACATGGCACATGAACCAAAGGAGTCAAGAGATTGGATTTCACTTGGGTCAAGAACAAGAAGGTAACAAAATAAGCCAAGCCATGCTACAAAATTTCCATGACTGTAAATGATATCACCAAAAGAATACTCATAACAAGGTCAAGATTGAATATTATTTCTCACAAAGGTAATTTACCAGTTAACCTACAGAAGGACAAGACAACATCATCACGAAATTTCAGAACAACCCAAGGCAAGAGGTCTTCTAAACTCCTTTGCAAGCACTATTACAAAATTTACCTCACATTGGACATTTTTACAAGGAACTTCATAAATTGCACTGATGAAACCTTTACAACTCTTTCCTTTAATCTACTCGCATAACCCATCTGCAAAAATACTCGCTGGAATCAGTTCATGAGAACTGAGCATGTTAAGGCTACTCATTGCAACAGTAAGCTAACATTTAACAATATCAAGAAAGAAAAGTTCTAATTCAAAAATGGATTAAAACACAACCCACAACTCCAAAATTATTCGCATGAGAAAGAAATCTAAACCATCCAGCAAGGAGAAAGTCAAAATACCAGTAAGAAAAAATCACATAAATCAAGGCAAGACCTTATGGGTTAGGAACAAGAAGGTCAAGAGTGTTGATATCTCCTTCATGTAATCCTATGGATTACGTGATTGGAATCCAAAAATTACTCCATCCAATTAAAGGGGTCCAAGAGAAGACAAAACATACTAATTATGATCGTAGGCGCGAAGCAAAACGACGTTATCCAAATCTCCCAAGGGGGAGGCTTCATAGCAATAATTAGGGTTCGACGCCCTTAAAAGAAAAACAACTATAGTTTCAATTTTAACCAAGGAGTTTTACCACTACCTTCTTATAGGATTTCTTAAACGTAGGACTAGTTAACAATACAAACCCACTCTTCCAAAAGAATACAAGGGAGATACAAAAAGGGCCATTATTCTACCAACAAACCTTATCCTAAATGTCAACTTCTCTACATAATATAAGGGGAGTCTAAATCCAAAGGTCGTTAATAATTTTTTTATATATTTCCGACAATGCCAAAAACTATTTTAAAATAAAAATAAAAATTGATTTCCTTAACAAAGCCACAAAATGAGACTTTTAGTAACCAAGTTCGAAGAATAAGATATTCGAGTCCGAAAACAAATGGGGATTCGATACGCAGAGGGTAAAACACCAATGATGCCCCAGACTCAAAAGACCCTACCACGAGTGCAAGCACAAAAATTGGAACCAACACACATATCCATCAGGAAGGTTACGCAGTGCAGTCAGGCCTAGAAGTTCTATGAGCTCCTGGCCAATGGTATAGAAGATGGAAATTTTACCCGATCCATGTGGGCTTATCAAGGACATGTCTAGCAAATATCAAACAGATGAACATAATAACCACCTATTATATTATCATTGTAATCAACTATCATCTAACAGGAAACGAGTTCATGAGTCCAATACCATGGATTCACCTACAACTTTTGTTTTGGTCCAGCTATTAATAGCTTGCTTGCGACCCTTAATAAAATTAGTAGAGATTTCATTCAATAAAAATTACAATGTTTCCCCCTTACTTTAATCAAACAAGAGTTTGAACCAGGTAGTAGGTATAGTAATTTTCTCAACACGTAGAGGCCAAAATAGATGTCGGGTTATTCATCCTCTTCAGATATTTTTTTAGTGTAAATATGATCCATTTTTTTTTTTTTAAATTCCGATAAGATTGTGGATATTTTAATTTGGAAAGTGTTGTAGATGTGAATTAGCTACAAAGTTTTATGAACACTTACTATAAAATTGTGGAACATCCACAATTTTAAAAATGGAAAAATTGAAATAAGATTGTGGATTTTCAATGAGAAAGTGTTGTATATGTGAATTAAATACAAATTACTAAGCACTTACATTAAATTGTGGAACATCCACAATTCTATAAAAATGGAAATTATGAATTATCATAGAGGTGCCATGTATATTCTACATTTATTATTTACAAATCATTAATCAATTATCTTAATAAAATTATTTATATTAATAAGAATAGTAAAAATAATAATTTGAAATATACATTTATTATTTATAAAACCCATGGGTTATATAGGAAAAATTATTTATAATTATACAACATAATACAATCAGGCAGCGATATAAACAAAAACGAAAAATGTATCTTCTTAACATACAATAGGAAATAAACATATTTTAATATAGTTACATTTCCAAAATAATTTAATTTTAATTTTCTATTAGAATATATCCAATACACACACACACACACATGGTGCTTAAAAATTAGTAAATATTGACTTTTACTATTAATATAATTTTTTGATCAATTTTAGTTCTATTTTTCAAAAATTGTGGAATTTCTATGAAGAATGGCTGGATTTGTGACTTATCTACGAATTACACCCGATTATCACTATCCCTCACTAATCTTGTGGCGACACCCTATCTCACAATACTTCCCAAATGATTGTTGCCAAAAAAATCCCTGTAGAGATGCTACAGAAGTGTAACGACCCAAAAATCCACACACGAACAACGCAGTGAAATTAGCCCTTAGCCATAACATTTTTTTTTTTGACTTGCTTGACACGTGGAAGGATGAGAACCAGAACATGAGCTCTTCTGTGAGTTCCTGCTCTCTTCTCCTCAACTTGATAGCAAGGATGGCTCATAAAGGCAACACGGAGAATCGTTCACACCTATCAAGGACAATTTACTTTTCTTTTGTGATCCTGCCACATGGCAAAAGACCAACCACATTACATAGTTATAGAAATGAGAGCACGGCAGTTCCCTTACTCTGAAAATCTTCTTCAAGATTACATGATTTACTAGAGACATTTTACAATTCTTAGCTTACGTTCTAGAAGGTGTCATGATATGTTTCATACCATTCTTCTTATAGGATTAAGTTCTGCCTGATTTCTTCAGCTATGAGGGGAAACTTGAGGACTATCCTAGGATCACCTATAATACTGAAGCATTCTCTTGATTAGATTTTTTACAAAACCAGGAGGTAAGCATATTCCCTTCTGAGGCTAGTTATCTAAACTCCCACTACTGAAACTCGTTTCATACCCACATTAGCAGAAGGAGTAGCAAAGAATAGGCCCAAGATATACATAAATGATTCGGCAATATCCTTTAAGGATTGGACTGGACGGATCTTGAAGGAACGAACTGAGAGGACTGCATCAACTCAGAACCCTAATCATCTTTGATCAAGAATTAAAAATTTATCATAGCTTAGAAGGACTACAAGGTGCATTGGTAATGGTTAGAGAGAGAAGATAAATTTATTTTGCCAACTTATGATTCTATTTAGTTCATTAACCCAGTCTTTTAATGAGTCTTAAGAGTTCAATTGAATTTTGGATAAAAGCTTCATTTAGAAATTCATCTTGATTAAGTTCATCGGGGGATACAACAGGGGTTCCCAACATGGAAGCATTATACTTAATTTCTTGGTTTTTGGTATTCAAACTCCTGTACTAGATAAGATCTACTTATCCTCAAAAGCCAACAGTGATATTACTTTTAAAAATTAATTAACGTTTCCCAACAAGAGGACAATGCAATCCATAGCTTAGCACAGGTTAACATCATGGCTAGACATTCTGCTTGTTTGGAAGCGCTTTCAACGGCTAGAACTTTGCATACTGCAATATGCCTGTCGTCTTCTTGCTAAGTTACTGTCACAGGCCGTACTTGTTTTATCAACCAGATCCAACTTCATTATTATCTTCTTTGAACATCGCTATCTTCTTTAGCATCTTTGATTATCTTTAGAAAAAGGGGGTCCCTTCAACCCACTAGGAAACGTGCCTACTTTGATACTGGTACCTGCGAGGGTTAGCAAACCAGGATACAGCATTATGACTGAACAGAAGAAATTATCGTTATTTAACAAGAACAAAAACTCCACTCCATTCTAACATTTCCATTCTAGGGCATGGCAATGAAGGAAAGGAGTCAAGAGATTGGAGAAAACACCTCACACACGCCAAGAACAAGGCTTAAAAGCTCCATCAAGCCGTCAGCCATGCTACAAAACTTTCCAATGCATTGAATGAATGAGAATCAAAAAGAATACCATGGTGAAGGTCAAAATTGCCTCCAACAACTCCCGTCTCACCTCACGCAAGGATAGAACAAAACGCGGTGGTCAACAGTCGGCAGGTTGGGTGGTTGGGAGGAGGCCAAGGTGGCAGAAAAAGTCCTCGATGCATTACATTCTCCTCGGCATGGGGCATTACAGGTCTCCTCCCCTTAAGAAAGCATCGTCCTCGATGTGACCTAACACAACGGAAAAGAAATGGTCACATTGGACAAGGAATAGATAAAGAAGCAACACACCCTAAATTAAAATTTTAGTCGATTTAAAACATGGTCACAACTAGCCTTAGGAATCTATTCGCATGGTAGAAATTTTAAATACTTTTAAGGTTCTGTGAAGATTGGCAGTTCTTTCTAATTTATTATTGCAACAGTCTCTTTCCGTTAACATTATTCTTAGTTTAATTTCAAGAGGGTAAAATTTCATTATTCAAGAAATGGATTATTCCACAATGGTGGGTGCCAACTTGAACTACTAACACAACATGAGAAAGAAATCAGGTTCACAAGACACTAAGAACAGATTCACAAGCACGCAAGAAAATACTTCAAGATTGTATTACAACAAAAGGTTACTCAAATACGGAATGGATTAGGTACAGTCCACATAATATAGTACTCGACACACATCAATGACTGACATACCAAAAACTCAAATTTAAAAGAGTACTACAATCCACCATACATTTCCTCAATTAGCATCGATGAAAGCACAAACACCAAACCATGCTATCCAACATAGTGTCCACAAGGGAGGCTTCATAGCAGTGAATTAGGGTTCCACAACATCACAACAATATCCATCTATATGAGTAACACATACATCAAAATTACCACTACCAAACATCACAATGGACTCAACATATATCCGAGAACATAACCATACCACTTAAATATCACATTTCTTAAACGTAGGACTATGCCTCCCTCAAGTCTAACAAATCTTATACCTCCCTCAAGTCTCTTATGCCTCCCTCAAACTCTTATGCCTCCCTCAAAAAATATGCCTCCCTCAAGTCTCTTATGCCTCCCTCAAACTCTTATGCCTCCCTCAAAAGGAGGCCAATTGATTCTACCTATGGTCCAAGACACATAGAGTTCGAACACTTCTAACCCAAGTGAATAATAACGCGTGGTTCTACAACTCCGCTAGTTATATGTACTCCTTGGGGCGTACCCCCATACAATGAAGCGGGTCCAAAATAGGTCCAACCAATCCATGGTGCATCCTATACCCTATTCCACACATCACGACAATAGAACCAACACAACATATCCAATCCAAAGTGCGCAAGTGGCAAAGTACAAGCCTTGGGCCAAGACTAAAAATTACCAAATTTAAAAGAAGGACCCAAAATCAAGCAAAAAGGTTACGCAGTGCATGGCCAAATAGCCATATCTTAGTATCAAGAAGATGGAATCCCCATGTTAGTGTCAAATATCAAGGACAGATGAACATAATAAAGCATTGCAATTATAAAATCATGCTGGTCCTTACAACTATAATCGTACAAATCTCAATTTATGAATGAGTTCAATTATAATGGATTCACATTACAACTGTGTGGCCTTATCTAGTCACCAAGGGGTACTAACGAGCTTGCTGGCACTCTTAATAAAAGCCTCATCTAGAGATTTCATTCAATAAAAATTACAACTGTTTCCCTCCTTCTGAATCAAACAACCAGTTTGAACCAGGCTAAACATAGGTCATAGTTGCATTTATGTTCATACATACAACCACATAGGGAGAGAAAATAGATGTCATGTTATTCATCCTCTTCCAATATTTTTTTCGAGTTATTGATCCATGGTACACCATTCCTAACTTCAACGATAAGACTTGTACCGAGTTTTATTCAGGGTCGTGTTAGATGTGAAGGTTCAGCTACATAATTATGTAACACTTCATATACAAATGGTGGAACATCCACAATATTTAAAAACGGAAAAATTGATGTATAGATTGTGGATTTTCACAATGAGAAATTGTTGTATATGTGAACAATACATTAAATTACCACATTCTACACCCAACACTTACATTAAATTGTGGTTCAACACTCCACAATATGATAAAAATGGACAATTGATGAATTATCATATTTGCACATGTATATTCATACATGAATTATTTACAAATCAATTACATAATTCCATTGCTTACATAAAAGGTGGTATTTATTCAATAAGAATAGTAAAAATAATAATGATGAAATATACATTTCTTTTTATAATCAATCATGTCATATTTACAACATATTTATAATTAACACCTACATATTTATAATACGCCACAATATCTATAACAAATGTCATCCATATGTAAAAATCTTTTACACATACACATAGAATAATTCATGAACTTTTCATAGTTACATTTCCACAAATAATTTAGATTTTAATTTTCTATTAACATATCAACATGACACAAACACACACAATGTGACATAAAAATTAGTAAATTTGACTTTTACTATTAATATAATTTTTTGATCAATTTTAGTTCTATTACTTTCCAAAATTGTGGAATTTCTATGAAGAATCATGGATTTCATGACAGTATCATATGAATTATTATCACTATATGTAACATTGTAGAATATCCACCCATAGGTTCGAAATGCATGAACCTAAAATTGTGAGATGCTACAAGTGTAACGACCCAAAAATCCACACACGAACAACACAGTGAAATACAGGATAACTTTTTTTTTTTGACTTGCTTGACACATAACATGACGCAACATGTCGTCACCAAGGATACAACTAACACTGTGAACAACTTGATACAAGGATGGCCATAAAGGCAGCACGGAAACGTTCACACCTATCAAGGACAATTTACTTTTCTTTTGTGAAAGGACATGGCAAAAGACCAACCACATTACATAGTTATAGCTGAAGACATCCCACTGTGAAAATCTTCTTAAGATTACTGATTTACTAGAGACATCTTACAATTCTTAGCTTACGTTCTAGAAGGTTCATGATATGTTTCATACCATTCTTCTTATAGGATTAAGTTTCTTTTCTTTTATATAACTTGAGGACTATCCTATAATCACCTATAATATGAAAATTCCTTGATTAATTTGTTTACAAAACCAGGAGGTAAGCAATTCCACAAGGCTATCTATCTAAACCCCCACTACTGAAACTCGTTTCATACCCACATTGCATAAGGAGGCAAGCGTAAGATCAAAAGGAGAGGAGTATCGTTAAGGTTCAGAACCCTAATCATCTTTGATCAAGAATTAAAAATTTATCATAGCTTAGACAAGGACTACAAGGTACCATGGTAATGGTTAGAGAGAGAAGATAAATTTATTTTATTATGATCTATTTAGTTATTAACCGGTCTTTTAATGAGTCTTAAGAGTTCAATTGAATTTTGGTAAAAGCTTCATTTAGAAATCATCTTGATTAAGTTCATCGGGGGATACACAGGGGTTCCCAACATGGAAGCATTATACTTAATGTGTTTTTATTCAAACTCCTGTACTAGATAAGATCTACCGATATCCCCAAAAGCCAACAGTGATATTACTTTTAAAAATTAATTAACGTTTCCCAACAAGAGGACAATGTTTAATCCATAGCTTAAGGTTAGCAATGGTAGGTATTTTTTTTTACATCGTTAGATAAACACTTTCTTTCCAATTAAAGACTCTTAATTTTATCAACCAAATACAACTTCATTATTATCTTCTTTATTTATTCATCTATGTATTCCTCTTCTTTTATCTTTGATTATCTTTAGAAAAAGGGGGTTTCAACCCACTAAAATATGCCTAGAATAACATTGATACTAGTACCATGGAGGGTTACTAAACCAATAAGCATTATGACCTGAAAGAAGAAATTATCGTTATTTAACAAGAACACAAACCACGGTTATAACATTTCCATTCAACATGGCACATGAACCAAAGGAGTCAAGAGATTGGATTTCACTTGGGTCAAGAACAAGAAGGTAAAAAAATAAGCCAAGCCATGCTACAAAATTTCCATGACTGTAAATGATATCACCAAAAGAATACTCATAACAAGGTCAAGATTGAATATTATTTCTCACAAAGGTAATTTACCAGTTAACCTACAGAAGGACAAGACAACATCATCACGAAATTTCAGAACAACCCAAGGCAAGAGGTCTTCTAAACTCCTTTGCAAGCACTATTACAAAATTTACCTCACATTGGACATTTTTACAAGGAACTTCATAAATTGCACTGATGAAACCTTTACAACTCTTTCCTTTAATCTACTCGCATAATCCATCTGCACAAATACTAGCTGGAATCAGTTCGTGAGAACTGAGCATGTTAAGGCTACTCATTGCAACAGTAAGCTAACATTTAACAATATCAAGAAAGGAAAGTTCTAATTCAAAAATGGATTAAAACACAACCCACAACTCCAAAATTATTCGCATGAGAAAGAAATCTAAACCATCCAGCAAGGAGAAAGTCAAAATACCAGTAAGAACAAAATCACATAAATCAAGGCAAGACCTTATGGGTTAGGAACAAGAAGGTCAAGAGTGTTGATATCTCCTTCATGTAATCCTATGGATTACGTGATTGGAATCCAAAACTTACTCCATCCAACTAAAGGGGTCCAAGAGAAGACAAAACATACTAATTATGATCGTAGGCGCGAAGCAAAATGACGTTATCCAAATCTCCCAGGGGGAGGCTTCATAGCAATAATTAGGGTTCGACGCCCTTAAAAGAAAAACAACTATAGTTTCAATTTTAACCAAGGAGTTTTACCACTACCTTCTTATAGGATTTCTTAAACGTAGGACTAGTTAACAATACAAAACCACTCTTCCAAAAGCATACAAGGGAGATACAAAAAGGGCCATTATTCTACCAACAAACCTTATCCTAAATCGTCAACTTCTCTACATAATATAAGGGGAGGCTAAACCCAAAAGGTCGTTAATAATTTTTTATATATTTCCGACAATGCCAAAAAACTATTTTAAAATAAAAATAAAAATTGATTTCCTTAACAAAGCCACAAAATGAGACCTTTTTGTAACCAAGTTTGAAGAATAAGATATTCGAGTCCGAAAACAAAGGGGATTCGATACGCAGAGGGTAAAACACCAATGATGCCCCAGACTCAAAAGACCCTACCACGAGTGCAAGCACAAAAATTGGGAACCAACACACATATCCATCAGGAAGGTTATGCAGTGCAGTCAGGCCTAGAAGTTCTATGAGCTCCTGGCCAATGGTATAGAAGATGGAAATTTTACCCGATCCATGTGGGCTTATCAAGGACATGTCTAGCAAATATCAAACAGATGAACATAATAACCACCTATTATATTATCACTGTAATCAGCTGTCATCTAACAGGAAATGAGTTCACGAGTCCAATACCATGGATTCACCTACAACTTTTTTTTCGGTCCAGCTATTAATAGCTTGCTTGCGACCCTTAATAAAATTTGTAGAGATTTCATTCAATAAAACTTACAATGTTTCCCCCTTACTTTAATCAAACAAGAGTTTGAACCAGGTAGTAGGTATAGTAATTTTCTCAACACGTAGAGGCCAAAATAGATGTCGGGTTATTCATCCTCTAGAACTGGGTACAAAATTCAACCATGTACAGTTCTAAAGAAAAACCCTAATGTCATATTCTAATTAAACAAAATGTAAGGAATGCCCACAGGCTTAAACAAGTTTTAGAACCAAACGTCACTATTAATGTACCTTTAGCAAAACAGGAGAGCCCTAAATAGGAAATACATATTCATTCAAGAAAATAGAGATATGAAGGCTTAACCTTCCATATAGTAAGCCTTCAATTACAAAATACCATCACAGAATTCTTTTAAAAGAGAGTCATATAAGCAAACGAAACTCTATAACGTTTCCTTCCCTACAAACTAGACTGTAACACTCAATATTGCAGTAGCCCATTTAGACAAATATGAAATAGAGTAAGCTATAAGAGAGGAAAAGAACATTCCAAGCAAACCCATCGAACTAGGAACGAGATTTAAAGGAACAACCAACACAATCAGGCAGCGATATAAACAACCATGAAAACATTTAGTCTAGGTGCCATTCAAGAGGAAAGAAAATTCATTTCAAGATATTGAAAGAAGGTAGAAAACTACTACAAAGAGTATAGCTAACATGCCTGATTAGAATTCTTCCAATCCAACAAGCACGTCGACCAAGGCTCGGGCAACAGCACCACAACCTGTGCAACTTCTCTTCCTAATCCTGCTGAAGATCCAAACTCTGTTAACGGCCATGATCTTGACTTCGTAAAATCAATTGTATAGTCCGAAATGTGCATCTCTGCCCATAGTTCGGTTGGGTCGCATTGACACCCGATTATCATTCCCTCGCTGATCTTCTGGCGACGCCCTATCTCCTCTTCCCAAAGATTGTTGCCATGCATCCCTAGGTTTCTCAGAAGTAGATCCAAAATCCTCCGAACACTGATCCAAATTAGCCCTTAGCCACCACATACTGTGAAAACCATGACCGTGGAAGGAGGAGAACCAGAACATGAGCTCTTCTGTGAGTTCCTGCTCTCTTCTCCTCATCCTAATAGCAGTCTCTTCTGGTATGAGGGAGAATCTGCATAGAGGACAGGTTTTTTGTTGGAGATCCTACCACTTTTCAAAACAATTTCTGAGGAAGAAAAGAGAGCACGACAGTTCCCTTATCTGATCCCCTTCTTCAATCTTACACAGAAAAACAGTGCATTCCACCACATGGGTAATGTTTGCAGGTGTTTTGTAGGGCACAACAGGAAGGCTCTGCCTGATTTCATCAGCTATGAGGGGCAATTGGGCAAGCTCGGACCCCAAAACTAGAGCAGTCTCTGAAGATGTTTCGGGATTAGAATTATAATATTCCCTTCTGAGCAGTTGGGTACTCCTGCTATTCACTTGCATATTATTAGCAGAAGAAGTAGCAAAGAATAGACCCAAAATATACATAAATGATTCGGCAATATCCTTTAAGGATTGGATTGGAAGGATCTTGAAGGAACGAACTGAGAGGACTGCATCAAATTATATATGATGATTCCCGGCATGAATTTGAGCCCTAAACTCTTACATCAGACATACACAATGGCTTGAATATCAACCAAGTTTGAACATGGTTGTTTCCCTATTTCAACCACTAGACCAAACCCATGGATTTTTATGTCCCAAGACCACACCCAGGAGACACTTAAATACTGATGGATTTTTAATAGTATGTTGTCTGGATGCTTGATACACCACACCTAATATTACATAGCAAAACATATCCACAAGTTCAAATTTTTGAACTTTTACTCACAAAATCCCATTGCCTTCTGTGGTAGAACGCATCCTAATTGATGTCTCCCCTTGTATTACTTGTGCCTATCCACTTAAAATAACTGTTATATGTCCTATAGATTGTAAGTTTCTTAGTTTAATTTTTAGTATTTCTTGTTAATCAATAGAATGGGGTTAAATATTCAATGTTTATATGAATTTCTGAGCTTCTTGCAAAATAGCACCATTTCTATAAGTGCTCATTCGTTAATGCACCTCCTTCAAATCAACTTATGTTTTACAATTACTTAATATCTGTATTTGAATCTCAACATTAAATTTGAAGCTTTTGAAGCCTGTGATTTAGCTTTGTTTAATGCATTTCAATTTAGTGTCTTATTTTTTCCACAAAATACTCTGAAAGTTTTTTGAATCCCTGCCTGGCACACTTGTGACTTTTTCAATGTATATCATGCTTCCGATATTCAATACTGTAATTATTGTGTAGGTAGGTTGACAATCCTTGATTTACTCTCCAGATTGGTCAAGTGATAAATCAAATCCAATTATTTGTGCTAGCTAGGTTACGAGTCTATAAACTTGAAAATTGACTGTCTCCCAGATTTGGTATCCAGAGTATTAAAGTGAATTTTTTAAGGTTTCTCCACTTTGTTTTCTTTGTTTCATATTGGACTTGTAAGGGGAGCTCTGTTAACAGGGCATTAGGACTTCCAAGAGGGGGAGGTGGAGATTATTCTTGCAAGAAAATAGAATGCAAATGGAGATATATAATCAGATTTTAACCCTGCGAAATAGTTTCGTCATTGCAATTGCATTTATATGTTGAGAAGTGTTGATATCTTAATTTTGAAGTTTAGTATTTCATTATTAAGGTGATCTAACAATTACTTCGAAGAAGAAATAACTGTATTTTTCCATTGGAGAGGCCTCGAGCTTACTGCTACAACATTCACTAATGTGTTTGAAAGTGGCCTCTTAGATCCACTCAGGAGGTATTACCGCAATTTTAACAAATTCTCGGTGACTGTTTCATGGCCCACGCTTGAGGTTCAAGTTTTGATTGTGCACACCAAATTAGGAGAGAATTAATCACTGTAATCAATCAAGAAAGAAGACCTTAGAAATGAAGTAAGTCACACAAACACCAGGCTCTAGAGAGCTGAAAGGATGGGGAGAATATTCAAACATTGTGTACATGAACAAGATTGCAATAAATTATATGTTAAGATTCTCAGAACAGGTCGGTCACTCATGAAACCAATGCCATGTTAGTAAAATAGATTGAAGATATCACGAGCTTCATGAAAATTGCTCACATATTTTTCATTTTTTCAAACACTGGACTGACCCCATATTATATGGAGAAGGAAGGAAGCGGGCGTGAGGCATAAGCAAGAATCAGTATACCTTCATATATGGTGACATCGTGCAACCAAAAACATAACTATGAGAGTCTTCCTTTTATAGTTTTGCCCTCGCACTTTGGAAAAGTACATAACAACATTACAAAAGAATGAAGAAAAAGGGCATTCACTGGAAGAGCAGATTAAAACTAAGCACTTCTTTGACAAAGTGAAATGACTGCTAGAGCCTTCTTAGAGTTATAGACCTTGGAAACTATTAAACGGCTTGTATAGATTATTGAATTAAGCAATCAAATGGAAAACAATACTATAATTCCAACTAAATTCCTCTTTTCTTTATTTAAACACAACAGGTACACTGAAAAAATTATAGAACTAGGCTAAAGGGAAAGACATGCACTGGTGGAGTGGAACGCATGGAAGCCTATTCCTACTAAGCATTGCCAAAAATTATATGCAGATTCCTGCAATACAATGCACAACCATCGTTCAAATATCATGTAAGCTCTCCTTGCAGTCCCTGTGAGCATGGATGTGAAATACCAACCGCATGATATGATACTATGCACTTTGTTTGTCTTTTCCAAAGTGTGAGCGCAAAACTATAAAAGGAAGACTGTCATAGCAATATGTATAATGAAGATGACCAATATCCTGTATCAGGCCCTTAATAGAGCTAAAAAAGAAAATGTCAAAATTCTAATAACATGATGGTGATCCAACAAGTTTGTTCTACTTTGTGGTAAAAGAAGTGCATTGCCCAACCGATGGCCAGGGTTGAAATTACCCTGGACTCAAATGGCCCTGTGATGGTATTAAAAGCAGAGTATTGCCACAATGATGGCCCAGGTTCAAATCACCATGGGAACTTCTGCACAAAAGATTGCATGCACTACCTGAGATAAGACTCTAAAGCTTCCGCAGAGAAGTAAAGAAAAATATTCCCAAGTCTAAGATCTCGCTGACCATCATGTCATAGGGTCTGAAGGCCTTGATGATGAGCTTCTCTCTGAAATAACTCTCAACGGAGCTGGCTCTGAGACCTGGGAGTCTTTCCTAGATGGGCATGACTCCTGCAGATGGGAATTGTCTGAGAAGAGAATCTTCCATTCTTAATTGAAAATTGCAGTTGCGCAGTCCTTAAACTGCATAGGCTTGAGAATTGTAAACCTGCCACATGGAAGGCCATCATATACAATTTATAGACAGCATATATATTAAAAAATTGAATTAGGACTCTCTTACTTTTTCTAGCACACCCAAATGACACAGAGTAAAAAGCCAAATGTGTGCAAATCATAGTGTTGTTTATAGAACTGGGTGATCAAAAGCAGGCTGGTGAGAAAGGTGAACACATTCAATGGTATCTCTAGGAATTGCAGTGCGGAAATATATGTTAATTCAAAAGAAGCCTACTAAAAATTCACATACAAGAAACCATTTTTAACATCACCATTGGGACGGCATAAGTTATTTATAACAGAATAACAACTTATGAGATCGACGTCAGTTACTGCTGGTGCACAAAAAAGTGGATATTTAGATAAAATTTTACACACTCATCCTCGTTAAGCATCAAAGATTTCATACTCTTATCTCCTTAAAAGATGGCACCCGATTTCGAGTTCGTATACAAAAGCTACAGCCTTTGGAAGACACCGAACATTTGTTGGTTGCGCAACCGCTGGTCTATGGATTCTGTCATGCAATAAAGTAAAATGCCTGAAACGTAACAAATGAGAATGATTTGTCTTCCAAAATGATTTCTTGGCAAATTCTCAAGGCAAGGGCATCTTTGCAAGACTGTTAGGTGTCAATTATCATGAAAGAATGTAAGAGTTATGGAATTTGGATTCTCATTGTTGTTATAAGCAAGTTGGAGTTTTTGTCCATGGTTACATGGTGATTTCCCAAGAGGGAGAGTTTATTCTCGAGGGATTTGTTGTTAGAGTGTTGGAAGGTGCTTAGCCATTCATGGCAATATTTTGTACATTTGAGTGAATCATATACTGAAAGGGGAGTGCAGTTGCCTCACCCACTGGCATTTTCTCCCCTTTTGGGTTCCTCAAGGATAAAATTTTGTGTTCACGTGCTTGTAACTTTCCATTCTTCTCATATATGTGTGTTTATTATTGTGCACATTTATTTACAACTCTTCATAGCTCTGTTTGGTATACAAATGAGTTATTTTACAATCTCTGTGCAAGCTTGGAATATCCACCTGGCTTACGAATCAGATTGGTATCAGAGATGGTTTTCCTTTTTTCCATAAAAGGTTTTCTATTTCCGCAAATTTGTGTTGGCTTTTGTTCCATTGTGGTTTGGTGACTTGTGTTGTAGTTTTATGCCCAAGAAACAAGTGCTTGTGGGAAAGAAGTGAGAAGCATGATGCTTTGATGATGAGGAGACCCATACAACCGAAAAACAGTTCCGCAAGTTGGAGGATGATGTTTTAAGTATTTCTTTCATACTTAGCCATTTTATGTCTGTGCAGGTTCTGTTGATATTCTGATGGCAAGTCTTATTCAAAATTGGAATGGAACTAGTTCCGAGATGACAATATAAAAAAAAAAAAACCAATTATTCCAGTATTGAAAGTGATAAGTGCCAAGTTAACATTCCAGTATTGAAAGTGGTAAGTGTTACATTCCAAGGAAAATAAACCAACTATTCTAGTATTGAAAGTGATAAGTGCCAAGTTAACATTAATAACCATTAAATGTTTAGCTCTCACAGTTATCTAAGTGCACCTTAAGAAGCCTTTCAATTTGTTATGTATCAACCTCTGTTTTCCCTTCAAGCATTAGAACAACTTGTGGCATGCTTGGCCTCGCATTCTCATCCTCTTGAATGCACAAAATGCTTGCCACAGCTGCTCTTCTCACCTCTTCAACAGACGCCTCGTTCGCAACCCTTTCGTCCACAAGCCCCATTGTGTTTCCCTTGTCTAACATTTGAGTTGCAGCCCAGGTGGGAAAGTAGTACCGAGATTCCTTCACAGTCAAGTCCAGATTTCTTCTGCCTGATATTATTTCCAGCAGCGTCATGCCAAAACTGTATACATCTGCCTTAGCTGTGATAGGAAGCCCGGAAATCCACTCTGAAGCCAAATACCCTCTGGTTCCTCTTGTGGTTGTCAGTACTCTGCTGAAATCTCTACCAACAAGCTTTGCCAGCCCAAAATCAGCCACTTTCGCACACAAGTCCTCGTCCAAAAGAATGTTTTCAGGCTTAATATCGCAGTGAATAATGCGATCTGTGCATTCCTCGTGGAGATAAACTAACCCTCTTGCGACGCCCAAAGCGATATTAAATCTGGTCTTCCAGTCTAAGACCTTCTGATCTTGATCTGCTCCTCCAGACTTAGAGGATAAGAAGGAATTGAGAGAGCCCTTGGGCATGTACTCATAAACAAGCAACCTTTGGGATCTGTCTGCGCAAAATCCGTGGAGCCTGATCAAATTCACATGGTGTATGTTTCCAATGGTGCTGATTTCAGCACGGAATTGCTTCTCTCATCTCCCAAAGCTCTCTAATTTTTTGACGGCCACAAGTGTACCGTTTGAGAGAGATCCTTTGAATACAGAACCGAATGCTCCACTCCCCAACTTGTGGGTGAAATTGTTGGTCGCAGTTTTCAGCTCTTTGTAGGTGAATAACCTGAGTGACATCGGCAGGACATCATCTTCACTGTATTTGTGAAGCGTTCTTCGCTTACAAAACAAGGCAAACAACAAAGCCAAAACAACAACACCTGCAGGAAGAGAAATGGAAAGGGCAATTGGGACTACTCTACTTCTTCCCTTCGATGAGGAGGACTGTAACAATTCAGAATTAGCAGCCAATCAAAGGAAGAAGGGCGGGCCGTCAGAAGCCTCTCGCATGTTTAACAGCTTGCCAAACCACAATCTACATGAAAATATAGGAGGATTTGATTTAGTGATAGCAAAGGCGGTGCAGGAGCAATTCCTGAGGCACGCACTCTTGCATCCTTGTAGAGTTGATTCCTGGCTATATTCAACAGCTTCTTCATCGGGCATGGACTTGTCTCTGATTTGCAGGAAGCCATCTGTGGTAGTGCCCTGTGTCGTAGTGCCATTTGCAGCAGAGCAGTGTAATGGGTTACGCCGAACACAACCGCTTGAAGACCACTGTTGTGAATTCCACGCACGATCGTTTGAGGGGCGGAAACCTTGCAGACAGTTGCAGGATTGAATATTGTTTACGGGGTTGCACACTCCGTAAGCCCCGCATACACCATAGACGCTGCACTCATACTGGGGTGCGGACCAAGCCAGGGTTCATAATCTGCTCTTTTCTATGAAGAAGTACATTAACAGGTCGCCATTCTCGCTCATAACTTCCCGCACCGACCTCACGTGAGGGTTCGGAACCAGTGTATATTTAACATACATGGTTGAGGGAGAAACCCGGACATATTCCTGCATAATTATACTTTTTGGTGATGACCACGGCATGTTGGTAAAATGGTTACCAGCCCACTCTCCAGTGGCCCAATAGACAACACCGCTTTTATGGCGCAACTGAAACTCTGTCGTTCCCGGGGACGGATTCTTTTCTAAGGCGAAGGCTCCGAATGCAGGATCCTCTGGAATATTTCCAAGAAGTGAGCTTCATGTCTTGCCACAACTTCATCCCCGACAACTTCGTATCTGTTGGATGCCTGAAACTCTCCCAAACAATCTCAGAAATGTTTCGGGCGCCCAGCATAGCAAAATTACCAGTGTAAAATATCACAGCCATGGACGCTGCTTCAGCTTGCTCGTTGTCACTACTAGACCAAATTTCTCCTCCTTTTGAATCAGATAAACTGAGATAACCATCGGTGGACAGCTCCAAAATGCCGGGCATGTTTTTGCTAGGAGTCTCTTTGTTAGCCACCCAAACGATTGTCTTCTCCGAGATTTGAGCATACCAGATACCAACATACCAGTTATTGGTTCCACTGGGACTGAAAAAACCCAATTCAAAGGAGCCATTCTTAGAAATTAAAGTCTGGTTTCCGGTGAGTGAGGCTCCAAAAGGAAGCATATCTCCACCATCAACTCCGGCTGACCCCAAAATAGCCATACCCAGACCTAAAAGAAAATATTCCCAACAGTTCAATGCTAATAAAGCATTGTTTGCCATTTTATGTCTGTGCAGGTATTCTGATGGCAAGTCTTATTCTAAATTGGAATGGAACTAGTTCCGAGATGATATCAAAAAAAAATGATTAGTTGAGCAGGACTCGCGTAGAACCATCCGTTGCAAGGCATTTAACTTGCAATCTCTATCCTCAATTATTGACTTATAATTTATTATTAGTTTGTAAAGACTGCATACGACATTCCCGCAAATCGGGGCACGTGTGGTTGGACTTCGGGACCGTTGGTGTGAAAGACATTTTAACTCTCAAAACCCGAGGTCTCTACTAAGCTCCATTAGTTTTGTGAGAAACGAAAATCTCACGTAAAATAACATGAAGTTGTTTTAGGAGTTGTGTGTGGAGATATTTATGGAGATTATTTCTCCTTAAATATAGGAACTACCTCTCCTATATATGAGTATAATACTTCCTATGTCATAGCAAGAACGAATAATAAGTTTTCAAATTTAATTTATGCAATTCTGATCTTATATTTTCATTTGGTACCAGATCAGGGCTAATGCGAGAAATTTCAGTGTTTTCTTGATCAAATCCGTCTCAAAGAATAGCTTCTATATTTCATTTCCGGATTTGGGTTTTTCTATAATTTTGAACGTGGAACCAAGTGTTTTTCAAAAAATGACAACATAAATTTCTACAGAACCCAGTTCGTATTTTTGAAGAAATACAGATTTCCCTATGCAGCTATCAAATTCAGCATATCAATTCTTCTACTGAAAGTTTTCTCCAATTTCCAATCATGTTGAAGTGTTAATACATATTCTTGGCTTGCTTGGAGGTTCAAAGGTATTCTATATAAATTTTTTAAGTACCTAATTCAATTGTCTTTTTTTTATCATTATTTTACAAAATAATAGAGAAATTAAATCTGATTGAAAAGTTTGAAGGACAAGATTTCCATACATGTCAACTACAAATGCAATTACATTTAATAGAAAAGGACTTATGGGATGTAGTTAAAGCCAATGCAATTCCAACAACGACTACAAATGATCTAGCTAAATGGAATGCAAAAGATCAGAGAGCTTTGGGTACCATTGGTCTGGGCTTATCAAAACCTATCTGCATCATGTGGATTTCACAAAATCTGCAAAAGAAATTTGGGAGTCTCTTAACAAATTGTTTGGTTCTGAAGCTGAAACGGCAAAGACTACACTGAAGCAACACTTGTACGGGTTGAAAATGGAAGAGAACTCAAAAATGGTAGATCATATAAGTAAGTTTCGCTCTTTGCTAAATCAACTAGTTGAAATTAAAGAGTCGGTAAAAGGCGATGATGCTAAAGCAATACTCCTGAATAGTATGCCTAAAATTTATTCAAATATTGTGTTTACTTTAAGCAAGGTAACAATTAGCTTAGAAGGAGTAATCTCCACATTACTTGATCAGAGTAATTATGAAGAATATGAAGAAGTAATGTATGCACAAAATAAAGCAAGTAGTTCATCTAAGAAAGGAAAGTTCAAACCAAAACCTTTCCCTTTTAAAGGAAAAATGAAATGCTATTACTATAATGAATCAGGACATGTAGCCTTGAACTATAAAAAGAGGGCAAAAGATCTACTTGATGAAAAAATAAATCAAAAAGCTCTTTTGGTTGAAGAAGAAATTGATTGGGATGAATACTCTAAAGATGAGTAACTTTATTTTTCTAGTGATGATGAATTCTTATGGTAAATAGTTCACTTTTTGGAGGGAGGAGGAACAGGAGGAAGGAGGAATTTTAGGGCCTCTCATCAGTCACCAACAATGGGGCCGCATATAGCACTGGTGGAACATTTTAATAATATTTTTCAGTTGTTTTCTTTGAGTGATGTGTGCAGATATAAAACATGTTCCTTGTCAAAGATTGAAAAGAGGAGGATGTGAATTTTGGATGCTAAGAAAATTTGTTTACAGGAGGGAAGCTTCTACGTACGATCCTCTAATTGTCGTATGGTCCTCTGACTGCTGTACTTCATTGGAAGACGATCAACCGGTGAGTAGATTCACGTGGAGAGGTGATCATGATCAGCTGGTTAGCCAGAGAGGTGATCATGTGCAGCAAGATCCAGCAGTAATTGCGGAACTCTCTCATACTCATGTTTTCAGGTGCTCTTGCCCCATGTTCATACTAAGGGGGCGAATGTTAGGAATATCTATGTTGTAGTGTGAACATAGAATATTGTGTGAGTGATTATATTATCTAGGATAATATAATATGTGTTGTAATAATTAATTACATTATTGTAAATGTAATTATGAGTGGGTGAGTAAATATTGTTATGAGTTATTGAGTAAACAACTCATTAACAATATTAGTTTTGTGAGAAAACAAAATCTCACGTAAAATAACATGAAGTTGTTTTAGGAGTTGTGTGTGGAGATATTTATAGAGATTATTTCTCCTTAAATATAGGAACTACCTCTCCTATATATATGGGTGTAATACTTCCTATGTCATAGCAAGAATGAAGAGTAAGTTTTCAGATTTAATTTATGCAATTCTGATCTTATATTTTCAAGGTTTAGGTCCATGCTTATTGTTTCCTGTACTTTCCTGCTATCATACCACCATTTTGGCATAATCTTTGATATTCTCGCACATTTATTTCATCGATTCGGCTATTTACTTCACCCTTTAGGTGGCGTAATGCCTATAGTTATGAATTCCATCTTCCCACCTTCATCTTTTATGTCGGTTCGGATGACGGAAAGCTCAGCTCCCATGACTCCCAAGAAAGTGAGGAATTTTTTCTCGAAGATCTTCGATAAGGTAATGACTCTGAGACTCCTTTACCTGATGTTGTTCGTAATTTACCAAATTTTGATAAAGCTTGCAACTAGCTCAAATCTTTTACCCTTATGGGATATTTTGTTGGCCAAATCCCCCATGAAAGATTACTGAAATAGTGGTTTCACAACCATTGGAAACACCATGGTGTTAAACTCAAGGGAGTGTAAAATATCATGAAGGGTTTCTTTATTTTTCAGTTTAACAATGTTGAACACTGCAAAACTAGTGTCAACCATGGTCCCTGGTTTATCTATAACACACTAGTGGTGTTTTTTCACTAGACCAGGGGTTTCCAAGTCACAGAGCAAGCCAAATTTTTCAATGCTCACCCTAAGAAATGGGTTTGTGTTGAAGTTGACTTCTCCAGACCTGAAAGACACCATTGAAATATAAGTTGGGAAAACACATTTTTCTCAACGTGTTCTTTATATCAACTTACCCAATACTTGTTTTTTATGCCAAGCATCTGATCATATCATTCGTGACTTCCGCTTATGGCTAAATACCACTCTGGGTCACAAGGAAAGTAGCAACCAGAATCTGATTGAAAAGTTTAAAGGACAAGATTTCCATACATGTCAACTACAAATGCAATTACATTTAATAGAAAAGGACTTATGGGATGTAGTTAAAGCCAATGCAATTCCACCAACGACTACAAATGATCTAGCTAAATGGAATGCAAAAGATCAAAGAGCTTTGGGTACCATTGGTCTAGGCTTATCAAAATCCTAACTGCATCATGTGGATTTCACAAAATGTACAAAGGAAATCTGGGAGTCTCTTAACAAATTGTTTGGTTCTGAAACTGAAACGGAAAAGACTACACTGAAGCAACGCTTGTACGGGTTGAAAATGGAAGAGAACTCAAAAATGGTAGATCATATAAGTAAGTTTCACTCTTTGCTAAATCAACTAGATGGAATTAAAGAGTCAGTAAAAGGCGATGATGCTAAATCAATACTCATGAATAGTATGCCTAAAATTTATTCAAATATTGTGTTTACTTTAAGCAAGGTAACAATTAGCTTAGAAGGAGTAATCTCCACATTACTTGATCAGAGTAATTATGAAGAATATGAAGAAGTAATGTATGCACAGAATAAAGCAAGTAGTTCATCTAAGAAAGGAAAGTTCAAACCAAAACCTTTCCCTTTTAAAGGAAAAATGAAATGCTATTACTGTAATGAATCAGAACATGTAGCCTTGAACTATAAAAAGAGGGAAAAAGATCTACTTGATGAAAAAATAAATCAAAAAGCTCTTTCGGTTGAAGAAGAAATTGATTGGGATGAATACTCTAAAGACGAGGAACTTTATTTTTCTAGTGATGATGAATTCTTATGGTAAATAGTTCACTTTTTGGAGGGAGGAGGAACAGGAGGAAGGAGGAATTTTAGGGCCTCTCTTTAGTCACCAACGATGGGGCCGCATATAGCACTGGTGGCACATTTTAATAATATTTTTCAGTTGTTTTCTTTGAGTGATGTGTGCAGATATAAAACATGTTCCTTGTCAAACATTGAAAAGAGGAGGATGTGAATTTTGGATGCTGAGAACATTTGTTTATAGGAGGGAAGCTTCTACGTACGATCCTATAATTGTCGTACGGTCCTCTTACTACCGTATTTCATCGGAAGATGATCAACCAGTGAGTAGATTCATGTGGAGAGGTGATCATGATCAGCTGGTTACCCAGAGAGGTGATCATGTGCAGCAAGACCCAGTAGCAACTGCGGAACTCTCTCATACTCATGTTTTCAGGTGCTCTTGCCCCATGTTCACACTAAGGGGGCGAATGTTAGGAATATCTATGTTGTAGTGTGAACATAGAATATTGTGTGAGTGATTATATTATCTAGGATAATATAATATGTGTTGTAATAATTAATTACATTATTGTAAATGTAATTATTAGTGGGTGAGTAAATATTTATATGAGTTATTGAGTAAACAACTCATTAACAATATTAGTTTTGTGAGAAAACAAAATCTCACGTAAAATAACATGAAGTTGTTTTAGGAGTTGTGTGTGGAGATATTTACAGAGATTATTTCTCCTTAAATATAGGAACTACCTCTCCTATATATATGGGTGTAATACTTCCTATGTCATAGCAAGAATGAAGAGTAAGTTTTCAGATTTATTTTTTGCAATTCTGATCTTATATTTTCAGAGGTTTAGGTCCATGCTTGTCATTTCATGTACTTTCCTGCTATCATACCACCATTTTGGCATAATTTTTGATATTCTCGCACATTTATTTCATCAAGTCAGACATTTACTTCACCCTTTAGGTGGCGTAATGCATATAGTTATGAATTTCATCTTGCCGCCTTCATCTATTTATGCCAGTTCGGCTGACGAAAAGCTCAACTCCCATAACTCCAAAGAAAGTGAGGAAGTTTTTCTCGGAGGTCTTCGATAAGGTAATGACTCTAAGATTCCTTTACCTGATGTTGTTCGTAATTTACCAAATTTTGATAAAGCTTGCAACTGGCTCAAATATTTTACCCTTATGGGATTTTTTTTTGGTAAAATCCCCCATGAAAGATTACTGAAATTGTGGTTTCACAACCATTGGCAACACCATGGTGTTAAACTCGAGGGAGTGTAAAATATCACGAAGGGTTTCTTTATTTTTCAGTTTAACAATGTTGAACACTGCAAAACCAGTGTCAACCATGGTCCCTAGTTTATCTATAACACACTGGTGGTGTTTTTACACTGGAACAGGGGTTTCCAAGTCACAAAGCAGGCCAAATTTTTCAATGCTCACCCTAAGAAATGGGTCTGTGTTGAAGTTGACTTCTCCAAAGACCTAAAAGACACCATTGAAATATAAGTTGGGGAAACACATTTTTCTCAACATGTTCTTTATATTAACTTACCCAATACTTGTTTTTGCTACCAAGCATCTGATCATATCTTTCGTGACTTCTGCTTATGGCCGAATACCACTCTGGGTCACAAGGAAAGTGGCAACCGAAACCTAAAGCCCCCTCTTCTGGGGATGGTTGGACCATACTAACCAACAAAAAAGGCTCTACCTATGGCCCTTCGAAACCCTTGGCTCCTTCCTATCTGTCAGTCAATAATAATGGTGCAAGCTCCTCTACTGCTTACATCAAAAAAAACTGTCTCATTTCCCTCCATCTACTCTCTCTCTTTCTCGCTCTCCGCTAGCTCCCTTCGTCGTGATTCATGTGAAATCTCCTGCTCCCTCGACTTCGTTTTCTCTTCAGCTCCCTAAAGTACCTTTCATGGACAAAAAACACTCACTCGTGGCTCAAAAAGCGCGCCTTGCTTGCTGCCGTAGCCCGGACCCCACCGAAGATGAAGAATTTATTCAAGAAAAATGCAGAGCATAGTCAGTGGAAGGTGTTTCCTTGATCAATTTTTCTCACAATAAAATTTCTTCCCTCTCTAATATCTATGACAAGGGGTCTATGTACCTCAATTATGTCCAATGATTGTGTACTCTTGGAACATGTATGGCCTTATTGATCCCACTCAAATATATTTAGTTAGCGATAGTTGTCTCCACTTTCAACATGTGGATATTCTTTGTCTGCAGGAAGTTAAACTTGCAGGCTTTCTTCTCTAGCCACTCACACTATTTGGCCCCATGCGACATGCCACATGTCCAATTATGAGTTTGGACGCGGAGGGGTCATGACTTTGCTTTCTCTTGAATTTACACAACATTTGATTTGTTGGGGCTCTGACCCCACCCATCTTGTGGTGTGGACTCTCTTTGATATCGACGGGTGCATCCTCGAGCTTGCTAATATTTATGCATCCAATCATGCAGTCAAGCAAGCTCTTTTTTGGAGTTGGCTTACCGACTCCCTCCCTAATTCCCTTTGGATTATGAAGAGATCATTTGCATATGCGGTGGTGTGTAGGAGAACAGGAGGCTTGATTCTATCTAAGACACAAGCTCAGATTATTTGATTCTGATGTCTCTTACAAAGATAATTCTTCTTCTTCATGGTACACCTAGTCTAGTTTTAGACAAGGATAAGACCATATTTTTCACCGTCTTGACCATGTCCTGATGCCAAGCCAAGATTTATTCTATCTTTCCCACAATTTTGGCTACCTTTTTGTTGTTGCTGACACTTCTCTTATCTTGGATCACTACTCCATTTTTTTTTATATCACCTGAATTGCTCCTACAAAAAACGCAGGGTTAATTCTAAATTTAACCTTAATACTTCACACATGAAACATGCTTAGACTATAACTCACATTCAACATGTTTGGAACTTGGTTCCTCACCCTAGTGGCCAAGAAGGCTAGATGTATTGGTGGAATGATGTCATCACCAGGACAAGCACATTTATTTGTATATATGGAAAACAAGCTACTCTTTTTTAGCGGGCTGCCCATAATGCTTCACATTCTGAATTCCAACGAATTTCACAAGATCTTAATGCCTCTCCTTTTAATCAAAACTTGCAACTTTAAGTTTCCCATTGGAGACATAATCTCAAAATTAAGGAAGCGTACAAAGCCAGAGGTGTTATGCTTTTTGCTTGACTTCATTGGCTTAAAATCAGAGATAGGGTTTCCAAATAATTCTTTGCTATACTCCAAGCCAAGCATTTTTCCATGTAAATTAAAGCCATCTTTCAAGAAAATGTTCGGATTACCTCCTTACTTTACATTCTTCAAGAATTTTTCCATAATTATCATGGTGTCTTTTCTTCTCAACATGCCACACGTGCTAGAGAAGAGGTATTGCTTAAATGTTTGTAAGTTGTGCCTTACAAAGTCTCCTACTCTAATCGTGTTGTGTGTGATCATCCCTCGTCCCTTGCAAAGCTTAAACATGCCACTTTTCAAATGACTCCTGAGAAAGCCCAGTGCATTGATGGATTGCCCTCTGAATTTTATCAAACCATTTGGGATACTCTAGGACCTGACCTTTACAATGTTTACCTCAAGGCTCTCACTTCCAACTCTCTGGGTGAGTTGATCAATCAAGGAAACATTAAATTTATCCCTAAGTCAGGGGACCCATACCAAATTACTATTTGGTGACCTATTACTATGCTTAATGTGTCTTACAAAATAATTTCTAAGGATTTATCAAACATAATTACAAACCTCCTTCCTCTTGTTGTCCGCAGTTTATTAAGCACAAATAAATTCTTGACAACATCATTGTTGTTTGTGAAGGGATGGAAATGGCTCACCAATCCAACAAGAAAGCCTTTATTTATTAAAATTGACTATTCCAAATCCTATGATCCCATTGAGTGGTCCTTCATTTTGGCAATGCTTCAGGCTCTTGGGTTCGGTCTGAGGTTTGTCCACACTGTTCAGATTCTCTTCAATAATTTTGGAGGTTACATCATTGTTAATGGAGCCCAATCTTCCATGTTTGGTCTGTTCAAGTCCATCCATCAAGGGTAACCTTTGGCCCCTTCTCTCTGCGTGTTGTCAGTCGAAGGCTTTAACTATATGTTGGCCCAAAGTGCTTCCCAAGGCCTTATTAAGGGGACTACTTTACCAAACATAGACCAACAACTCATCAATGGCCACTTTGTTGATGATTCTTTTCTCACTCTCCTTGGATAAGAGTAATCTTTCACTCCTCTTTGGACTATTTGGATAATTTTTGTTTGGCCTCTGGTTCATCCATCAAATGGGACAAAACTCAATGTTATCGACAATTGCAATCCCTTACCCCTTAATGGCTTGCAAATCTATAATGGAGCTGGATCCAACCAAGAATTCAATTAAAATTATTTGGTATTCCTTTCGCCTTCCAAGTGACCTCAGAAGATTTTTGGAGCTATGTGGTTCAACAAGTTGAGTGTAAAATATCCTATTAGATTACCAAACCGCTCTCTAGTAGATAAAATTTAAATTTGCTCCAAGGTTCTTGCCACCACCCATGTGTACTACTCTTCTTGATATGCTCCTTCTAATGTTTCCCATTCCAAGATCAAAAATATCTAAGAGACTTCCTCTGGACTAATTCAGAAAGCCAAAATATATTTCATTGAGTGGTAGGGGATACTTTTTGTAGACCCAAATAAGTAGGTGGCCTTGATCTACTAGACATCAAGCTTTAAGGGCAAGCTCTTTATGTTAAATGGATGATTCATATCTTGGAAGGGAATGAAGCATGGAAGATTCTGCTTCGGAATTGCATCTACCAAGGATCTCCTTTAGGAATAAAAACCTGGAAAGGCCTTAACTTCCAATCCCTTCTCGTCTGCCCAGTCTCGGTAAAAATCAGAGGTACTTTTATGGTGCATAGTATTTGTAAATCATGGGAATTTCTTAAATAACACCTTATTTAGAAAGGGGATGGCTTCAAATATGTCCTTTTTATCATCTCCTATTCTCTCTGGTGGTTATCCATTTTCAATTTCCACGAAGCACCTCTTGCTCTATCTCCTTGAGCTAAAGTTATTCGGCTCTTCAAAAAAGGTTTCAAAGTGGGGTGATTTATTTTGTAAGCATTCCAGATCCTAGATTTCTTGGGGGTCTTTAGCTTTTAATTTTAATCTTCAACACCAAGATGTTGAATCAATCACGAAAATCATTTCTTGCATACATGAGGAGTTCTTACACAAAATTGACATCACTTTACATGTCCCATCATGGTGCAATTGGAACTAGCCTTCTTATACTCTACTCTGCCATTACAAATCCTACTTGGGTTATTCCCTTCTTGCCCTATAGATGGTGAATGTTGATTCACTTAACCAATGATGGATGGTTAAGTGAATCAACATTCACTGAGCCATATGTACAACACTGGTACATTGCTATTGGATGCTCAAGCCATATGATATGAGATAAGAGAAAGTTCCATTCCTTGAAGAAAGTAAGTAGAGGAAAAATAAAATTTGGAGACAACGCTACAATAAGGATAACAGGAAAAGGTAATCTCAGTATCAATGATGGAAAGATAAAATTGAGAATGTGTTGTACGTTGAAGGGCTGGAGCATAACCTCCTCAATGTTAGTCAAATGTGTGATCAAGGACACATCCTCACTTTCCATCCTCAAGGTTGTGAAGTAAGGAAATCTAATTCAGGAAGATTAGGTGTAAATGCAAACAAAACAACAAATAACATGTATATGCTCAGTGCAGTCAAGAAATAAAGACTCTATATGACACAATCAGATGAGAGTTGGTTGTCGCACAAAAGAAAGGGCCATACGAATTTTGAAAATTTAGTGAAAATCAACAATAAGTAGTGTGTGAGAGACGTCAAAAATCACTAAGCCTACAAACACTATTTGCAAGCAATGTCAGCATGGAAAACAAACTAGAGGAAAATTTAAATCAAAGGAGTATTCAAAAATGAAGCCTTTAGAATTGATTCATACAGAATTGTGTGGGCCCATAAGAACTCAAATTTTAAAAGGTGAGAGTTACTTTATGTTGTTAATTGATGAGTAGTATAGAATGACATGGGTTTCTCTTCTAAAGGATAACTTTGAGGTGTTTGAGAACTATAATTTTTTTAAAGAATTACTAGAAAATGAAACTGGGTTGAAAATTAGTGCTTGAGATTAGATAGAGGAGGAAAATTTGTTTCAGACCAATTCATTGAATTTTGGGAGGAACGTGGAATAAGAAGAGAACTCACAACTGCGTTAACTCCGCAACAAAATGGAGTTACTGAAAAAAAAGAACTGGACAATTCAGGAGATGGTAAGGGCTACGTTGAATGAGTCCAAATTCTCATATATGTATTGGGGAGAAGTATTTAAAATGTTGGTTTACATCCTTAATAGAGGAAAAATCAGAGTAAGCAATACCAAAACACCTTATGAACTATGGAAGAGTAGACCAGCTACTGTTAAATACTTTAGGGTGTTCGGAAGGAAATGTTATGTTAAAATAAATTATGAATATTTGAGAAAGTTTGACTGTAGATATGATGAAGGTATTATACTTGGATACTCCTCAAGGAGTAAAGCTTACATATGCTATAATAAAAGACTTTAAAAAATTGTGGAAAGTGTTGACGTAAGAGTGGACGCGTTCAGAAAATATAAGGTGACCACATAAGTAGGTGATCACTCAGAAGAATCAGAACAAAATGAAGTCTAAGAAGAAATTGAAGAAGAGGAATGAGAAGATACTAAGGCACCATTGAGATTTGTTTAGAAGAATCGTGGCGAAAATTTGATTATCGATAATAAAGATATTGGGGTTGACAGCTCGATAGAGGATAGTAAGTACATCTGAATGAGCTAATTTCTCTTTGTTATAAAAAACAGAACCTAAAAATGTTGTATAATCTAGTAAAGAAGAACATTGGGTCAACAAAAAATAGAGCCTAAAAATGTTGTATAATCTAGTAAAGATGAACATTGGGTCAACACCATGGAGGCGTAGACACAAAATCACACACTTTGGGTAATTATCTAGTCATGATCGCATACTATCATTCCTATGATTCATAAGTAATAAATGTACTAATTAACTCATGTCTTTGGCCATCTTTTCTTTCTTTCTATTTCCATTTTTGTTCTTACACTCTTTTTATCTCATTCTCCTTTTCACATCTCAACATTTCTCATCCTAGACACCAACACCTAGCCAGAACGCCAGCGCTAGATGCCCCCATCCCCTCTAGGCGCCCCTAACCACTTTGTGCTTTGTTCACATCTTTTGGGTCCTTTCTAGTTGTTTGAGCATCTTATATTTTTAGTAGTTACCTTTTCAGATTAATTACGAAATTCAAGCAAGGGAATCATATAAATATAAATTTATGTGATCATAATAAATGACCAAGAACTAAACATTAGCTATCACCACCTAAGGTTGCATCCAAAGGCTATTTAAGGGCATTCAAGCATACATTCTAGTATCCATTCAAGGGAAAGGGAAAACATTCTTATGCATAAACTTCATAGGAGGGTAAGTTCATTCTATTCCATGCATACATATACTTACATCTCCTACATCTAGTTATTTTATCGCTATCAAGTGGAACACACACATGAGCCACCTAGGGCACAATTCCACACACACACCTAGAACTACATTGGGTCTAAAATATAGTGCAACACTCAGTCGTAAGTTCACTCGTTTGACAACCAAAGAAAGTCTGACCCCTCATTTGTATTCTTTTTTTTTTGGGATTTGATGCACTTTTGAAGGTTTTGCAGGTCATTTCTTTATTGCAGGTTATCGACAACATTGGTGATCATTGTGAGACATACTAGCGACAAGAAGCGAAGGAAGGTGAACATCTTGCGACCCTATGAAGGAGGTTTCTTGAGGGTTTGAGTAGTCACAAGCACCCAGAGCAGGTCTGTGGCACCCACAAGCGCCCTTGACCCATTCCAGGAACCCTAATCTGAAAGATCTTCAACTCACACATTTATATGAGGTTCTATGTGGCACTTCTCCTTCTCTTTTCATCAGGTCAGCACTTCGGCACACTCCGGATTTGGTTGCAAAACAACTAAGTATTCTTATCCCTTCTTTGTAACTAGGGTTTTATATTCTCTATCTTAATTTTAGTTGGGTCTATCTTATACTTAATTGTCTATTCATTTAATACTACGTTGCATTATATTTAGGCATCTATTTATCCAATATTTTCTTAACTAGGAGGAAGAATTAAATCAACTAGAAAAGAGTGGAACTTGGGAAATTATTCCAAGACCAAAGGAGAAAAATATGATTGGAATAAAATGGGTCGTTAGAAATAATTTGAATGAAGATGGTGAAGTAACCAGAAATAAGGCAAGGTTAGTATGCAAAGGGTATGCTCAAGTAGAATGTATTGCTTTTGAAAAAACCTTTGATCTTGTTGCTTGATTAGAAGCCATTAGAATGTTTTTGGCATATGCTAGTTGTAATAATTTTAAGTTTTTTCAAATAGATGTCAAATCTACGTTTCTAAATGATAAATTAGTGGAAGAATTTTTCATTGAGGAGCCGGAAGGTTTTCTGTTGTCGGAAAACAAGGATTTTGTGTGAAAATTGAAGAAGGCATTATATGGCTAAAACAATCCCCCCAAACATGGTACTTAATACTTGGCACATATCTTCTTCAACAAGGGTTCAAAAGAGGAGTAACAAATAGTAATCTATACATTAAGAAAAAAGGTAATCATCAATGGATTGTTGCCATTTATGTAGATGATACTATTTTTGGAGGAGATGATAGAAAAAATCACCAAGAGTTTGCTAAAGATAAGAAAAATGAGTTTGAAATGTCAATGCTAGTAGAATTGTAAATTTTCCTTGGTTTAGAAATTTCTCAATTTGAAAAGGGAATATTTTTCTCTCAAACTAAGTATATAAAGGAGATGTCAAAGAAGTTTGAAATGGAAGATTGCAAACTGGTCAACACACCTATGGTTACATAATGCAACTTGAGTAAGGATGACGAGTCTCCTAAAGAAAATCAAACTCTATACATGTCAATGGTTGGCAGCTTATTGTACACAACATCCTCTAGGTCAGATATCATGCAAGCCATTGGTTTATCTGCATGTTTCCAAGAAGCCCCAAAAGAAACACATGTGCAAGCGGTTCAGAGAATATTCAGATTTCTAAAAGGAACTTTAGATTATGGGTTTTGTCACCCAAGAGGTGCAGATTTCACCTTAACAACATATACAGATACAGATTGGGCATGTGACATGGATGATAGGAAAAGTAAAAGTGGAGGAACATTTTTCCTTGGTGGAAATTTAGTGTCTCGATTGAGCAAAAAATAGTATTGTCCACAGCGGAGGTAGAATGCATAACAACAATATTGTGTTGCACACATGTTCTATGGATGAAGCAGACTCTACAAGAAATTAAGGTAGAAAATGATGATCCCATTTTAGTATTTTGTGATAATACTAGTGTAATTAACATTTCGAAGAATCTAGTTATGCACTCCATAACTAATAATATTTAGATCAAATATCATTACTTAACAAAGAAAGTAGCTGAAAAGAATGTTAAGTTAGAATACATTGCCACAAAGGAGCAGATAAAAGGCATTTTCACAAATCCCCTCTCAAAAGTGACTTTTGAGTACCTTAGACACAAGTTGGGTGTGATAACCTTCTCATCAAGTCAAAAAAGTCTCAAGGAGTAGCATCGGTCAGGGGGAGTAGTACAACAAGAGGAAGAATTAAAAAAAGGGAGAGTATTCTATTTTGAAGATGATTATTTATTTGTAGGGTTTCCATCAATGACAAGGGGGAGATTATTGGAAATATTGGCATTGATGTCAACAAAGAATGCACATTGATCAAAAGAAAAATAACAGTAATCAGATTTAATAACAATGAATGTAATAATTGTATACCAAAATGTGCAACGAATTCATGAAGAGACACCATTTATTTAATGGGCCAGCCGACCTCCATTAAGATTAAATGATTTTTTTTATGTGGTCGACCTCCCTTGAAGAATGTTGACCCTATTGGGTGAAGAGTCATGACCATTCGAAAGGGCATATTTGGGCTATAAAAGGAATATTTTTTGGAAGGAGGAAGGGAAGATTTTGAGCGAATATCATTTGAAAGAAGAGAATAATTTTATGTGTGAAATAAGAGTCATATATTGAGAAGACAAGAAGGTTTTTGAAGAGGAAATAAAATTCTAAATCATTCATTGAAACAATAACACTACGAAGGTGGTATCATCATCGGTTTGGAGGTTGGTGCCTCATAAAATGAAGAAATGGGTGTCTCTTTTTCAGTTGGTGCTTGGTCGAAAAGATTGGTGTATGAATTTCTAAGTTGGTGCTTGACATTGGGGATGGGTGTCTCCAGTAGGTTGGTGCCTACACGAATCATATAAGCAAATATTTTACCATGGTTTTTTTCCGAAAGGGTTTCCACATAAATATTGTGTTCCTCTTGTGTTGCATAATATTTTAGATCTTATGAGATTGTTATTGTTCTGACTATTAAAGTTTTGAATTATTAAAAATTTATATTATATACTAATTCATCCTCCCTCTTAGTATAAACACGTGTTTAATAGTTTCATGGTGGTGTGAAATTTTTCTATAGAATTATGCCTTTTTAATATAGAAAAGGATATTCTTGACATAAAAAATGGTAGCCCATATTTGAACCAAATGCAATCAAAGGATGATAATGTGATCATGATTTTTTTTTGACATTTTTGATGCGGTATCATTACCATCTTTCATGCATCATGGATTAGAGTTGGTGATCTCAATCTACATCTCAAAACTTGACAACATTTGTTGTCATTGTTTCCTTATGTCAAGCTAATGGTTAAAATTGGTATCCAAGTGGACTTGGAGGTCATGACCATGGCCACACAAGTTATCTGACAATCGAGACATTTTGGAAGTGATATATTTGTATTTAGAGGTTCTAAGACATTATTTAACATTCTTATTGTGGTGGTACTTCTAGTATCCATGGACAATGTCCTAGAGGTGTTGATCTTGATGTGGTTACAATATAATTGAGCATGGGTTCTTTTTGGTTTCTAAGATACATGTGTTACAAATATATTCTCAAGTAACCATCCATGCAAAAACACATTTTCTTATGTCTCTTCTTTTCGTGCATATTGATGAGCAACTTTATAAAGTGTAGATTCTTCCATATGGATTTATTTCATGAAATTTTAATCACACTCAAAGGAAAATTAGCAGTAGATATTAATTTCATGTAAGTTTTTATTTACCTTTTTTTTTCTTCCATAGCCCATGGGATGAAATCAAATACCTATTCCAATATGAAGTGGTTAGAATATTATTTCATGGTCATAGTTTTCTCTTGGTTTTTAAAATAACCTTCTCCACTCATAAGACCAGCCTCATGAGGGTGGAAGTCAACTAGGTTCCCCTATTCTTGCCAAGAAAATGGTATAAAAAAAAATGGTATTTGATAGGAAAATAAATGAGCAAATAATTGGAGTTCACAAAAAAATAATTTAACAAATATAAATTGCAACATAACTAATTAAATACAAATATGATAATATATGGACCTGAGTTCTTAGTTAATTACACCTAAGACATCTCTAATCTTTAGAATTCCTAATATCGTTTTATGATCATTGTTGTAAAGTATCCATAACACCTTTGCCTTCGGCCTGGAAATTTTTTGAAGTGATTGAGCATTCATAGTAATAACTAAGTGTGAATATGTGAAAACATTATTTTCTATGTCATAGTCCTTAAATGTTGGAACTCTAATTTTCCTTATCAAGTAGGTCCTTAACCAATTTCTTGTTATAACCACTAAACTTGTTAGATGTGAGATTAGAACAAATTGCAGAGCAAAATTACACTGATAATCTTCACAATATATTCCATATGGAAAGGATTGCCTAATTTATAGGAAATATGAATCCTACAAAATAGGGGAGCTAGAAACGCTCTACCCAAAATACATGAGTTGTTTCAAACTACTCAACAACTCTAACAAATACAATATACGTGAGATTATATCTTACAACTAACACAATGTATATTATTATTATTGAGTTATAAACTCATTTAATAATAATATATTACAAATATTATTCAATCCATACAAATGTGAGCACTAACAAATTATATTTCCTAACATTCCCCCCCTTAGTGCGAATATGGGAAAAACCTGCCTTTGTACTTGCACCTGCTCATGATCTGGTGATTTTCACAGGATAATCACAAACCTCGGGGATGGTTTTGCAAACGGTTAACCAAAAACCGAGAATGGTGGTTTTGCAATTGGTTTACCACAAACCACAAAGAGATGGTTTTGCGAATGGATTACCAACAACCAAAAATGGTGGTTTTTCTAGTGGTTTACCACAAACCACAAATGAAGGTTTTCAAGTTGTTTACCTACAACCACATCATGATATGACGAGTACTATTCTCAGCTCTCATTACATCTCACTACAGGGAATAACATAGGAAATTTTGTTGAAATCGGTTGCTCGTACATACATAGAAAAAGCTGACATAATGGAAATGGAAGATTGGATCATGTTCCCCCCCTCAATGTGAAATTTCTACTTATTGAAAACTGCAAACTGTACCAGACTAGAAGCACTAAAATCAAACTGCACACACACACATGTCACCAGAGCTGGTATGCGGCCCCATCGTTGGCAACTAACAAGAGGTCGTTGAATTACTTCTAACCTCCGATTCCTCCTACCTCCAGTATCATGCTGCTAGTTCAGCTGGATGTGATCATGAAGCTCAAAATACCTTCAATAATTTAGACGTCGCATACAAGTGAAAATGCGTCCAAAATTGAAATGTGGGTAATTTTTTTATTTTATTTTTCAGACTTTTGCTATGACTCAATTTTTGACTTTTTATAATGACACAAACAAATGGACTCAATAACCTATTATTCACCTAAACATACTATTTGAAACAAGACAATAGGCAAAGTGATAATTACTCAATTTTACTAAGATGAAACTTGACTTTTACAATAATAATTCATGAAAACAAAATATAAACTGACAACTTATGACTAGTTTTAATTACAAGTGACTTCACACATTTATACTCCTAAAGAATGACCAAAAATGATTTCAGCTAATGGAGTCACAATTATACGATAATAATTACTAGGATATTCAATGACTCCTCTTTTGACAATAGATGTAGACTAAACTTTTTAAACAAATACAATAGACCACCTAACATATAAAACTATGACACACCTTTTTGTATTAAAAAAGGACCAAGAACATGTGGCCTCTATTTAACATAAATATCATATTTTCTAATAAAACATTAGCATATTGACTATTTTTAATTAAAACTGTGACACAACTTGGGAAATGGAATTAAAATTCTCTTCGTACCTTTCCAAGGTAATACCACGAACTTTCAAAATAGTGGTATTGAACATTTGTCACCAGTGAAGGAAATTTATGTGAAGGCGGTTTAGAGAATGGCTTCAAGCAGGTATGTTGTTAAATCACCATGCACCATGCAGACATGTGCTTCTGAATGTTATCTCGCCAATGCAAATAATTTTGGAGTAAAGACCACACAGAGAGAAACGAATTGAAGACGAGGCGTGCTAACTAAAATCGAGATCAGAGTGTTCACTATGCAAATGACTAGAACTCGAGTCTATTGAAGATCTAAGATTAAAACATACTCCTCAATGCAACGCATCCAATGTAAAACATAAGCAAGATCTGATAGCTATTTGGAGGGATCACAAATAAATCTCTCTCAAACTGTCGAAACAGTCCTGAGAAAAAAAAGACACTCCTTTTCCTTTAGGAATCCATGCCTTCATGCATTCAGATATGAACTTGGAGATGCTACCAAGATGAAATCAGAGAAATAAATTTTTTTATGTACTATATACAATTGTTCTCCTTCCAACGTCCTCCAGCCACTCACGATACTCTCGCAAAACAAAACAATTATCTTAAAATTCTAATATGCTCTCAACAAACTATTCATACAAAATCACTCTAAATGGAGAAGTTACACATGCATTCGAGGCAAGAATAAAAATTTGAGATTGCCCCTACAAAGAAATTAAACTTCCATTCCAAGCCTTGACAAACTTGTTCAGATACCAAATGTGAAATCAGAACAAATTGCATAGCAAAATTACACTGATAATCTTCACAATATATTCCATATGGAAAGAATTGCCTATTTTATAGGCAATATGAATCCTACAAAATAGGGGAGCTAGAAACGCTCTACCCAAAATACATGAGTTGTTTCAAACTACTCAACAACTCTAACAAATACAATATACGTGAGATTATATCTTACAACTAACACACTGTATATTATTATTATTGAGTTATAAATGCATATAATAATAATATATTACAAATATTATTCAATCCATACAAATGCGGGCACTAATAAATTATATTTCCTAACATTATATACGTGAAGTCATATGTATACATGTAGTAGCCCTTACAATTTTTTATTTTACCTTCACACAATGTGCTAACCAATAGTTTTATTTCTCACCATTTCCTTGATGAGAAATGGAAACATATACATGATCATATTTAGACATATGTTAAAAGTGATCATAGTTTGTGGAGGTGTCCATTTGGTCAACTCTACACTGTTAAAGAACTTTAGTAGGTATTAAGGGTTTTGGAAACCAAGAATCTACTCACTCTAAATTATGGTGATAAATCCCACAACATACGACTTCAAAAAAAGTATTTTAGTTCTCATGTCCAAATAACCCATGCACTTGCAGTTGAGATCTTAAAGGAATGTATTTTTCTAGAAGCTGTAATTGTTTCAGATTATATTTTTTGTCTCAAATTTTATTCCTCCACGAACCAAAATAATATTTATACATTTGAATTTTTTTAATCTCCTTACACTAGTATACAATTACACCAACACATCATAGAATTAGAATTTGTGAAATTAATGGCCTCATAAACCCTCATTTACTTTTTTGCCAAGGGTGTCTTAATTATAACACAAAAGCTTACTCCATAATACTCTCATTTTTTGTTCCCTACCTCAATAAAACCTTTGCATCTTTCTCATCAATAAAACCTTTGGGAATTCTTAAATTGTCTTATGCAATTATCTAAACAAACCAAATTTTGAAGCATTGGAATGTTGTGTTTGTTTAAAAATTTATCAAACATTTGAAAACAATATTATATGAACACAATAATGTATGAACTCTAAAGAATGCAGCCAATATTTTCTCATGTAAAAATGACACTTCCTTAAAATTTCCATTTAGTCTTCTATAATATCAAGTACATGCTTGAATATAATGAAAAAAATAGCAATTTGTGTAGAATTATAATATTGTGATTGAACACCATTTTATCCCTATAATATTTTTTTAATACGTCAACAATTGACAATATGGTACTCATATGAAATTTTTTCCTACATATCCTAAATTGTTGGTCAAGCCAATGATATTTATAGGTGTTCTTTTCATATTTATATAATGATTCTCCCAAAATCATATTCTTCATCTTCATGCAAGCATGGCTTAAAATTTTTGAAGCCACCACATATACTACATTCATTGTTCAAGCACTTTTGACTATAAAATTGAATGCCATCATACTTTTAAAAATAAAATAATCAAAAAAACATATAGTTGAATTAGGTGGTTTTAACACCCCATGCTCTTACAACATCTCATTGGTATACAAAGGATATCTTTTATGGAAAAAATAATTCATGATACATTGAAAATTCAACAGGATTCTTATATCACTATGTAATGCAAATAGTAAGGGTTACAAAATACTATGGTTTACAAGGCTCAACTTTGGACAATTTTCAAATCTGATTGCATCTAAATCAAAACTTTTACAATTTAGTTTGGCTATATTGTACACGAAGTGTTTTGCATGGGGTGTGCAGTATCAAATTCCACAGCTAAATTTCAAGACACATTTAACATTTGGTGACAAGAATATTTTCATGCCAAAATTGTTGTATTAAAGTAATAATTAACTTTTTATCACTATGTGTTGAATCCTATCACTTAAAGCCCAACAATAATTTATTGATGGATCATCTAACCTTGTTTTTTTACAATATCTCTAGATAATTTTTATTTAGATCAATACAAGTTAACCTGAGTATTTGAGATTTTTTTGACAACTTCCTTATAATATAATATGTGATTACTCTATGTGTTGCATTTTTATCTTCGTCTTGACTATTTTTTCCAATACAAATTATTGCATAGCCAATATTTTCCTCAATAATTTTATCCTGACCACTTTAATTACTTGTTATAATTCTTAACTTTTTCATGACACACCTCATTTTATACATTCTTAACAATTGAATAAGAAATTGACACTTCTCACTTCAAGATTCATTCTCAACATTTTTTGAAGAGTTTCAAAACACATATCCTCATGGTATGCAAAAGATTTTTTCCCCTCATATTACTCAAAATATTTTCATCAATTTCAAAATACCACTACATTGTTCCTTTAGATTTTATACATATTTCTTCATGCTAACCAAAAGACGGGGTGTGGAATACAATATGTTATGCATGATTGAAATCATATTTGTCCTTAAGAAATATATATCGATTATCAATTATTTCATAATTTTGATCTTGAATAGGTCCTTTAATTACAACTTTAGGTTCTTTAGTTTCTTCATGTAGTGTGGACATTATTTGGCATCCTTGATGTGTATCACTACAAGTTTTCATGCACCATGTCATGGAGGTGGTGATCTGCATCTCAAAACTTGACAACATTTATTGTTAATGTTTCTAGGTGGTTTCTGCATTTCAGGCCAATACTGAATATTGGTATCTAGGGTGGATTTTTATTTAGAGGTCTTGTAAGTGGAAAAACATCAATGAGGTGTAATCTTATGTCTCGACTATTTAAAAATAACAGTTTGGGACTAATTACTAAATTATTATTATTATTTTCTTTTAAAATGGCCTCAGCAGGTTTAAGAGATCAGGACAGATTGGATGGAGCCTCGAATTTTGGTGTCTGGAAAGCCAGAATTTCTCTATTGCTGGAAGAGAATGTTATCAAGGAATATGTGACCAATGTTGTACCTGTACCTACAGATGCAACACAACTCTTAGCATATAAGAAGGAAGATGCCAAGGCGAGGAGGCTGATTCTTGACGGTGTTAAGGATCATATTGTTCTGCATATTGCAGAGTTAGATACAACGAAGACGATGTGGGATGCCATTATGAATCTGTACCAGAATGCTACCACTAACCGGACGTTGATTCTCAGAGAAAAGTTGAGGAATACCCAGATGAATAAGGGAGAAGACGTCACAAGTTACCTCACCAGACTTAGACTTGTCAAGGATGAATTGGCAGTTGTTGGAGACAAACCAAGTGATGACGAGCTAGTGAGAATAGCCCTAAATGGGTTTACTAAGCAGTGGGATGTCTTTGTTCAAGTCATCAATGGACGAGACAACTTACCGAGTTGGGATCGACTATGGAGTGATTTCACTCAGGAGGAGCTTAGACTAAGTCTTGTCAATGGAGCCAACAATAAGAGTCAGAAAAGTGAGGTGGAACAGGAAAATGTTACCCTAACGGGTAAAGGGAAAGCAAAGAAGGGGTCTAGTAAAGGATTAAATTCACAAGGTGAAAAGAAGAAGAAAGATTCTTCGAAGATCAAGTGCTATGGCTGTCACGAGTTTGGCCACTATGTCAGCGATTGCCCAGAAAGGAAGAAGAATGAAAAGAAAGGCAAGAAGCAAGTTGCGGCTTCAGCAAGTGCATGTGAGCTCTCTAGTAGAATGGAAGATGAGTTTGCACTCATAGCATGTATGGTTAGCTCAACCTCACAGAGTGTTTGGTACATAGATAGTGGGGCGTCATATCATATGACAGGAGTTAGAGAATACTTCTCTAGTTATAAGGAAGAGAGCACCAAAATCCATATCTCTATGGGGAACATGTCCAAACTCAACTTAGTTGGGAAAGGGACTGTTCAGTTTCAGAGGGAGAGTGGTAAGATGATTCCCCTTCATGATGTGTTGCATGTTCCAGGCTTAGGGATGAATTTGATTTCTGTATTTGTCCTTCAGGACAAAGGGTACAATGTACTCTTTAGAGGGACACATGTGTTGATCAAGCACAAGGATTGGAAATCACCCATAGCTATTGGAGTTAGGAGCGGTCGGCTTTATAGGCTGCAGTTTGACATTCCTAAGGAACTCATGAGAAACAGTAATCTTAGAGATCAAGGAGAGCTATGGCATAGAAGGATGGGCCATATGCATCATGGAGCCCTTAAATTACTTCATGAGATAGTGACAGGTGTTCCTGAGGTGAGCACAGAGCACGATGATGTATGTAAGGGATGCGTGTTGGGGAAGTTTGCTAAAGCATCTTTTCCGAGGAGTGACACCAGATCCAAGGGTGTTCTTGATCTAGTACATTCAGATGTATGTGGACCAATGTCGATGAATTCTCTCAGAGGGTATGAGTACTTTGTTACTTTTATTGATGATTTCTCTAGGAAGACATGGATATACTTCTTGAAGACCAAGGATGAGGTTTTCAGTCACTTCCAAGAGTTCAAAGCTCTTGTGGAGAATTCGATAGGAAGGAAGATAAAAGTTCTTCGGTCAGACAATGGAGGCGAGTAGAAAAGCAATGAGTTCTAGGAGTTCTGTACTAGAGAAGGAATCAAGAGAGAGTGGACTGTTCCTTACAATCCGCAACAGAATGGAGTTGTTGAGAGGAAGAATCGGTCTATAACGGAGGCATCAAGGGCTATGTTGCATGACCAAGATTTACCCCGTTATCTGTGGGCAGAGGCATGCAATACAGCAGTATACATACAGAATAGAGTTCCACATAAGGTACTAGGGAAGATGACACCAGAGGAAGCATTCACTGGGAAGAAGCCAGATGTCAGTCACTTTAGGATCTTTGGGAGTTTGGCATATTGTCACATTCCTAAGGATACACGTACCAAGTTAGATCAGGCTGCAGAGAGAGGGTACAGTGAAACCTCTAAGGCATATCGGATATTCATTCCGGGGACCAGGAGGATTATTGTTCGACGTGGTGTCAAGTTCATGGAGGACAAGGCATTTAGAAGGTCTAGAGATTTTCCAGTAGATGATCAGAGTGAGCAGCCAACAGACGCTCCAAGGATCACTCAATCGAGTCAAGGGCAGCAAAGCTCGAGTACAGTTACTAGTACAAGCATAGACTCAAGAGGAGAGAGTTTTCAAAGTATGGAGCAACAGGTGCAAGAAGAGATGCATCAAGAAGACATGGAGGTTGATATTTCATCCTCTACAGTTGGCAGCAAGAACCGTGAGGTTCAACAGACACAGAAGAATACTCAGGAGTTAGTGGGTACTCCTAAGAGGAGTGATAGACAACGGAAACCACCAGCCAGGTATGATGACTATGTTGCATTAGTTAGTAAGTTGGTAGATAGTGAACCTTCTAGCTATCAGGAGGCTGCACAACATCAAGTGTGGCAAGAAGCAATGGTTGAGGAGTATACTTCAATTATGCATAATGATGTGTGGGAGGTAGTGCCTAGACCAATAGATAGGGCAGTGGTTGGATCACGCTGGATCTATAAGATCAAGCACGGTGTAGATGGTAGCATCGAGAAATATAAGGCAAGGTTCATGGCAAAGGGGTTCTCTCAGAAAGAGGGAATAGACTACGAGGAGAAATTTGCTCCAGTTGCCAGGTATACTTCTATACGAGCTGTAATCTCAATTTCAGCATAGATGGGATGGCAGATCCATCAAATGGATGTCAAGACAGCGTTTCTTAATGGTGAGTTGAAAGAGGAGGTATACATAGAATAACCAGAAGGCTTTGTAGCACACAGCAAAGAGACCCACGTGTGTAAATTGAAGAGAGCATTGTACGGACTCAAGCAGGCTCCCAGAGCATGGTATGAGCGCATTGATAGTTACTTGCAGGAAATGGGCTTTGTGAAGAGTGAGGCAGATGCTAATCTCTACTACTTGGTAGTTGGAGGTGAGATTCTCATTCTTGTCTTATATGTAGATGACTTATTTCTTACAGGTTCACTGGGGCTCATAGAAGAATGCAAGAGGGATCTTGTAGCGGAGTTCGAGATGAAGGATTTGGGACTTATGCACTACTTTCTAGGCATGGAGGTATGGCAGAAAGATGGAGATATTTTCCTTGGGCAAGGGAAATATTGCATGGAAATCTTGAAAAGGTTCAGGGTGGAAGATTGCAAAGCCATGTCTACACCCATGATCATGAATTGGAGGAAGGTAGACACATCCAGGGAGAAGCATGTAGACCCCACCTTATACAGGCAGTTGATTGGTTCTCTCATGTATTTGGTCAATACCAAGCCAGATATAGCTTTTGCAGTTAACTCTCTTAGTCAATTCATGGTTGAGCCAAAGAGAGTGCATTGGACTGTGGAAAAGCATGTGTTGCGTTATTTGCAAGGTACAATCGAGTATGGAATTATATATGCTTGAGGTGAAGGAATCAGGTTGATGGGCTATACTGATGCAGATTGGGCAGGTAGTACAATGGACAAGAGGAGCACTTCAGGGTGTTGTTTCAGTCTGGGATCAGGAGTTGTATCTTGGTTCAACAGGAAGCAGAAGTCTGTGGCTCTGAGTTCAGCAGAGTCAGAGTACATAGCAGCTAGCATGGCAACATGTGAAGCTATATGGCTTCGGAAGTTGCTAGTAGCTTTGTTTGGTCAGAAGGTTGAGACTACGGTGATACACTGCGACAATCAGAGTTGCATCAAGTTGACTAAGAATCTGGTGTTTCATGATAGGTCAAAACATATAGACATCAAGTATCACTTCATCAGAGATTGTGTACAGCGCGGGGTTGTTAAGCTACAATTTGTACCTACAGATCAGCAGGTAGCAGAAATTTTGACAAAGGCATTGGGGAAGGAAAAATTTATCTTCTTCAGAGAGATGTTGGGTGTCATGCAGAACAACTTCCTCGCTAAGAGGGAGTGTTAATCTTAGTAGTTAGTAGCTTGGATAGTTGTTTGTCCTCATCCATTTGTTATGGGTAGTTTGGACAGCTATTCGTTTTGGCCTAGAATTTAGAGAAATAGTTGTTTTTGTCAAACAAATATTGTTAGGATAAGAACAATTGTTATCTAATCTTGACTCCTTTTAGGTGACACCTCATAACCAAGGTTGTTATGGTTATTGAGTTGTCTTAATCTCAGCCGTTCATTTGTATTAATCTCGGCCGTTGATTTTCAATGAGAGTAGTATATAAGGGGGTCATTGGGGTCATTTGTAACAAGGAATTTTTGATAGAAACTTGCAGTGATAGCAAGTAGTCTTGCAGTGTTAGCAAGCGCGCAGTGATAGCATTGGAGATAGCAGTGGAGGAATATCAGCAGGAGGATTAGAAGATTGTCGGAGCTCTGCCAGTAAGAGGCAATCAGTATTTGTATCTCTTGATTTGCTGAATTTTAATATATTTCTCATATGTAGTACTGGTTTTCCCTACGGGGTTTTTCCAGGGACAATTGTCCGAAAATATTGTGTTCATCTTGTTGGGTATTTTTTATGTGTTTGTATTTGTGAAGTTACAGTTGTGTTATTTTCCAATATTTGTTGATCAAATAATCTTACAAGATAGGAGGTTAATAATCAATAACTGTAATAGATTTTTCAAAATTCTCTCTGAAAGAACTCTCAACAGAGCTTACTCTGAGACCTGGGGGTAGGGACTTTCCTAGATGGGCATGACTACTGCAGATGGGAATTATCTGAGAAGAGAACCTTCCATTCTTAATTGAAAATTGCAGTTGCGCAGTCCTTAAACTGCATAGGCTTGAGAATTGTAAACCAGCCACATGGAAGGCCATCATATACAATCTATAGACAACAAATTTATCAAAAAATTGAATTAGGACTCTCTTACCTTTTCTAGCACACCCAAATGACACAGAGTAAAAACCCAAATATGTGCAAATCATAGTGTTGTTTATAGAACACTATAAACAAAGGAAGGCTGGTGAGAAAGGTGAACACATTCAATGGTATCTCTAAAAAGAAGCCTACTAAAAATTCACATACAAGAAACCATTTTTAACATCACCATTGGGATGGCATAAGTTATTTATAACAGAATAACAACTTATGAGATCGACATCAGTTACAGCTGGTGCACAAAAAAGTGGATATTTAGATAAAATTTTACACACTTGTCCACATTAAGCATCAAAGATATTTAGTTCTGGTAGGCAGCTCCCTGGTTATTGTCAATGTCTCCTCACTCTCCGTGTCAGACTCGTGCATCTTAAAACTCCTCCCATTGTTCGTCACTTGATACACCCTCAAAATTGAGGGTGGTTTGTCTGATCTCCTTCCTATACTTGCAATAGGCTTCAATTTTTTATGTGCTTCAGTCCTTATTATGTAGGGCCGCTCTGAGTCCTCGTGTCATTGTGAGGGTGGGATCATACCTGTGCCGGATTGGGTGGAACGACTCCCACTCTAGAATTGGAATGTTGTTGAGCTCAACGATCATGTTGGGTGACTCTACCCGATAGGACTGCCTATCTTTAAAAAAAATCGTGGACTCGTGCTTGCAGGAGTCCTAAACCTTGTTCTGAACTAAAGTTGAGGCCATCGTCCCGTCCAGGTCATACCTCCACATGTCCTGAATTAGGGAAAAGCCGTAGGAAGCCAAATTTTGTGTGAGCATATGCTCCGCCTTGCATTTAATCACAGTAATTCCTACCTTTCTGAAGGGGAGGTCAAAGAGTGCCTTCTTTTTTCGACCGAAGCCAATTTCAACATCTAGGAGTACTAACTGCTTGGCTATCTCTAGACCCACTACCCGTGTTGTGAGGACCCTCGGGAACATAAAGGATTCATCTCAGAAACCATGCCGCTAAATCTTAGAATGTCCTGCCCCAAAAAAATAATCGTAAGGGTGAAGGGTATCTGTGAGGATGGACTGAACAAAGTTATTCATTCTGTTATTGACCCCTTTCGGGTCAAATTCATGCATAAAGGATTCATCTCAGAAACCATGCAGCTATATCATAGAATGTCCTGCCCCAAAAAAATAATCGCAAGGGTGAACGGGATCTGCAAGGATGGACTAAACAGAGCTATTCATTCTATTATTGATCCCTTCTGGGCCAATTCATGCAAGAGGGGCTCCACAAAAGAGTTAAAAAATTCATATACGTCTGACGAGCGGGACAGTACATGAGTCCAAGCGGACACTGGAATGATATTTTGCGGGTCTACCTCCACATCCCATAGCATCAGAGTCATGTACTGGCTGAGGTATTGGGCATTCTTATATAAAATGAGGTGGAAAAAATACAAGGAATACTTGAAGGTAAAGCCTACTGGGAACATAGTTGCTCACAAATAGACTCCGAAATGACTTCGGCGAAGTCGAAGCGGTACGTATTCTCTTTTTTCACGGACCTCATTCTGAACAGTCTTGCCATCTACCAATCATGGACATTTCTGTCTGAATCTTGGTCGAAAATGAATGCTAGCATACAAAAAACATTCTGAGAATCCGCCATTATCGACTTCAGGGGAATGGGGAATCTTACGGTTCCCAAACCGCCTGAATCTATCTATCTTAATTTCCTACTGAGGAACAAAGATTTGTTCTGGTATTGACCCCAGACGCTTTAGAGCTTGGCCATGTTATAGAAACTGGCTGTTGGGTCGTAGACTAGAGCCAACATGTCTCTAATAGCTTGATGTGTGATTACCACCTTTATGTTTATGCCCTAGATAACATTGGTGTCGGTGTTGAAACAACTCACGCACATTTGTATGAGCTCTGTGTACGGGTGCAAGAGAGGCACCATATATTGAGCTCGTATTTTGCTCCAGATTCTTGAGCCAAAAGCCTCGAAATTCCCCAGGTTAAAAAACTTGGCGTGGGTTTCCTCTCTCAGAGCTTTGGACTTCTTCTTGAGAACAGGGTCAAAGACATCGTTGGTAAAGTCAAAAACCACGGAAGGTTTAGTGAAATGTGATCCCCCATCAGGTAAACTCAACCTTGGTTGAAGAGGGCATGGGGGCACAGGTTACCTTGCATAAGACTTTGTTTGTGGTGCAGAGCTGGGAGTCTGGTTGGACTAGGAGAAGGCTTTGATTCCTATCTACTCAAAACTCGGAGGCTTGTTGGAAACCTCTTAGCGTTTGAAATGAATTTGTTGGACGCTCCCAACTATCTTAAATAACGGCCTTAACTTATGTAGAGTAATGGCTTGCACGTAGATATAGTCACATCATATAAAGACCCTTTTTATTTAATGACCCTAAGCACCAAACTTTACGTTTTCCGAGATATTTTGTGTCAATTCTTCAATCTTTTTGCCCAAATATCTTAGAAAGACGTTGGATCATTAATTTTGGGGAAAATTAGGAAAATGAACTTTCTCCAAAACTTCAAAAAGAGGCAAGGGTGTCCCGTGAGGGACACGTGTTTGAGAGACTTATTGAAAGGGGTAAAAATAAAAAAGGCAAAAAGAACGAGGAAAAGCAAAAACTATACATATGATACAATACTTCAAATGAAGAGACTCAATGGAAAGGCTTTAAGTGAATCCCATTTAGCAAAATTTCCAAGGGGTTGCTTTCCATGGTCTTAAGTTATAAAGCATTTTGTTGTTTGCATACACTGATTTTGAAGGGTCATGTTCATAAGGAGTCGAACTTTCCATGATTTCCAAGCTTGGCAGCCCTTGCATCCCGTTTCAAAACCATAGTACCAACTTGGAATTTTGGTTCCAACGTCTTTTGATCGAACCAAGTTTTCACCACTTGCTAGCAGAAAATTAGGAAAATGCACTTTCTTCAAAACTTCAAAAAGAGGCAAGGGTGTCCCACGAGGGACACGTGACCGAGACACTTATTGAAAGGGGCAAAAACAAACAAGGCAAAATGAACGAGGAAAAGCAAAAACTATACATATGATACAATACTTCAAACGAAGAGACTCAATGGAAAGGCTTTAAGTGAATCCCGTTTACTGGAATTTCCAAGGGGTCGCTTTCCATGGTCTTAAGTTCTAAAGCATTGTGTTGTTTGCATGCACTGATTTTGAAGGGTCATGTCCATAAGGAGTCGAAATTCCATGATTTCCAAGCTTGGCAGCCCTTGCATCCCATTTCAAAACCATAGTACCAACTTGGAATTTTAGTTCCAACGTATTTTGATCGAACCAAGTTTTCACCACTTGCTAGTGGCTGATCATGGCTTCATGAGTGGCCTTCCGCTTCTCTTTGAGCTCTACTAGTTCGACGAGTCTTGCTTGCATTGCCTTGTTTTCCTCTATCTCAATTTGTTTCAATAGTTATAATGCAGGGATTTCTAGGGTAATCTGCATCAAAGCGCTTTTCCCGTAAACTATCTCATATGACAAGGCTTTCAGGATCTATTTAGGTGTGATTCGATAATCCCATAAGGTTGTTTTGACGTGCTCATGGCACAACCTCGTATGTTCATTTCCCATCCTTTTTATGAGCCTAATCAGATTTTTGTTAGTGGACTCTGCCAGGCTGTTTCCTTGTGGGTAATAATTGGAGGATGTTTTCAGATAGATCCCATGCCTTACAATGAAGTCAGATATTTTGGCCCCCAAAAAGGCCTTACCATTATGTTATATAATAGTGCGGGGGGGTTCGAAGCGGGTAGTGATATCCTGTAGGAGATCCATGATCACGTTCTCGGTGGCCTCTTTTAGTGGAATTGCTTCTGCCAATCGAGTGAAGTAATATGTTGTAGTGAGGATCCATTTGTGCTCAGCGCTCAAAGTTGGGTTTACCATACCAATGAAGTCTAGACCCGATTGTGCAAATGGTTCCTCAATTAGGATGGGGTTAAGAGGTAATGCTGCATTCCTCCGAAAACTGTATAAAGTTGACAAACCCTACATTTGTTTGTTTCCTCTTGAAATTCAGCGAACAAGATTGTCCAAAAGTATCCTAATTGCAAGATTTTTATAACTGCTGTTTAGGTAGAAAAATGGCCTCCCGAGCTCCCATGGTGCAACTCATGTAAGACCCTTTCAGTTTCTTCATTCTCCAGGCACTTGAGTAGGATCCCGTTAAAGTTTCTTTTGAAAAGGAAATCATCAATCATGGTGAACTTGGATCCATGTTGCCTATAGTACCTTCTCTTTTTGGGAGGGAGATGGTTCGGGTATTTACCTGTTTGCATGAAGTGGATCCTATCCGAGACCCAGCTACCAGAGTCACTTTCTTGCATATAGAGTATCTTCTCGGCCTCGTCATTAGTCAGGGGCATGGGGTCTTGTGTAAGATATTGGTATAGGCCCCTTCCCCATAATAGCTTTGTAGGATTTATCTCAATGTCATATTTGAAGATCTTAGTGATCCAGTTAGCTCTTTTATTTGTTATCTCACCCTCTGTTATATATTCCTTGATGCTAGAGTGTGCCGCCATAACCTTGATTCTACTATGGGTGACAAGGTGCCTAAATTTCTTTAGACCCTTGACTATAGTGTAAGCTTGTCTTTCTAGAAAGTTATGCCTAGTTTCGTAGTCATGGAAAGATTTTGAAAAGAAGGCAACCAGATGTTTTTCTCCTTTTTGTGTCATCACAGATGCTACGCTATGCTCACTCTCGTTTAGGTACATGATGAAATCCTTTGAGAAGTTGGGGTTGTGCAGTACCAAGGTGGATGTGATAGCCCCTTTTATTACATGAAAGGTCTGACGACCTTCAGTGGTCCATTTGAAGTTAAGGTCCTTCTTGAGAATTAGCGTGATTGGGCGGATTGTCCAGGCAAAGTCTGAAATGAACTCGCTGACAAAATTGATCTTTCCTAAGAAATATTGGACCGCTTTCTTATTAACTGGAAAGGGTAGTCCTAGGATGGCTTCAACTCTTTCTAGATCAATAGAGATTCCTTCCTTTGAAACAATGAGTCGCAAGAGTTTTCCCTGGGGTACTACGAAAAACACATTTCCTTGGGTTCAGGGAGATCCCAAGTTCTTGGCTCTTCTCAAAGACGGCTTCCAAGGCCTCAAAATGATCCTCTACTGTCTTGGTAGATACCGCGAGATCATCTAGGTATATCAGAATTACCTTATTGATTAACACTCCAAATGAGGCATCCATGGCTCTTTGAAAGGTAACTCTAGTGTTTGTGAGTCCAAATGGCATTTTCGTGTATGCGAAGGTTCCCCACGTTTTTGTGAAAGTGGTCTTATGTTGGTCTCCTTCCGCGAGCCATATTTGGTTATAGCCTGAAAAACCATCTAGCAAAGAGAATCTCTCTGAGCTTGCAACTGTTTGTAATATCTACCCCGTGGAGTGTAAGGGATAGTGATCCTTAAGGGACACTCTATTTAGGTCTCTGAAATCTACACAGATTCAAATTTCTCCGTTTTTCTTCCTTACTGGAATTAGGTAAGAGACCCATGTTGTGTGCTTGATAGGGAAGATTATTTTGGCTTCTAGGAGCTTTCTCAGTTTCTCGGCCAAGATGGATTCTATCTTTGGGTTCATGGGCCGCTACTTCTAGCGTACGGGCTTAGTTCCTTTTTCGAGGTCAGTGGTGTGTTGGATGATATCCTTGTTGTAACCGTGTAGGTCGTCATACGTCCAAACCTTCACTTTGTCATACTTATGGCATAGAGCCACAAGTCTTTCCCTTTCCTTTTGGGTGACTAATCTCCTAACTTTTAGCTTCCTCCCATTAGTCACTTCGAGCTCGATGTAATCCTCCTTAACCATTGCAAACCTCCTTCTATTCGAATTAGGATCGTTAGAATCAAAAAGGCTCTCTAGTGTTATTAAACCTTTTGGAAGTTTTTTCGTCTTCAACTAAATAATCTGATCTCCATAAGCTTCTTCAATTTTGGGTTGAAGTTGGTTCGCAAACTGGTCAGATTGCTGGAGGAAGTGTACAATCTATCGGTCATTGTTAAAAACCTGCCAATGATCGATGTTATCAGGTATAGATGGGCGGATGATCAATTTTATTGTACTTTCATTCGTTATCAAGTCCTTGATCGGGTTGAATTGTGACCCGATTAAAGCCATCCTATCAACCTTCATATTTTGGTCTCAGGGAATAACCTTGATATTAAAGGCTTCAAAATCTTCTATGAGATCCCACACTCTGTGTCGATAGGACCTCAGTCTTGGATTGTTTGTTGCGGCGGTGTTCCTTGTGTCACCACCAACTCTAAGTCACCAAAGACTCTCAACTGTTTGATACCCTCTTTTCGTGCCATGGCCAAGCCATGAACTAAGGCTTCAGACTCTACTTCGTTGTTGGTGCAGGAAAATTGGAAGCGAAACGCCTGAAGTATCTTCTTTCCGATTGGGGACGACAAACATATCCCAACTCCTGAGCCATTTTTTCTTTTAGCTCCATCGAAATACAAGGTTCTGTTATCTCAATTTTTTCCCCCCGGCAAAAATTTGGATCGCCCACGACCCTGTGCAGTAAAAAATCAAGAAAACGGCTCCGTCGAGTGAATTTGCGCTTCAAATCCAACAAATAGGTTGCAAATGGGCTCTAAAATGGAATTGCAGGGTCGGGAAGAGAAGAATGTTTCAAAGAAGCAAGAGGCTCGAAGAAAAAGGAACGGTGAAGGCTCGAAGTTGTCAGGCTCTTAAATGACTCAGTGCTTCTTCAAAGGTAAATCCTAAGCCGGTCTCCCAAATGAGTGTGAGGCTTCAACATGTCTCAGGGCCGAAAGGGGGACAGAGCCGGCCGTTTAAATCGACCAAGTATAAGAGTGCCGGCGAAAGCCTCCACGTGTCTCGACGCCGCAACACCAAGGTTGGGTCCGAAGTGCGGAGACTCAAAAGAGCGCCAACTCTCCATGTGTGTAGGGTCCAACAGAGTCAATAGAGGGAGACAGAACGGGCCAAAATCGACTAAGTATAGAGAGTCTGCGGACGGTTCCACGTGTTGCATCATTGTAATTTTAAAAGCACGACCCAAAAGGGGATTCCCAAACGAGCACCAACTCGTCACATGTTTAGGGGCTGAAAAATTAAGAGCCACTGTTGAAAAGTTAGAGTGCCTACGGATGATTCCATGTGTCAATCTGACGCTCCTTCAAAGGCAAAATCATGAGTGGGTTTTTAAATGAGCGCGGAGCCTCCACGCGTCTGGTTTCGTAAAGAGATAGGGTCGGGTTGAATAGTCAAAGCATTGAGACAGGCCAGCGGAGGGTGCCAAGTGTCAGTACGGCACTAATTCAAGAGCAAAATTAAGGGAAGGTTTCCAAACAAGAGTTAGGCCTCCACGTATCTCCGATTAGATAGATGACCCCGCCAAGCAAAGTACTTAGCCGAAACATGAGGAAACTGAGCGAACAGTGGTAGCTACCAAGTGTCAGCACGACGTTGTTTCAAAAGTAAAATTTGGGGTGGGTTGCCAAAAAAGTGCCAAGCCTCCACGTGTCCAAGGTTAGACTTTTGGCCCACCAAGTAAAGGGACTCAGGGAAAATACAGAGGAGCCCAAAGAACTCACGGAAGCCGCCACATGTCAATCCGGCGCTATTTCAAGAGCAAAAGGAGGGAGCCATATCTCCAAGATGTGTGAGATTGCCACGTGGCCCCTGTATGAACAAACCCTTGCATACTGCAAGTCGCGTTAAGTGCCTGACACGAGGAACTTTAGGTGGCCATATCTTTTGATTGGGAACTCAGATTTGGGTGGGAGAAGACTTTTGGAAACATCTCGACACCCTCTACGCCATGGAAACATAAAATATCATTCTTAGTAGGCTCTGGTAGGTGAAAATGGGAAAACGTCTTCAAGGCCATTAATACAAAATTTGATTTCTTCAACTACTAGATCTGGTTCGATTTGATACGTTGGGGAACCAGGATTGACATATTGTGGGCAGATCCGCAACAGGCATTAACAGGATGGTGGTTGAGATTTCAGAGTAGGATTCAATGTGTCTCAGGGTGGTTGGGGCAGGATTCTTATTCTTCCCTCCTCTCCCTCCTATTTCTTCTATATATTATACAGGAGGGGCATATTCAAAAGGTTGTTTGTCATTGTTTCTCCTCTACCCCCCTCTCTTTCTTCCTTAGGGTAGAATGCGGAGTCTAATCCTCCTCATATGGGTCTGTAATGGCGTTTTTTTTCCTCTTGCCCACTGATGATGTACCATGTAACATTTTGGAGCAATAAAATTTGTTTCATGATGCATTTGTCCATCCTTGGCTTATTTTTTTGTCTCTTCTTACCTCTCATTGTTGCAGGGTATATTGTGCATGCTCTGATGTTTGTTATAGGTTTTGGGAGTTGTGTTTAATGGGTTTCGAAGTAGTGTTCTATGTGAAATCTATCTCTGGTCTGTGGTGTGTATTGTCCACCCACTCCTCTGCTCACCTCTCTCAACTTTAGGCGGTCGGGTTTGTGACTCAACCTCTTCCTTTTTTGGTGTATCACCGCTTAGTGTAGGCTCTTTCACCCTCTCTCTCTCTCTCTCTGTGTCCCCTTGGAATGGTTAGATTAGGACAGAATAGGTTCTGCCTGCACTGGAGTAGCTTGTGGCAGGTAGATTAGGAAGCAATTGTCGGCTTTCTCTGAAGGTCCATCTCAAGTTTTGTAAGTCTCACAGCTTGAGAGATGGTCCCATGTTGTGCAATCACACCGAATGCCCCACTTCACACCTGGGCCATTCATGGGTGATGTGATTGCGCACTAACAGTTCCATATCTGGGAATCCCTTATGGGACTCCCTTCTCTTCTATTCTCTTCTTTTACGACCTTTGGAATCGTGGAGTCTTCGTCGAAGATGAAGTAAGTGCTTAAACCAGTTGAATCAAAGTTCCTGAAGGGATCGCCGAGGGGAGGTTGGCTAAATAAATGCCGCTTTGAAGGTTACTATCCTATATATATGATTCATCTTCTCAGGTGATCATGGCATGGGAAGCCTCAAAGCCTGAGACCGCTTGGTCTATTATATGTTCCTTGGCAAGAGGTTCTGATAATACCTTCATCTTAGATCCATACTTGGTCTGTAGAATCAAATGGGACCAGTCAAGAGACATGTAACCTCCTATCTTGGCTGTGAAATCACGGGAGAGACATAGTCTGAAGACTGGCAGAATGTCAATCACCACTATATCTTGTGGAACGGTTATGTTCAAACAGGAATAAAGCTGCAACAGGATTCCCTTGAAAGCTCCTATGCTTTGAACTGATTTTCCATCCAGTTGCATGACCGTAGTGCTTGTGCCAGAGTCTATCATGGAGTTATGTAATAATTTCCTACCTACTATAAGAGTCATAAGAAAGGGGTTGGGCCTTGGTTTACTTACTTCTCCCTTTTGATTTAACAACACTTCCTCTGTCGGGGCCCGAATCATTTTTACCTATTCCTTCTCTTTCCTAGTGGAGGTTGGGTCATCATTTGACTTCAGTGCTTTCTGAAGCAACTCTTTTTCTATGGAATTCCCAGAAGATCCCACAAGGATGCGTTAGCTAGCATTTTCTTGAGTTGTTGGACCACGTTTATCGGTTCGAGCGATGATGTCTTGGATGGTGACTGATGCTTCATTCCTTCGATTGTGGGACGGAGGGCGCCCTGATTCTGGACAATTATTAGGGCTTCTTTTACAACCGTCGGCGGTGAGACTGTAATGGTTGGAGGCTCTTTTTGCATCCAGCTAGTCATAGTTGGGATAGGAGTGGCCGTCTCTATCATCCTTTTTTTGAGTGAAAGTTGTAATTAAATTGAACTGGGTTGGATTCAACTACCTCATTTGTAAATATGAATTCCTCTCCTTCTAACCATAAGAAAAGGATGTTCTCTGGTGTGATCTCTTCTTTTTGCTCCAGGGACATCCCTTGAATCTACGCAACAAAGGCCGCATTTTGGACTCCCACGAACTGGTAAGGTCCTGATGTGTTAACATCGTAGCCTTCCCTTGCTCTTTTTTCGGCTACCTTTTGCTGCAAATTTCCTTGGGGACAATCTCTTGGCATGTGGGGAATATTACAAGGGAAGCACCATGTGTTGGGGTCTTCTGCCAAATTGTTTTGCCCGGGTACCATTTCCCTTCCATTATTGGGTGGGACGGTATGAAGTGGTGTTGGCACCGAGATGAGTTCCTTTTAAGATAGTGATTCCTTTTAAGATTTACTATCTCGTTAGACATGTTTCTGAGGATATTTTTGACTTCCTCCTTTTTAGGAGAAGAAGAGGATGACGATGTAGTGGGGATAGGCTCTAGATGAGAGGATGCATAATTATATATGGACCCAAGGGGGAAGGGGAGCTATTTTGGGGTATATTGGCAAAGGGGCTCTCAAGGGAAGCTTACCAATATCTATTAAATTGTTCTCAGCTTGGATCGCAATATCATATGCTTATGGTAAAGAATCCCCTCCTAACGATTGAATCATCATAGAAATATCCAAATTCAGAGCTTTTAAGTAAAAAAACAATAGCCATACCTGCAGGTGGTCTTGTTAGAACAAGAATCCTTTGCCACGTTTTTTGAAATCTAGTGTTAAAATTGGTCATAATTTCCTATGGACCCTTCTTGATGTTGATGAGCTGCTGTAGGAGCGAAGATCTATCTCCTTTCTCGTTGAATCTTGCTCCCAAGACATTTCCCAGTTGGTCCCAAGTGCCGATAGAATTAGGGGTTAGGGACCAGTACCAATCCAGAGCCTTCCCCTTAAGGGGAGCAACTAGTAACTGTAAGGTGACGTCCTGTTCCCTGATATAATGTACCGTGCATATCTCTGCGATGTCTTGGAGGTGTTCCTCTAAAGTTTTGAAATCTTCTCTACTGAATTTTGGCAATGCCTTTAGTGTGTTTGTCGGGGGTGTGGGTAAGATGAGCGGACTCCTTTGATTCCATGAATCCAACTGTCTCAAAGTTTGAGCTTGTAGGTGGGCCATTAAAATAGGTCTAAGGATTCTAGTTGATTGTAAGAAGGGCCTACCTGGTGGAGGTGTAGAGAGTCTGGTTTGGAGGAAATTGAGACCTCTAAATTTTTCTACCTCTTCTGTTCCTCAGCGGGGATAAGTGTAGATATTCAAATACACCTTCTCTTGTTCTCGATCTTGTTTGCATCCATCTTGTAAACTAGAGAGTACCACACTTAGTATTGTAGAAATCAATACATTTTCGATGATGGAGTCTTCAGACATGTAGTTGTTCGTGTCGAACCAAGCGTGCCAGGAAAATTGTTGACGATTATATTTGCGGATGAACCATCAGAGTCTTGGGATACCTTAGGGAATTGGGACATGTCCCCTAAGATAACCTCCATGTTTTATATAAGTTGGCTCTTCTCTATTGTGCGACATAAGGGATAGAGGAAAAATAAAATTAAAGTGCAAAACTAAGGCGATATGCCGAAACTGATTTTAAAAGGCATAGAGATAGATTCTGAGAAACTATTTAGAATAGTCGAAGAGCGTTTAACATGTTCTACTATTTTAAGAAGTATATTGAATTATCAAAGGCTAAGAAGGTGTAAAACATAATAATATGTAAATGATAGATACATATAGAAAACCCAAGGGCATATATAGCACGATAGATATTCAACATTTATCTAAAACTACCAGTAATAAAGGATGAAGGACGCAAACTATTGAGAGCTAAAATGCACAGAACAAGAGCCCTTTATTCATAGAGAAAATAATACATAAGGCCGATACAGCACATAATACAATTTTATTCTACAACAGAGCCTTGCTAAGGCTAGCAAACACAATAACTAAGCCTAGAATCCTTTTTCACAGTTCTGGTCTGTTTCTCCTTTCTATTTGCTCCTTTTTTTTCTCTTGGATTAGAACATTCCTATTGGTGTCTCCAGATTTTACCCTGAAATATGTTAGGATATTCCCAGTGAATCATATGAGCCAATTTCGACAAATACCTTGATGCCCAAACTCATTTTATCCCTCCGCCAAGTTTTGCCTGCGGGAAATTTTATTTAATTATTTATTGAATAAATAATGCCTTGTTTCAAGTGAATTATGCTCCAGCTGAATCCTGTTGAAGTTTTGCATGCCAATATTTACTCATCTCATTAGGGTTTTCACCAAGAATGTATTCAGGGCATTATCTGCAACTTCTGGCAACGTTTTTCGCTTTTAATTATTTCTTTTGCGGTTTTCTTCGATTTTCTCCGTTGTTTCTCTGTGAAATTCCCTTAGGTCAAGGATGATAGATATGCAAGAAAGGGGGAGAAATCAGTTGTTGAAACTACTTTTAGAACTCTGAGGTATAGTGTTCCACTCATGAATTGGGACCATTCTTTGATCAATGTGTGGCAAGATGGTGGTGGAAAGAAACAAAGATGGAAGACCTCTCATAATACAAGGTTTCATGTGCAATATAAGGTATTGGATCCCGATAATATGTTACTGGTATCCACAGTTTCATCCTGAAATCTGTGACTACCCTATCCGAAAAAATTTCGTAATTTTAAAATAATGGGTTGTTTTGTGTTTTTATTGCCAGAAAGTTCTTGTATTGCGTAAAGATATTTCCAAAAAGCCATATTAGTCATTTTCGCCAAATACCCATATGCCCAAAATTGTTATATTCTGTCGCCGGGATTTGTCTGCGGGAAATTTATATTTAATTATTTTGAGCCCCGTTTGACGCAATTTGCGCTCCGATTTAACCCTATTATGATCAAACATATCATTATTCCTATATACCAAAAGGGTTTTAACTAGGAATAAGTTTTGGGCTTTATTTGTGACTTTTGGCAATTTTTTGTGTTTTTGTGTTTTCCCATTTCGTTTTCTTTGAAATTTCTCTAGATCAATTCCTTTGCTGGTTTGGCCTAATTCTTGGCCTGAAATAACTGGGGATCATATACGCACGTTATGCCAGAAGGAAGTCGCCATCGAAGGTCTGGTTCTCTGGGAAAAGAAGAAGTCGTGCACCAAAAAGACTCTTCTGGGCTAGCCGCATTTTTGGAAAACAAAGAATTAGAGTGTATAATGGGAAAATTAGAGGCAACAGGCAAGCGGGAATTTATTGCCTACCTTGCAGGGCACTTTTTCCCATGATAGAAAAGTCACTTAAGTTACAGTGGGAAACTAAGAGGCAGCAGACAGGCAGGAATTTATTGCCTGCCTTGCAGGGTAAAAATTTCAATGGTGGAATAAAAGAGAAGTCACTTAAGTGAATCATGGAATTTTATTGCTTGACTTGCAGGGTAAATAATCTCATTATGAAAGTCAAGTGACTTAAGTGAATCATTGGATTTTCAGGGCTACCTTGCAAGGTAAATAATCCCATTGTCATGTGATTCTTAAAAATACAATTCTATATGTCAAAAAGTGCGCCCCCTTTGGAGAAGTAATGGTAGCCTTTAAATTGATTAATTTAATTAATTATTCACCCAAAATAGGCGCCCAGGCTTGTGGAAAAGTCAACAAAGGCAAAGGACAAATGGTGGTTGAAAATAGATTGCTCTAAAATTAAATAAATTAATTTATTTAATGGCAGCCCCTTCATGTCAAAAAGTGTGCCCCATTTGGGAGAAGAATAATACTTTTTAAAGTATTTAATGATTAAATTAATTCATATTTTCAATTACTAAGGCTAAAGCACACTGTGTAGCTTAAGTGGAGTGAAGAGTGGATGTTTAAATTGATTAAATTAAATTTATTGGATGGTTGTCCTTAAACATGCAATTTTAGCACACCAGTTAAAGAGAAAAACATGATTTTTAATTAATTAATTGCCAGGAATAGGAAGGGCAATTATAAATTCTAGAATTATGAGGGTTATATAAGCATGGGCTACCATAAGGATGAATTAATTAATTCATAGGTAAAGAAGTGTAGCCCAGAAGAAAAGTGTGCCCCATTTAAAGAGGATTTTTGCTCAAAAGAAGGTGAAATCAGGGCTAAAAGCTTCCAATTTTGGCGCATGCATTGAAGGAGGTTGATTTGTGTTTGCATAAGTAATACAGGTGCTCAGGTGAATTTAGAAAAATTCGTGCTTGCTTTGCATGCAAATAAAACATCAATTTTTGGGGCAGCAAGCTTGAATTATATAGTTTTTTATGATTAAAATTCACTGTTCATGTTCCGGTTGCCATCTTTGTATGAAATAATTGCAGGAATTTGTTACAGGTGCTTTACAAAAGAAAAGGAGCTTTAATCAATGTCCAATACATTGAATATCTCCTCCGAATCTGAAGAATTATCCAGATCTGCACTAGTTTTGAAGAATTCCAGACATATAAGAAGAAAAAGAATTGTTCAGACAAAGATAGACAAAGATTGCTTTAGCCATGACAAAGAGGGATGAAAGAGAATGCTCAGTGGAATTATGTGTAGCTTCTAGATTTGCTGAAGTCAATAGGCCCAGATCCAGATCTCATAATTGTAAAAGCTTCCGGTACAAAGGCTTCATCCTCTTGTTTCGAATGCAGCCTATGAAGAAGTCAGTGCATGGAAAATTCCTTCCAGGATCTTGCGCATGTGCTTCCAATCTTCCAGTTGAAACCTTCATTGAAGTTGCATTCACCCGGAGTGCTTTCCAGAATTTTTAATTGCTCATATGCAATTAAAAATAAAGAGTTATTTACGGCAGACATTGCACTGATGCATGTATAGGAGAAGAACTGCAAAAGCTTCAAGGATAAAAGAGAAGATAAGGCAAAGGCAAAATTCCAGCCGCTTCCAGATGTAGCTTGCTTCTAGATCCAACTACTCCTAGATCCAGTTTGGTGAGAATCAAAGGAAAAAGAATTAACTGCATGCAGACATGAAAAAGGACAAGACTGCAGCTTTCCTCTTCCTTCTTCTTTCCTCCTACAAAGTAATTGAGCGATCAATTAAATTATACAACTTAAGTGATTGGTTTAAAAGCCATTATTTGAAGAAGTCAACTACTTGGAGATAGGTGGCATGTGCAAAATAGAAGGTTCTATTTTCAGTTGCAAATTATACATGTCATGCAAAGAGGAATTCCACGAGGGAGATTACCAGTTGTTTCTTTTCCGACTTCCACATGTGTCAGTTCAACTAAAAGCTTCCGACTTGTAAATGCCCCTCTACATTCTATAAGTAGAGGGAGAACCTTCGGGTTAATGATCAGAATTTATAAGTAGCATCCTTGTGTTCTAGACTTTGTGTTGAAACCCTAGAGAGCCACTTGAAGCAAAGGAATATACAGGAGTAGATTTTCAGATAACTTTGTGTCACGGTGTATTGTGTTTCTTGCTTTTTATCTTAGATCTTTTATAGACTTTGTGTTATTTCAGATCTAGATCTAGAGCTACCTTCACTTAGAATTATGTGTTTATATCTATTAGTTTATTTTGTGCATGCAATCAACTCTGCTATCTATTGATTGGGATGCACATCTTCCCCATTTCTTCTCTGTATTTACATAATTTCCTTCCGAGCTATAAATATTTCCTTTCTTAAACAGCTGCTTACTTGCTGCAGAACTGTTCAGTTATGGTCCATGAACTGAGTAGTTAAAGTAAAACCCCATATAGATACTAGCATACTTTAATTGACAAATCTGACACGGAGCCTCATCGGTAAATGAGGGAAATTCATCTCATGACTGCCTAGGTTTTGTGCTATGCAAAAAATCTAGCCAATAGTTTTTGGCGACTCCGCTTGGGAACAACTCTTTTTGCAGATCAAGGCTTATCTGTTGCAAATCTGAGTGTTTTCCCATTTTACTCTCAACTTGGTTGAACATCCATTCACCCGATCTGTGAAGGCACAAGGAAGGACTGGTCATTGCAAGAGCAATTCAATTTCAATTATCCTCCTCAAGTTAGAAGCCGTAGATCCAGTCTTTCACCAGGAAGATGAGTGCAAACGCATCCAGATCCGGATCCCTTTCAGCACATTCCGGCTGCTGGAATTATCCATCAAGTCTAAACAAGGAGAAGACGTGCCCCAATCAACATACAGAATTAGTTAGTACCTGTTCCATGGGGATCAGATTTTGGACCTCTGAACTTGACTCCACCTATGCACGATCTGCCAAAAGGATCCAAAAATAATTTTCCAAAATTCTTTGGAGATGGAAAGCAAAACCTGAATGATCATTTGGCGGCCTTCTTTATATCTTGTGGTGTTCTTGCAGTATAGCATGAAGATGTCTCAGTCAGACTCTTCATTGAGATTCTGCATGACTTGGCTGGAGAATGGTTCTACCGGCTAGCTCCTGGCACCATAACCAACTGGGCTACTATGGGGGATGCGTTCCTGAAAAGATTCAAGGCAGCTGAAGATTCCAGTACATTGATAACTCAACTGAATCAGTTGAAGAAGGAGCCACATGAGCACATGTGGGATTTTATTGCAAAATTCCAAAGATTACTATACAAAATTCTGGCTTCTACTTCTCTGAATGACGAGAATCAAAAAGTATTCTTCATCAATGCTTTACTTCCTGAAGTAAGCTATCAACTGCGAAGAGCACGTTCTACTGATTTGTTAGTAGCCCAAAACATGGCGGTTGAAATTGAAGACAATCTCATCATGGCTGGAAAAATAAAGAGCAGCACTTCTAGAGCTGAAAGTTCATCATCTGCTACTACTTCCAATTCACTATTGTAAAAGTTAGCAAATGAGATGATGCAGATGAAGAAACAAATGGCTCAAATGGCTCAAGGCAACAACACTACCCCTGCTCGGAATTTCAACAACATCAAAACACCGGAACCACATTGCTAGTTCCAAAAGATTAGCAATTGAAGCTGCTCCTAGAAACAATGTGGAGATGAATGAAGAAGACCAGGAAGCTGACGTTGATCAGCTCGAGGATGATGATTTTATAGGACCTACTGGTGACTCCAACATTAATTACCTGAACTACAAATTTAAACATGATGATGAGAAACTTCATGAAGATGATCATGGTCATGCATATGCAGTACTTACAAGATCACAAACTCGCCAAGCTGAGGCATTAGCTGACGGACAAAGAAGGGGCAACCCTTTACCTTCTTCTTTAGCTCCTAGAGATAAGAATGTGAGTTCTTCATCTCAACCACAGAAAGTAGCTCAGGTATCTGAATCTATTTCTTCTTTTGACATTATTGATCATGCCAAGAAAACTAAAGTTCAAATATCAGAAGTCGAATACCTGAGAGTTTTTCGTTAGCAGTTAAATAGGCTATTCAAATATGTACAATCACCAGGAAAATCCAATACATCAAAAGGCCTTTTGCCTAAGCCCAAAGATAATCCTCCACAAAACAACACTGCAGTTGTTAAACCCTCACCATCTTCTGAAAGGGTGGAACTTTTCTATGTCTCCTTATTTCTTAATGGTTTCAAGTTAAGCAATTGCGTTCTAGATTCAGGTGCTTCTGAAAATGTCATGCCAGCTAAAGTTGCAGATGCTATTGGGCTTACCCTAACAAAGACCATAAAAAGGTGCTACTCCATGGAGAGACAAGTCCCTTTAATCGGACAAATCGAAGATGCACAAGCTGTTCTGGTAGCTTTTCCTGACAAAAGATTAAAGATGACAATTCTAGTTGCAGATATTCTTGTCTCCTATGGGATGTTGCTAAACAAAAACTTTTACAAAGAGCTGGGAGGAGAAATAAAGATGGATTAGTCCTGTGCGCATATTCCTATCAAAGGGCTTAACCATAAGCTGGAGCCGGAAAAGAAGTCCAGGTACACGGTTATAAAATCTGAGGATCCTAGATCTCATATTATTTTTCAGGAATCTGACTGTGGGGTCTATTTCTTGGAAATAGATAAAGAGATTCAAGAGCCAGAACTTCGACCAGAGCCCGAGCTAGCAAAAGAAGAAGAAAAAGTTTGGACTCTGGAGTTTAAAGGCACCTGTTGTTCTTTTGGATCAAGAGCCGGCGTTCTACTAATATCTCCAGATTATGAGATATTCTCATACTCCCACAAGATGATGTTCAAGAACACCAACGATACAGCAGAGTATGAAACATTGCTGCTAGGAATGGAGCAAGCCAGAAAGAAAGGAGTAAGACTCCTCAAAGTCCAAGGAGATGCTGAACTTCTAGTAAAGTAGGTTCCAGGGAAAAGTCAAGTCAAAAGAGATAAGCTGGAGCATTACAGAGATAAAGTACTTTCTGCCACACTGGATTTTGCAGCCTTCTCTATCGACTTTATTCCAACCAATCAGAACTCCAAGGAAGATTATTTGGCAATCATAGCTGCACTATTGAATCCAGATAGACCACCGTCCATATTCAGACAAGGAAACTATAAAGTAGAGATGGTCTACCACCTCAGAGTCCCTGAACAAACATCTGCATTTCTGCATGTTGAAGGGAGTAAGACACCACCACGACAAACAGTTGATCCAGGTTATGATGACAATAGTGGAATAGTCCAACCAAAAGGTAACAAAATACCCAAGGGTTTGGTTTCCTTAGTGGAAACTTTCAACAAGCATGATCAGTACCTGAAGAAGAAGAAAGAATATGGTGATAGTTCTTCCTCAAAAATGCAGCAAATAAATCTGGGAACAGAGCAAGTTGATGTAGACTTACCTGCCATAGAGAGAAGAAAGGATAAGCCACCACCAGATGAAGTTGATAAGAACTTGCCCAGAGTACTTGACAAGAAGGTCAAAGAAAGGAAGTTCGAGATCGGAGATTGGGTACTCTGGTGGGACAAGAGATATGAACCGAAGGGCATGCATGACGAATTTGATTCACTCTGGAAAGGGCCCTTCATGATCAAGAGAGCTGCCGGAATGGACACTTTCTTCCTCTGACTGTATAGATAAATGCAATCATCTTGTCAGCTCAAAACTAGTGATTTTGGATATCAACTATTTTGGGTAAACTTATGAATTTTACTTTAGTTATCTTCGTCATATTGAATCCCTAATCACCTGTCCCACAAACTATATGTAGATGATCGTTAGCTTTTCATATCGTTGTTGCCAACTATTTGTGCTAGCTAGGTTACGAGTCTATAAACTTGAAAATTGACCGTCTCCCAGATTTGGTATCCAGACTATTAAAGTGACTTTTTAAGGTTTCTCCACTTTGTTTTCTTTGTTTCCCATAAGAAGGTATCAAACATATAAAAGGGAAAGACATGCACTGGTGGAGTGGAACGCATGGAAGCCTATTCCTACTAAGCATTGCCAAAAATTATATGAAGATTCCTGCAATACAATGCACAACCATCGTTCAAATATCATGTAAGCTCTCCTTGCAGTCCCTGTGAGCATGGATGTGAAATACCAACCGCATGATATGATACTATGCACTTTGTCTGTCTTTTCCAAAGTGTGAGCGCAAAACTATAAAAGGAAGACTGTCATAGCAATATGTATAATGAAGATGACCAATATCCTGTATCAGGCCCTTAATAGAGCAAAAAAAGAAAATGTCAAAATTCTAATAACATGATGGTGATCCAACAAGTCTGTTCTACTTTGTGGTAAAAGAAGTCCATTGCCCCACCGATGGCCAGGGTTGAAATTACCCTGGACTCAAATGGCCCTGTGATGGTATTAAAAGCAGAGTATTGCCACAATGATGGCCCAGGTTCAAATCACCATGGGAACTTCTGCACAAAAGATTGCATGCACTACCTGAGATAAGACTCTAAAGCTTCCGCAGAGAAGTAAAGAAAAACATTCCCAAGTCTAAGATCTCGCTGACCATCATGTCATAGGGTCTGAAGGCCTTGATGATGAGCTTCTCTCTGAAATAACTCTCAACGGAGCTGGCTCTGAGACCTGGGAGTCTTTCCTAGATGGGCATGACTCCTGCAGATGGGAATTGTCTGAGAAGAGAATCTTCCATTCTTAATTGAAAATTGCAGTTGTGCAGTCCTTAAACTGCATAGGCTTGAGAATTGTAAACCGGCCACATGGAAGGCCATCATATACAATCTATAGACAGCAAATATATAAAAAAATTGAATTAGGACTCTCTTACTTTTTCTAGCACACCCAAATGACACAGAGTAAAAAGCCAAATGTGTGCAAATCATAGTGTTGTTTATAGAACTGGGTGATCAAAAGCAGGCTGGTGAGAAAGGTGAACACATTCAATGGTATCTCTAGGAATTGCAGTGCGGAAATATATGTTAATTCAAAAGAAGCCTACTAAAAATTCACATACAAGAAACCATTTTTAACATCACCATTGGGACGGCATAAGTTCTTTATAACAGAATAACAACTTATGAGATCGACGTCAGTTACTGCTGGTGCACAAAAAAGTGGATATTTAGATAAAATTTTACACACTCATCCTCGTTAAGCATCAAAGATTTCATACTCTTATCTCCTTAAAAGATGGCACCCGATTTCGAGTTCGTATACAAAAGCTACAGCCTTTGGAAGACACCGAACATTTGTTGGTTGCGCAACCGCTGGTCTATGGATTCTGTCATGCAATGAAGTAAAATGCCTGAAACGTAACAAATGAGAATGATTTGTCTTCCAAAATGATTTCTTGGCAAATTCTCAAGGCAAGGGCATCTTTGCAAGACTGTTAGGTGTCAATTATCATGAAAGAATGTAAGAGTTATGGAATTTGGATTCTCATTGTTGTTATAAGCAAGTTGGAGTTTTTGTCCATGGTTACATGGTGATTTCCCAACAGGGAGAGTTTATTCTCGAGGGATTTGTTGTTAGAGTGTTGGAAGGTGCTTAGCCTTTCATGGCAATATTTTGTACATTTGAGTGAATTATATACTGAAAGGGGAGTGCAGTTGCCTCACCCACTGGCATTTTCTCCCCTTTTGGGTTCCTCAAGGATAAAATTTTGTGTTCACGTGCTTGTAACTTTCCATTCTTCTCATATATGTGTGTTTAATATTGTGTACATTTATTTACAACTCTTCATAGCTCTGTTTGGTATACAAATGAGTTATTTTACAATCTCCATGCAAGCTTGGAATATCCACCTGGCTTACGAATCAGATTGGTATCAGAGATGGTTTTCCTTTTTTCCGTAAAAGGTTTTCTATTTCCGCAAATTTGTGTTGGCTTTTGTTCCATTGTGGTTTGGTGACTTGTGTTGTAGTTTTATGCCCAAGAAACAAGTGCTTGTGGGAAAGAAGTGAGAAGCATGATGCTTTGATGATGAGGAAACCCATGCAACCGAAAAACAGTTCCGCAAGTTGGAGGATGATGTTTTAAGTATTTCTTTCATACTTAGCCATTTTATGTTTGTGCAGGTTCTGTTGATATTCTGATGGCAAATCTTATTCAAAATTGGAATGGAACTAGTTCCGAGATGACTATATAAAAAAATAAAACCAATTATTCCAGTATTGAAAGTGATAAGTGCCAAGTTAACATTCCAGTATTGAAAGTGATGAGTGTTACATTCCAAGGAAAATAAACCAACTATTATAGTATTGAAAGTGATAAGTGCCAAGTTAACATTAATACCCATTAAATGTTTAGCTCTCATGGTTATCTAAGTGCACCTTAAGAAGCCTTTCAATTTGTTCTGTATCAACCTCTGTTTTCCCTTCAAGCATTAGAACAACTTGTGCCATGCTTGGCCTCGCATTCTCATCCTCTTGAATGCACAAAATGCTTGCCACAGCTGCTCTTCTCACCTCTTCAACAGACGCCTCGTTCGCAACCCTTTCGTCCACAAGCCCCATTGTGTTTCCCTTGTCTAACATTTGAGTTGCAGCCCAGGTGGGAAAGTAGTACCGAGATTCCTTCACAGTCAAGTCCAGATTTCTTCTGCCTGATATTATTTCCAGCAGCGTCATGCCAAAACTGTATACATCCACCTTAGCTGTGATAGGAAGCCCGGAAATCCACTCTGGAGCCAAATACCCTCTGGTTCCTCTTGTGGTTGTCAGTACTCTGCTGAAATCTCTACCAACAAGCTTTGCCAGCCCAAAATCAGCCACTTTAGCACACAAGTCCTCGTCCAAGAGAATGTTTTCAGGCTTAATATCGCAGTGAATAATGAGATCTGTGCATTCCTCGTGGAGATAAACTAACCCTCTTGCGACGCCCAAAGCGATATTAAATCTGGTCTTCCAGTCTAAGACCTTCTGATCTTGATCTGCTCCTCCAGACTTAGAGGATAAGAAGGAATTGAGAGAGCCCTTGGGCATGTACTCATAAACAAGCAACCTTTGGGATCTGTCTGCGCAAAATCCGTGGAGCCTGATCAAATTCACATGGTGTATGTTTCCAATGGTGCTGATTTCAGCACGGAATTGCTTCTCTCCTCTCCCAAAGCTCTCTAATTTTTTGACGGCCACAAGTGTACCGTTTGAGAGAGATCCTTTGAATACAGAACCGAATGCTCCACTCCCCAACTTGTGGGTGAAATTGTTGGTCGCAGTTTTCAGCTCTTTGTAGGTGAATAATCTGAGTGACGTCGGCAGGACATCATCTTCACTGTATTTGTGAAGCGTTCTTCGCTTACAAAACAAGGCAAACAACAAAGCCAAAACAACAACACCTGCAGGAAGAGAAATGGAAAGGGCAATTAGGACTACTCTACTTCTTCCCTTCGATGAGGAGGACTGTAACAACTCAGAATTAGCAGCCAATCGAAGGAAAAAGGGCGGGCCGTCAGATTCCTCTCGCATGTTTAACAGGTCGCCAAACCACAATCTACATGAAAATATAGGAGGATTTGATTTAGTGATAGCAAAGGCGGTGCAGGAGCAATTCCTGAGGCACGCACTCCTGCATCCTTGTAGAGTTGACTCCTGGCTATATTCAACAGCTTCTTCATCGGACATGGACTTGTCTCTGAGTTGCAGGAAGCCATCTGTGGTAGTGCCCTGCGTGGTAGTGCCCTGTGTGGTAGTGCCATTTGCAGCAGAGCAGTGTAATGGGTTACGCCGAACACAACCGCTCGAAGACCACTGTTGTGAATTCCACGCACGATCGTTTGAGGGGCGGAAACCTTGCAGACAGTTGCAGGATTGAATATTGTTTACGGCGTTGCACACTCCGTAAGCCCCGCATACACCATAGACGCTGCACTCATACTGGGGTGCGGACCAAGCCAGGGTCCATAATCTGCTCTTTTCTATGAAGAAGTACATTAACAGGTCGCCATTCTCGCTCATAACTTCCCGCACCGACCTCACGTGAGGGTTCGGGACCAGTGTATATTTAACATACATGGTTGAGGGAGAAACCTGGACATATTCCTGCATAATTATACTTTTTGGTGATGACCCCGGCATGTTGGTAAAATGGTTACCAGCCCACTCTCCAGTGGCCCAATAGACAACACCGCTTTTATGGCGCAACTGAAACTCTGTCGTTCCCGGGGACGGATTCTTTTCTAAGGCGAAGGCTCCGGCTGCAGGATCCTCGGAATTTTTCCAAGAAGTGAGCTTCATGTCTTGCCACAACTTCATCCCCGACAACTTCGTATCTGTTGGATGCCTGAAACTCTCCCAAACAATCTCAGAAATGTTTCGGGCGCCCAGCATAGCAAAATTACCAGTGTCCAATATCACAGCCACGGACGCCGCTTCAGCTTGCTCGTTGTCACTACTAGACCAAATTTCTCCTGCTTTTGAATCAGATAAACTGAGATAACCATCGGTGGACAGCTCCAAAACGCCGGGCATGTTTTTGCTAGGAGTCTCTCTGTTAGCCACCCAAACGACTGTCTTCTCCGAGATTTGAGCATACCATATACCAACATACCAGTTATTGGTTCCACTGGGACTGAAAAAACCCAATTCAAAAGAGCCATTCTTAGAAATTAAAGTCTGGTTTCCGGTGAGTGAGGCTCCCAAAGGAAGCATATCTCCACCATCAACTCCGGCTGACCCCAAAATAACCATACCCAGACCTAAAAGAAAATATTCCCAACAGTTCAATGCTAATAAAGCATTGTTTGCCATTTTATGTCTGTGCAGGTATTCTGATGGCAAGTCTTACTCTAAATTGGAATGGAACTAGTTCCGAGATGACGATATAAAAAAAAAATGATTAGTTGAGCAGGACTCGCGTAGAACCATCCGTTGCAAGGCATTTAACTTGCAATCTCTGTATCCTCAATTATTGACTTATTAATGTATTATTAGTTTGTAAAGACTTGCATACGACATTCCCGCGAATCAGGGCACGTGTGGTTGGACTTGGACATTTTAACCCTCAAAACACGAGGTCTCCATTGGATTGACTCCAGAAAAGACATAGATTGCGGTCTTCATGACTTATAATAATTGGTCGTATTCCTTACTATTATTTTAATGTTTTTAAGAGGCCCTTATGAGTGGTGGGGTGTGTATTGTATAAGATGTTTATTTATTTATTATTATTATTTAAAAATGATTCAAAAATTATGATATTTTAAGTATATGGTGGAGTTTGGAGTTTTTTTTTTTTTTTTTTTTTTTACATATATATTATTTGGAATCCAAAGTAGCCCTGTAACTAGATCGAGGTCAACTCTTCCTAATACATGTAATAAATTATAGAGAAGGTGATGGTGTTAATCAATGTGGAATCTTTTAAGAGCCTAAACTATGTGATGTATCCATGATATATGTTTTGAGACTAATAACTATAACTGGGATTTTTCAAGTTAAATATATTTGGTTGAAACTTTTAGGATTTTGAAGGAGATGGCTTTACCAGGGTTTGACTTTGCTACGGTTTGTTAGGAATATCTATGTTGTAGTGTGAACATAGAATATTATGTGAGTGATTATATTATCTACGATAATCTAATATGAGTTGTAATAATTAATTGCATTATTGTAAACGTAATTATGAGTGGGTGAGTAAATATCGTTTTGAGTTGTTGAGTAAACAACTCATTAACAATATTAGTTTTGTGAGAAACCAAAATCTCACGTAAAATAACATGAAATTGTTTGAGGAGTTGTGTGTGGAGATATTTATGGAGATTATTTCTCCTTAAATATAGGAACTACCTCTCCTATATATGAGTATAATACTTCCTATGTCATAGCAAGAATGAAGAGTAAGTTTTCAGATTTAATTTATGCAACTCTGATCTTATATTTCCATTTGGTACCAAAGCAGGTCTAATGCGGGAAATTTCAGTGTTTTCTTGGTCAAATCCGTCTCAAATAATAGCTTCTATATTTCGTTTCCGAATTCAGGTTTTTTTATAATTTTGTACGTGGAACCAAGTGTTTGTCAAAAAAATGACAACATAAATTTTAGCAGAACCCAGTTCATATTTTTGAAGAAATGCAGATTTCACTATGCAGCTATCAAATTCAGCATATCAATTCTTCTACTGAAAGTTTTCTCCAATTTCCAATAATGCTGAAGTGTTAATACATAGTCTTGGCTTGCTTGGAAGTTCAAAGGTATTCTATATAAAAAATTTAAGTACCTGATTCAATTCTGTATTTTTTTATCATTATTTTACAAAATAATGGAGAAATTAAATCTAATTGAAAAGTTTAAAGGACAAGATTTCCATACATGTCATCTACAAATGCAATTACATTTAATAGAAAAGGACTTATGGGATGTAGTTAAAGCCAATGCAATTCCACCAACGACTACAAAAGATCTAGCTAAATGGAATGCAAAAGATCAAAGAGCTTTGGGTACCATTGGTCTAGGCTTATCAAAAGCCTAACTGCATCATGTGGATTTCACAAAATCTACAAAAGAAATTTGGGAGTCTCTTAACAAATTGTTTGGTTTTGAAGCTGAAATGGCAAATACTACACTGAAGCAACGCTTGTACGAGTTGAAAATGGAAGAGAAGTCAAAAATGGTAGATCATATAAGTAAGTTTCGCTCTTTGCTAAATCAACTAGATGGAATTAAAGAGTCAGTAAAAGATGATGATGCTAAAGCAATACTCCTGAATAGTATGCCTAAAGTTTATTAAAATATTGTGTTTACTTTAAGCAAGGTAAAAATTAGCTTAGAAGGAGTAATCTTCACATTACTTGATCAGAGTAATTATGAAGAATATGAAGAAGTAATGTATGCACAGAATAAAGCAAGTAGTTCATCTAAGAAAGGAAAGTCAGGACATGTAGCCTTGAACTGTAAAAAGAGGAAAAAATATCTACTTGATGAAAAAATAAATCAAAAAGCTCTTTTGGTTGAAGAAGAAATTGATTGGGATGAATACTCTAAAGAGGAGGAACTTTCTTTTCCTAGTGATGAGGAATTCTTATGGTAAATGGTTCACTTTTTGGAGGAAGGAGGAACATAAGGAAGGAGGAATTTTAGGGCCTCTCTTTAGTCACCAATGATGGGTCCGCATATAGCACTGGTGGCACATTTTAATAATATTTTTCAGTCGTTTTCTTTGAGTGATGTGTGTAGATATAAAACATGTTCCTTGTCAAAGATTGAAAAGAGGAGGATGTGAATTTTGGATGCTGAGAACATTTGTTTATAGGAGGGAGGCTTCTACGTATGATCCTCTAATTTCCGTATGGTCCTTTGACTACCGTACTTCATTGGAAGATGATCAGCCAGTGAGTAGATTCACGTGGAGAGGTGAGCATGATCAGCTGGTTACCCAGAGAGGTGATCATGTGCAGCAAGATCCAGTAGCAACTGCGTAACTCTCTCATACTCATGTTTTCAGGTGCTCTTGCCCCATGTTCACACTAAGGGGGGCAAATGTTAGGAATATCTATGTTGTAGTGTGAACATAGAATATTGTGTGAGTGATTATATTATCTAGGATAATATAATATGTGTTATAATAATTAATTACATTATTGTAAATGTAATTATGAGTGGGTGAGTAAATATTGTTATGAGTTATTGAGTAAACAACTCATTAACAATATTAGTTGTGTGAGAAAACAAAATCTCACGTAAAATAACATGAAGCTGTTTTAGGAGTTGTGTGTGGAGATATTTACAAAGATTATTTCTCCTTAAATATAGGAACTACCTCTCCTATATATATGGGTGTAATACTTCCTATGTCATAGCAAGAATGAAGAGTAAGTTTTCAGATTTAATTTATGCAATTCTGATCTTATATTTTCAAAGGTTTAAGTCCATGCTTGTTGTTTCCTGTACTTTCCTGCTATCATACCACCATTTTGGCATAATTTTTGATATTATCGCACATTTATTTCATCAAGTCATACATTTACTTCACCCTTTAGGTGGCGTAATGCATATAGTTATGAATTCCATCTTGCCGCCTTCATCTATTTATGCCAGTTCGGCTAACGGAAAGCTCAGCTCCCATAACTCCAAAGAAAGTGAGGAAGTTTTTCTCGGAGGTCTTCGATAAGGTAATGACTCTGAGACTCATTTACCTGATGTTGTTCGTAATTTACCAAATTTTGATAAAGCTTGCAACTGGCTCAAATCTTTTACCCTTATGGGATATTTTGTTGGCAAAATCCCCCATGAAAGATTACTGAAATAGTGGTTTCACAACCATTGGCAACACCATGGTGTTAAACTCAAGGGAGTGTAAAATATCACGAAGGGTTTCTTTATTTTTTAGTTTAACAATGTTGAACACTGCAAAACCAGTGTCAACCATGGTCCCTGGTTTATCTATAACACACTGGTGGTGTTTTTACACTAGAACAAGGGCTTCCAAGTCACAAAGCAAGCCAAATTTTTCAATGCTTGCCCTAAGAAATGGGTCTGTGTTGAAGTTGACTTCTCCAAAGACCTGAAAGACACCATTGAAATATAAGTTGGGGAAACACATTTTTCTCAAAATTTTCTTTATATTAACTTACCCAATACTTGTTTTTTCTACCAAGCATCTGATCATATCATTCGTGACTTCCGCTTATGGCTGAATACCACTCTGGGTCACAAGGAAAGTGGCAACCGAAACCTAAAGCCCCCTCTTCTGGGGATAGTTGGACCATACTAACCAACAAAAAAGGATCTACCTATGGCCCTTCGAAACCCTTGGCTCCTTCCTATATGTCAGTCAATAATAATGGTGCACAAGCTCCTCTACTACTTGCATCAAAACAAACTTTGTCTCATTTCCCTCCATCTACTCTCTCTCTCTTTCTCGCTCTCCACTATCTCCCTTCGTCGTGATTCATGTGAAATATCCTGCTCCCTCGACTTCCTTTTCTCTTCAGCTCCCTAAAGTACCTTTCATGGACAAAAAACACTCACTTGTGGCTCAAAAAGCATGCCTTGCTTGCTGCCGTAGCCCAGCCCCCGCCGAAGATGGAGAATTTGTTCAAGAAAAATGCAGAGCATAGTCAGTGGAAGGTGTTTCCTTGATCAATTTTTCTCACAATAAATTTTCTTCCCTCTCCAATATATATGACAAGGGATCTATGTACCTCAATTATGTCCAATGATTGTGTACTCTTGGAACATATGTGGCCTTACTGATCCCACTCAAAGATATTTAGTTAACGACAGTCATCTCCACTTTCAACATGTGGATATTCTTTTTCTGCAGGAAGTTAAACTTGCAGGATTTATTCTCTAGCCACTCACACTATTTGGCCCCATACGACATGCCACATGTCTAATTATGAGTCTGGACGCGGAGAGCTCATGACTTTTCTTTCTCTTGAATTTACACAACATTTGATTTGTAGGGGCTCTGACCCCACCCATCTTGTGGTGTAGAATCTCTTTGATTTCGACGGGCGCATCCTCGAGCTTGCTAATATTTATGCATCCTATCATGCAATCAAGAGAGCTCTTTTTTGGAGGTGGCTTACCGACTCCCTCCCTAATTCCCTTTGGATTATGAAGAGATCATTTGCATATGCAGTGGTGTGTGGGAGAATGGGAGGCCTAATTCTATCTAAGACACAAACTCAGATTATTTGATTCTGATGTCTCTCACAAAGATAATTCTTCTTCTTCATGGTACACCTAGTCCAGTTTTAGATAGTCTAGTTTTAGACAAGGATAAGACCATATTATTCAACGTCTTGAACATGTCCTTATGCCAAGCCAAGATTTATTCTATCTTTCCCACAATTTTGGCCACCTTTTTGTTGTTGTTGTTGACACTTCTCTTATCTTGGATCACTACCCCCCATTTTCTTTGATATCACTTGGATTGCTCCTACCAAAAATGTAGGGTTAATTCTCAATTTAACCTTAATACTTCACATGTGAAACATGCTTAGACTGTAACTCACATTCAACATGTTTGGAACTTGGTTCCTAGCCCTAGTGGTCAAGAAGGATAGATGTATTGGTGGAATGATGTCATCACCAAGACAAGCACTTTTATTTTAATATATGGAAAACAAGCTACTCTTTTTTAGCAAGCTGCCCATAATGCTTCACTTTCTAAATTCCAATGAATTTCACAAGATCTTAATGCCTCTCCTTTTAATCAAAACTTGCAGCTTTAAGTTTCCCATTGGAGACATAAACTCAAAATTAAGGAAGCGTACAAAGCCAGAGGTGTTATGCTTTGTGCTCGAATTCATTGGCTTAAAATCAGAGATAGGGCTTCCAAATAATTCTTTGCTATACTCCAAGCCAATCATTTTTCCATGTAAATTAAATCCATCTTTCAAGAAAATTTTCAGATCACCTCCTTACTCAAAATTCTTCAAGAATTTTTCCACAATTATCATGGTGTCTTTTCTTCTCAACATGCCACACGTGCTAGAGAAGAGGTATTGCTTAAATGTTTGTAAGTTATGCCTTACAAAGTCTCTTACTCCAATCATGTTGTGTGTGATCGTCCCTCATCCCTTGCAAAGCTTAAACATGCCACTTTTCAAATGAATCCTGACAAAGCCCAATGCATTGATGGATTCCCCTCTGAATTTTATCAAACCACGTGGGATACTCTAGGACCTGACCTCTACAATGTTTACCTCGAGGCTCTCACTTCCAACTCTCTGGGTGAGTTAATCAATTAAGGAAACATTAAGTTTATCCCTTAGTCAAGGGACCCATACCAAATTACTATTTGGTGACCTATTACTATGCTTAATGTGTCTTACAAAATAATTTCTAAGGATTCATCAAACATAATTACAAACCTCCTTCCTCTTGTTGTCCGCAGTTTATTAAGCACAAATAAATTCTTGACAACATCATTGTTGTTTATGAAGGGATGGAATTGGCTCACCAATCCAACAAGAAAGCCTTTATTTATTAAAATTGACTATGCCAAAGCCTATGATCGCATTGAGTGGTCCTTCATTTTGATAATGCTTCAGGCTCTTGTGTTCGGTCTGAGGTTTGTCCACACCGTTCAGATTCTCTTCAATAATTTTGGAGCTTGCATCATTGTTAATGGAGCCCAATCTTCCATGTTTGGTCTGTTTAAGTCCATCCATCAAGGGTACCCTTTGGCCCCTTCGCTCTGGATGTTGTCAGCCAAAGGCTTTAACTCTATGCTAGCCCAAAGTGCTTCCCAAGGCCTTATTAAGGGGACTACTTTACCAAACATAGACCAACAACTCATCAATGGCCACTTTGTTGATGAATATTTTCTCACTCTCCTTGAATAAGAGTAATCTTTCACACCTCTTTGGACTATTTGGATAATTTTTGTTTGGCCTCTGGTTCATCCATCAAATGGGAAAAAACTCAATGTTATCGACAATCGCAATCCCTTACCCCTTCATGGCTTGCAGATCTATAATGGAGCTGGATCCAACCAAGCATTCAATTAAAATTATTTGGCATTCCTTTCGCATTCCAGGCCACCTCAACAAATTTTGGAGCTATGTGGTTCAACGAGTTGATTGTAAAATATCCTATTAGATTACCAAACCACTCTCTAGCAGATAAAATTTAAATTTGCTCCAAGGTTCTCGCCACCACTCATGTGTACTACTCTTCTTGATATGCTCCTTCTAATGCTGCATATTCCTAGATCAAAAACTTCTAAGAGACTTCCTCTGGACTAATTCAGAAAGCCACAATATATTTCATTGAGTGGTAAGGGATACTTTTTGTAGACCCAAATAAATAGGTGGCCTTGATCTACTAGACATCAAGCTTTAAGGGAAAGCTCTTTATGTTAAATGGATGATTCATATCTTGGAAGGGAATGAAGCATGGAATATTCTACTTTGGAATTACATCTACCAAGGATCTCCTTTAGGAAGAAAAACCTGGAAAGGCCTTAACTTCCATTCCCTTCTCGTCTGCCCGGTCTCGGTAAAAATCAGAGGTACTTTTATGGTGCATAGTATTTGTAAATCATGGGAACTTCTTAAATAACACCTTATTTAGAAAGGGGATGGCTTCAGATATGTCCTTTTTATCATCTCCTATTCTCTCTTGTGGTTATCCATTTTCACTTTCCATGAAGCACCTCTTGCTCTATCTCCTTAAGCTAAAGCTATTCGGCTCTTCAAAAAAGGTTTCAAAGTCGGGGGTGATTTATTTGTAAGCATTCCAAATCCTAGATTTCTTGGGGATCCTTAGCTTTTAATTTTAATATTCAATGCCAAGATGTTGAATCAATCACGAAAATCATTTCTTGCATACATGAGGAGTTCTTACACAAAATTGACATCACTTTATGTGTCCCATCATGGTGCGATTGGAACTAGCCTTCTAATACTCTGCTTTACCATTACAAATCTTGTTTGGATTATTCCCTTCTTGCCCTGTAGATGCCGAATGTTGATTCACTTAACCAATGATGGATGGTTAAGTGAATCAACATTCACTGAGCCATATGTACAACATTGGTACATTGCTATTGGATGCTCGAGCCATATGATATGAGATAAGTGAAAGTTCCATTCCTTGAAGAAAGTAAGTAGAGGAAAAATAAAATTTGGAGACAACGTTACAATAAGGATAACAAGAAAAGGTAATTTGAGTATCAATGATGGAAAGATAAAATTGAGAATGTGTTGGACATTGAAGGCCTGAAGCATAACCTCCTCTTGATGTTAGTCAAATGTGTGATCAAGGACACATCCTCACTTTCCATCCTAAAGGTTGTGAAGTAAGGAAATATAATTCAGGAAGATTAGGTGCAGATGCAAACAAAACAACAAATAACTTGTATGTGCTCAGTGGAGTCAAGAAATAAAGACTCTATATGACACAATCAGATGAGAGTTGGTTGTCGCACAAAATAAACGGCCATATTAATTTTGTAAATTTAGTGAAAATCAACAATAAGTAGTGTGTGAGAGACATCAAAAATCACTAAGCCTTCAAACACTATTTTGCAAGCAATGTCAGCATGGAAAACAAACTAGAGGAAAATTTAAATCAAAGGAGTATTCAAAACTGAAGCCTTTAGGATTGATTCATACAAAATTGTGTGGGCCCATAAGAACTCAAAGTTTAAAAGGTGAGAGTTACTTTATGTTGTTAATTGATGAGTAGTATAGAATGACATGGGTTTCTCTTCTAAAGGATAACTTTGAGGTGTATCAGAACTATAATATTTTTAAAGAATTAGTAGAAAATTAAACTGGGTTGAAAATTAGTGCTTGAGGTTAGATAGAGGAGGAAAATTTGTTTCATACCAATTCATTGAATTTTGGGAGGAACATGGAATAAGAAGAAAACTCACAATTGCGTGAACTCCGCAACAAAATGGAGTTACTGAAAAAAAAAGAACTAGAAAATTCAGGAGATGGCAAGGGCTACATTGAATGAGTCTAAATTTTCATATATGTATTGGGGAGAAGTATTTAAAATGTCGGTTTACATCCTTAATAGAGGAAAAATTAGAGTAAGCAATACCAAAACACCTTCTGAACTATGGAAGAGTAGACTAGCTACTGTTAAATACTTTAGGGTGTTCAGAAGTAAATGTTATGTTAAAATAAATTATGAATATTTGAGAAAGTTTGATTGTAGATCTGATGAAGGTATTATACTTGGATACTCCTCAAGGAGTAAAGCTTACATATGCTTTAATAAAAGACTTCAAAAAAGTGTGAAAAGTGTTGATGTAAGAGTGGACACGTTCAGAAAATATAAGGTGGCCACATAAGTAAGTGATCACTCAGAAGAATCAAAACAAAATGAAGTCTAAGAAGAAATTGAAGAAGAGGAATGAGAAGATACTAAGGCACCATTGATATTTGTTCAAAGAATTGTGGCAAAAATTTGATTATCGATAATAAAGATGTTGGGGGTGACAACTCGATGGAGGATAGTAAGTACATCTGAACGAGCCAATTTCTCTTTGTTATAAAAAATAGAGCCTAAAAATGTTGTATAATCTAGTAAAGATGGACATTGGGTCAACACCATGGAGGCATAGACAAAAAATCACACACTTTGGGTAATTATCTAGTCATGATCGCATACTATTATTCCTATGATTCCTAAGTAATAAATGTACTAATTAACTCATGTCTTTGGCCATCTTTTCTTTCTTTCTGTTGCCATTTTTGGTCTTACACTCTTTATATCTCATTCTTCATTTTCACATCTCAAGATTTCTCATCCTAGACACCAACACCTAGCCAGGACTCTAGCGCTAGATGCCCTCATTTCCTCTGGGCGCCCTTGACCACTTTGTGCTTTGTTCACATCTTTTGGGTCCTTTCTAGCTATTTGAGCATCCTATATTTTTAGTAGTCGACCTTTTCAGGTTAATTACAAAATTAAAACAAGGGAATCATATAAATATAAAGTTATGTGATCATAATAAAGGACCAAGCACTAAGCATTAGCTATCACCACCTAAGGTTGCATCCAAAGGCTATTTAAGGGCATTCAAGCATCCATTCTAGTATCCATTCAAGGGAAAGGGACAACATTATTTTGCATAAACTTCATAGGAGGGTAAGTTCATTCTATTCCATGCATACATATACTTACATCTTCTACATCTAGTTATTTTATCGCTATCAAGTGGAATGCACACATGAGCCACCTAGGGCACAATTCCACACACACACCTAGAACTACATTGGGTCTGAAATATAGTGCAGCGATTAGTCGTAAGTTCACTCATTTGACAGCTAAAGAAAGTCTGACCCCTCATTTGTATTCTTTTTTGGGGGATTTGATGCACTTTTGAGGGTTTTGCAGGTCATTTCTTTATTGCAAGTTATCGAAAACATCGGTGATCATTGTGAGACATACTAGTGACAAGAAGCGAAGGAAGGTGAACATCTTGTGACCCTACAAAGGAGGTTTCCTAAGGGTTTGAGTAGTTACAAGCACCAAGAGCATGTCTGTGGCACCCACAAGTGCCCTTGACCCATTCCAGAAACCCTAATCTAGCAGATCTTCAACTCACACATTTATATGAGGTTCTATGTGGCACTTCTCCTTCTCTTTTCATTAGGTCAACACTTCGGCACACTCTGGATTTGGTTGCGAAACAACTAAGTATTCTTATCCCTTCTTTATAACTAGGGTTTTATATTCTCTATCTTAATTTTAGTTGGGTCTATCTTGTACTTAATTGTATATTCATTTACCGCTACGTTGCATTAGATTTAGGCATCTATTTATCTAATATTTTCTTAACTAGGAGGAAGAATTAAATCAACAAGAAAAGAGTGGAACTTGGGAAATTGTTCCAAGAGCAAAGGACAAAAATATGATTGGAATAAAATGGGTCTTTACAAATAATTTGAATGAAGATGGTGAAGTAACCAGAAATAAGGCAAGGTTAGTATGCAAAGGGTATGCTCAAGTAGAATGTATTTCTTTTGAAAAAACCTTTGATCTTGTTGCTTGATTAGAAGCCATTAGAATGTTTTTGGCGTATGCTAGTTGTAATAATTTTAAGTTTTTTCAAATGGATGTCAAATCTGCGTTTCTTAATGATAAATTAGTGGAAGAAGTTTTCATTGAGGAGCCGGAAGGTTTTCTATTGTTGGAAAACAAGGATTTTGTGTGAAAATTGAAGAAGGCATTATATGGCTAAAACAATCCCCCCAAACATGGTACTCAATACTTGGCACATATCTTCTTCAACAAGGGTTCAAAAGAGGAGTAACAAATAGTAATCTATACATTAAGAAAAAAGGTAATCATCAATGGATTGTTGCCATTTATTTAGATGATACTATGTTTGGAGGAGATGATAGAAAAATTCACCAAGAGTTTGTTAAAGATAAGAAAAATGAGTTTGAAATGTCAATACTAGTTGAATTGTCAATTTTCCTTGGTTTAGAAATTTATCAATTTGAAAAGGGAATATTTATCTCTCAAACTAAGTATGTAAAGGAGATGTCAAAGAAGTTTGAAATGGAAGATTGCAAACTGGTCAACACACCTATGGTTACATGATGCAACTTGAGTAAGGATGATGAGAGTCTTGAACAAAATCAGACTCTATACATGTCAATGGTTGGCAGGTTATTGTACACAACATCCTCTAGGTTAGATATCATGCAAGTCATTGGTTTATTTGCATGTTTCCAAGAATCCCCAAAAGAAACACATGTGCAAGCGATTAAGAGAATATTCAGATATCTAAAAGGAACTTTAGATTATGGGTTTTGTTACCCAAGAGGTGCAAATTTCACCTTAACAACATATACAGATACAGATTGGGCATGTGACATGGATGATAGGAAAAGCAAAAGTGGAGGAACATTTTTCCTTGGTGGAAATTTAGTGTCGTGATTGAGCAAAAAATAGTCTTGTCCACAGCAGAGGTAGAATGCATAGCAACAATATTGTGTTGCACACATGTTCTATGGATGAAACAGACTCTACAAGAAATTAAGGTAGAAAATGATGATCCCATTTTAGTATTTTGTGATAACACTAGTGCAATTAACATTTCAAAGAATCTAGTTATGCACTCCATAACTAATAATATTCAGATCAAATATCATTACTTAACAGAGAAAGTAGCTGAAAAGAATGTTAAGTTGGAATACATTGCCACAAAGGAGCAGAGAGAAGGCATTTTCACAAATTCCCTCTCAAAAGTGACTTTTGAGTACCTTAGACACAAGTTGGGTGTGATAATCTTCTCATCAAGTCAAAAAAGTCTCAAGGAGTAGCATCGGTTCAGGGGGAGTAGTACAACAAGAGGAAGAATTAAAAAAAGGGAGAGTATTCTATTTTGAAGATGATTATTTATTTGTAGGGTTTCCATCAATGACAAGGGGGAGATTATTGGAAATATTGGCATTGATGTCAACAAAGAATGCACATCGATCAAAAGAAAAATAACAATAATCAGATTTAATAACAATGAATGTGATAATTGTATACCAAAATGTGCAACAAATTCATGAAGAGACACCATTTATTTAATGGGCCAACCGACCTCCATTAGGATTAAATGATTTGTTTTTATGTGGTCGACCTCCCTTGAAGAATGCTGACCCTATTGGGTGAAGAGTCATGACCATTCGAAAGGGCATATTTGGGCTATAAAAGGAATATTTTTTGGAAGGAGGAAGGGAAGATTTTGAGTGAATATCATTTGAAAGAAGAGAATAATTTTATGTGTGAAATAAGAGTCATATCTTGAGAAGACAAGATGGTTTGTGAAGAGGAAATAAAAGTCTCAATCATTCATTGAAACAAAAACACTACAAAAGTGGTATCATCATCGGTTTGGAGGTTGGTGCCTCATAAAATGAAGAAATGGGTGTCTCTTGTTTAGTTGGTGCTTGGTCGAAAAGATTGGTGTATGAATTTCTAAGTTGGTGCTTGACATTGGGGATTGGTGTCTCCAGTAGGTTGGTGCCTACAGGAATCATATAAGAAAATATTTTACCGTGGTTTTTTCCAAAGGGTTTCCACGTAAATATTTTGTTCCTCTTGTGTTGCATAATATTTTAGATCTTATGAGATTGTTATTGTTCTGACTATTAAAGTTTTGAATTATTAAAATTTTATATTATATACTTATTCATCCTCCCTCTCAATATAAACACAGTGTTTAATAGTTTCATGGTGGTGTGAAATTTTTCTATAGAATTACGCCTTTTTAATATAGAAAAGGGTATTCTTGACATAAAAAATGGTAGCCCATATTTGAACCAAATGCAATCAAAAGATGATAATGTGATCATGAATTTTTTTTGACATTTTTGATGTGGTATCATTACCATCTTTCATGCATCATGGATTATAGGTGGTGATCTCCATCTACATCTCAAAACTTGACAACATTTGTTGTCATTGTTTCCTTATGTCAAGCTAATAGTTAAAATTGGTATCCAAGTGGACTTGGAAGTCATGACCATGGCCACACAATTTATCTGACAATTGAGACATTTTGGAAGTGATATATTTGTATTTAGAGGTTCTAAGACATTATTTAACATTCTTATTGTGGTGGTACTTCTAGTATTCATGCACAATGTCCTGGAGGTGTTGATCTTGATGTGGTTACAATATAATTGAGCATGGGCCCTTTTTGGTTTCTAAGATGCATGTGTTACAAATATATTCTCAAGTAACCATCCATGCAAAAACACATTTTCTTATGTCTCTTCTTTTCGTGCATATTGATGAGCAACTTTATAAAGTGTAGATTCTTCCATATGGATTTCTTTCATGTGATTTTAATGACACTCAAAGGAAAATTAGCAGTAGATATTAATTTCATGTAAGTTTTTATTTACCTTTTTTTTTCTTCCATAGCCCATGGGATGAAATCAAATACCTATTCCAATATGAAGTGGTTGGAATATTATTTCATGGTCATAGTTTTCTCTTGGTTTTCAAAATAACCTTCTCCACTCATAAGACCAACCTCGTGAGGGTGGAAGTCAACTAGGTTCCCCTATCCTTGCCAAGAAAAATGGTCAAAAAAATGTTCGTATTTGATAGGAAAATAAATAAACAAATAATTGGAGTTCACAAAAAAATTAATTTAACAAATATCAATTACAACATAACTAATTGAATACAAATATGATAATATATGAACCTGAGTTCTTAGTTAGTTACACCTAAGACATCTCTAATCTTTAGAATTCCTAATATCGTTTTATGATCATTGTTGTAAAGTATCCATAACACCTTTGCCTTCGGCCTAGAATTTTTTTGAAGTGATTGAGCATTCATAGTAATAACTAAGTGTGAATATGTGAAAACATTATTTTCTATGTCATAGTCCTTAAATGTTGGAACTCTAATTTTCCTTATCAAGTAGGTCCTTAACCAATTTCTTGTTATAACCACTAAACTTATTAGATGTTAGATCAGAACAAATTGCAGAGCAAAATTACACTGATAATCTTCACAATATATTCCATATGGAAAGGATTTCCTAATTTATAGGAAATATGAATCCTACAAAATAGGGGAGCTAGAAATGCTCTACCCAAAATACATGAGTTGTTTCAAACTACTCAACAACTCTAACAAATAAAATATACGTGAGCTTATATCTTACAACTAACACAATGTATATTATTATTATTGACTTATAAACTCATATAATAATAATATATTACAAATATTATTCAATCCATACAAATATGAGAACTAACAAATTATATTTCCTAACATTCCCCCCCCCCCATAGTGCGAACATGGGAAAACCCTGCCTTTGTACTTGCACCTACTCATGATCTGGTGATTTTCACAGGATAATCACAAACCTCAGTGATGGTTTTGTAAACGGTTGACCACAAACCGAGAATGGTGGTTTTGCAATTGGTTTACCACAAACCAAAAAGTGATGGTTTTGCGAATGGATTACCAACAACCAAGAATGATGGTTTTTCTATTGGTTTACCAAAAACCACAAATGAAAGTTTTCAAGTGGTTTACCTACAACCACATCATGATATGCCGAGTACTATTCTCAGCTCTCATCACATCTCATTGCAGGGAATAACATAGGAAATTTTTTTGAAATCGGGTTGCTCGTACATACATAGAAAAATCTGACATAATGGAAAATGGAACATTGGATCATGTTCCCCCCCCTCAATGTGAAATTTCCACTTATTGAAAACTACAAACTACACCACACTGGAAGCACTAAAATCAAACTGCACACACACACACATGTCACCAAAGATGGTTATGCGGCCCCGTCGTTGGCAACTGACAAGAAGTCGTTGAATTACCTCCAACCTCTGATTCCTCCTACCTCTAATATCATGTTTCTATTTCAGCTAGATGTGATCATGAAGCTCAAAATACCTTCAATGATTTGGACGTCGCGTACAAGCGAAAATGCGTCCAAAATTGAAATGTGGGCAATTTTTTATTTTATTTTTCAGACTTTTCCTATGACTCAATTTTTGACGTTTTATAATGACACAAACCAATGGACTCAATAACCTATTAGTCACCTAAACATACTATTTGAAAACAAGACAATAGGCAAAGTGATAATTACTCAATTTTTCTAAGATGAAACTTGACTTTTACAATAATAATTCATGAAAACAAAATATAAACTGACAACTTATGACTAGTTTTAATGACAAGTGACTTCACCCATTTATACTCCTAAAGAATGACCAAAAATGGCTTCAGCTAATGGAGTCACAATTATACAATAATAATTACTAGTATATTCAATGACTCCTCTTTTGACAATAGATGTAGACAAATAAAAAATACACTAAACTTTTTAAACAAATACAATAGACCGCCTAACATATAAAACTATGACACACCTTTTTGTATTAAAAAAAGGACCAAGAACATGTGGCCTCTATTTAACATAAAGATCATATTTGGCAATAAGACATTAGCATATTGACTATTTTTAATTAAAACTATGACACAACTTGGAAAATGGCATTAAAATTCTCGTCGTACCTTTCCAAGGTAATACCACGAACTTTCAAAATAGTGGTTTTGAACATTTTTCTCCAGTGAAGGAAATTTATGAGAAGGTAGTTTAGAGAATGGCTTCAAGCAGGTATGTTGTTAAATCACCATGCACCATGCAGACATGTGCTTCTGAATGTTATCTCGCCAATGCAAATTATTTTGAAGTAAATACCATGCAGAGAGAAACGAATTGAAGATGAGGCGTGCTAACTAAAATCGAGATCAGAGTGTTCACTATGAAAATGACTCAAACTTGAGTCTATTGTAGATCTAAGATTAAAACATACTCCTCAATCCAAGCAAGATCTGATAGCTATTTGGAGGGATAGCAAATTAATCTCTCTCAAACTGCCAAAACAGTCCTGAGAAAAAAAACAGACACTCCTTTTCCTTTAGGAATCCGTGCCTTTATGCATTCAGATATGAACTTGGAGATGCTACCAAGATGAAATTAGAGAAATAAAAAATTTGATGTACTATATACAATTGTTCTCCTTCCAACGTCCTCCAGCCACTCACGATACTCTCGAAAAGAAAAACAATTACCTGAAAATTCTAATATGCTCTCAATAAACTGTTCATACAAAATCACTCTGAATTGAGAAGTTACACATGCATTCAGGACAAGAATAAAAATTTGAGATTGCCCCTACAAAGAAATTAAACTTCCATTCCAAGCCTTGACAAGCTTGTTCAGATACTAGATGTGAGATTAGAACAAATTGTATAGCAAAATTACACTGATAATCTTCACAATATATTCCATATGGAAAGAATTGCCTATTTTATAGGCAATATGAATCCTACAAAATAGGGGAGCTAGAAACGCTCTACCCAAAATACATGAGTTGTTTCAAACTACTCAACAACTCTAACAAATACAATATACGTGAGATTATATCTTACAACTAACACACTGTATATTATTATTATTGAGTTATAAACGCATATAATAATAATATATTACAAATATTATTCAATCCATACAAATGCGAGCACTAACAAATTATATTTCCTAACATTAGATACGTGAAGTCATATGTATACATGTAGTAACCTTTACAATTTTTTATTTTACCTTCACACAATGTGCTAACCAATAGTTTTATTTCTCACCATTTCCTTGATGAGAAATGGAAACATATACATGATCATATTTAGACATATGTTATAAGTGATCATAGTTTGTGGAGGTGTCCATTTTGTCAACTCTACACTGTTAAAGAACTTTAGTAGGTATTAAGGGTTTTGGAAACCAAGAATCTACTCACTCTAAATTATGGTATTGATCCAAATCCCACAACATATGACTTCCAAAAAATTATTTTAGTTCTCATGTCCAAATAATCCATGCACTTGCAGTTGAGATCTTAAAGGAATGTATTTTTCTAGAAGCTGTAATTGTTTCAGCTTATATTTTTTGTCCCAATTTTTATTCCTCCACTAACCAAAATAATATTTATACATTTGAATTTTTTTAATCTCCTTACACTAGTATACAATTACACCAACACATCATAGAATTAGAATTTGTGAAATTAATGGCCTCATAAACCCTCATTTACTTTTTTGCCAAGGGTGTCTTAATTATAACACAAAAGCTTACTCCATAATTCTCCCATTTTTTGTTCCCTACCTCAATAAAACCTTTGCATATTTCTCATCAATAAAACCTTTGGGAATTCTTAAATTGTCTTATGCAATTATCTAAACAAACCAAATTTTGAAGCATTGGAATGTTGTTTTTGTTTAAAAATTTATCTAACATTTGAAAACAATATTATATGAGCACAATATTGTATGAACTCTAAAGAATGCAGCCAATATTTTCTCATGTAAAAATGACACTTCCTTAAAATTTCGATTTAGTCTTCTATAATATCAGTACATGCTTGAATATAATAAAAAAAATAGCAATTTGTGTAGAATTATAATATTGTGATTGAACACCATTTTATCCCTATAATATTTTTTAATATGTCAACAATTGACAATATTGTACTCATATGAAATTTGTTCCTACATATCCTAAATTGTTGGTCAAGCCAATGATATTTATAGGTGTTATTTTCATATTTATATAATAATTCTCCCAAAATCATTTTCTTCATCTTCGTGCAAGCATGGCTTAAAATTTTTGAAGCCACCACATATACTACATTCATTGTTCAAGAACTTTTGACTATAAAATTGAATGCCATCATACTTTTAAAAATAAAATAATCAAAAAAACATATAGCTGAATTAGGTGGTTTTAACACCCCATGCTCTTACAACATCTCATTAGTATGCAAAGGATATCTTTTATGGAAAAAATAATTCTTGATGCATTGAAAATTCAACATGATTCTTATATCACTATGTAATGCAAATAGTAAGGATTACAAAATACTATGGTTTACAAGACTCAACTTTGGACAATTTTCAAATCTGATTGCATCTAAATCAAAACTTTTACAATTTAGTTTGGCTATATTGTACAAGAAGTGTTTTGCATGGGGTGTGCAGTATCAAATTCCACATCTAAATTTCAAGACATATTTAACATTTGGTGACAAGAATATTTTCATGCCAAAATTGTTGTATTAAAGTAATAATTAACTTTTTATCACTATGTGTGGAATCCTATCACTTAAAGCCCAACAATAATTTATTGATGGATCATCTAACCTTTTTTTTACAATATCTCTAGATAATTTTTATTTCGATCAATACAAGTTAACCTGAGTATTTGAGATTTTTTCAACAGCTTCCTTATAATATAATATGCAATTAATCTATGTGTTGCATTTTTATCTTCGTCTCGACTATTTTTTCCTATACAAATGATTACATAGCCAATATTTTCCTCAATAATTTTATCCTGACCGCTTTAATTACTTGTTATTATTCTTAACTTTTTCATGACACGCCTCATTTTATACATTCTTAACAATTGAATAAGAAATTGACACTTCTCACTTCAAGATTCATTCTCAAGATTTTTTGAAGAGTTTCAAAACACAGATCCTCATGGTATGCAAAAGATTTTTTCCCCTCATATTACTCAATTTTTTTTTATCAATTTCAAAATACCACTACATTGTTCCTTTAGATTTTATACATATTTCTTCATGCTAAACAAAAGACGGGGTGTGGAATACAATATGTTATGCATGATTGAAATCATATTTGTCCTTAAGAAATATATCTCGATTATCAATTATTTCATAATTTTGATCTTGAATAGGTCCTTTAATTACAACATTAGGTTCTTTAGTTTCTTCATTTGGTGTGGAAATTATTTGGCATCCTTGATCTGTATCACTACAAGTTTTCATGCACCATGTCATGGAGCTGGTGATATGCATCTCAAAACTTGACAACATTTATTGTTAATGTTTCTAGGTGGTTTCTGCATTTCAGGCCAATAATGAATATTGGTATCTGGGGTGGATTTTTATTTAGAGGTCTTGCAAGTGGAAAAACATCAATGAGGTGTAACCTTATGTCTCGACTATTTAAAAATAACATTTTGGGACTAATTACTAAATTATATGTTGTGAATCTACCTCTCATTCTTGATGGATGTGATTTAGGGTATAACTAGATGAATTCTACATCCACCTACCACTTCTTTTAATTAGAATAAAAGACAAATGGATCATGTTTTACAACACGTTGATGCCTTCCTAAAAATTAAATTTCTTTAGTATAGGTAAGGATGTTCTTGATGTGAGAAAGGGTAGCCCATCTTCATACCGGGAAAAAATTGAAAAATCAAGAACATGGGTCTAAGACATTATTTAGCATTCCTGATGTGGTGGTACTTCTAGTTTTCATGCACAATGACATGGAGGTGTTGATCTCGAGGTGTTTATAATATAAAAGGTGAAATGAGTATGGGTTATTCTTGAAGGTTTCCAAGATACGTTTCACAAAGAGATTATCTAGTAACCATTTGGATGTAAAATCGAATTTTCTTACATTTATTTTTTGTGTATATTCATGTGCAACTTGATAAAATGGAATTTCTTTCATGTCATTTTAATGAAATTCAAAAGAAAACTAGTAGCAGGTCTTAATGTCATATAAGTAGTTAGCGAGCTTCTTATTTTTGTCATGTAGCCATGGGTTAGAATCCATGTCTTATTCATTTTTGAAGTGGTTGGAATATTGTTTCGTAATCACATTTATCTCTTGGTTCATCACTTTGGAGATCACTAACACAAAGGCTATATACATCCTAAATATTCCAAGGGTATTCCATGAGCTGAACTCCAAATTTGAAATACTTCTAAATCTAATGTTGCATGTTGCTAAGTGCCTTGTGTCAAAAGAGGGTTTAGGTAGTTGCATTGTTTTGAATGTAGAAGCATTAATTTATCATATAGGTTCAAAGCATGATACACAAAAAATTTCACTCATATTGGGAGAATTACATTAACCTTGACCCTCTATATGTAGTGGAATGCTTTCCCATAGTGGGGTATGGGAGGTTAATATCGGATTATTATAGGACTTATCTTCCTTTTTGTTCAAGGTTTTCTATGGTTCAAGCAAAGGATAAGACAATTCAATAACATTGTATCGCATCACAATAATCTAGATCTAGATTATATTTTAAGAGCAGAGACATACATACGAGCACCAAAATTTGTAGAGATTTCATATTAGCATAGGAAATTTTCAGCAACCTCATACAAGTTTAAATTCAGGAACCTAAACCTCTCCATCAACCTAAACCAAATAGGTTTTCAATCAATCAATTTTTTTGGTTTTGATAAGGAACCACTTTTAGTCCTGTTTTCAACTTCCGAATCTTCTATGGATCCATCTAACTCACAAATTAAGTTGGGTTGTTCCTCTACTTGTGCTCTAACATTTTCTTTTCATTTTTTATTGGTTAGACTACCACTTATCAAAATAATTCAAATTCAAGCTACAATTTTACTGTCTATTTATAGAATATAAATTATATACATTAGTCTTAATTATTTAAGCACAAAAACACTAAATAATTAAATCAACAATCTAAAAAATTCAAAGTATTAGCCACTTTTACCTTAACCTTCAATCACTTAATACAAATTGTGTATCCATCATATAGAAAATTACCTTAAGCTTTTCATACCATCTAACTAATATGACAAGTACTAGCCCATCTTCTAGATGACATCACCTTATTATAAAAAACATACACTAGTTATTGAAGTGTTACACTTGGAACATGAAACACGGGGTTACTTGGTTCAAAAAATCAAAACACATGCAACTACAAGATTTAGAATTATTTTTTAAAATTATTTTCCTACCTTCCTATTTTTGGACTTTTTTTTTGGTAATCGTTCCTTTTTCATGTCCAAATTTGTTAGGTAGTCTCAAATCACATTGTAAGGGTTATGGTGGAAAACATAACCATTTAATAGTGGCAATTTGTTAAATAAGTTTGCTTTTACTTTTACATTGTTCTATCTCATTTTTTAGATTTTTATAACTTTCTTTAATATCATTATGCTTATTTTTATGGATATACCATCTATAAAAATTATAAACAAAAATTATCTTTTGTATGATTGAACATAGTTTTTGCCATTTTATACACACAACAAATTACTTCTTGTACAGTGTTTTTTTATAATATTTCCTTAATTTTAAAAATGTAGTATCTCAATTTTTTAAATTATTGGAACTTTACTTTATACTATCCCAATTTTTTATAAAAATTCTGTTGAAAATTACAAATAAAAATTACCCCATTGTATTGTTGCACTAAATTTTACCATCTTATTTAAAAAATTTCATCCCATTTTTAAAAATGATTGGAACTTTTCACACCACTGCCGTTATTCTTTTGAACCATCCCATTTTTAAAATATACCATCCCATTATTTTTATTCTTAGATTTTCCTTGTACTTCATTACTCCTATTTTTATGAATATACTCACTAAAAATTACAAATAAAAAACTCTCTCAATGCATGATTACACGCAGTTTTTTACCATCTTGTTTAGATACAATTATCTAATATACATAAACTAGTTTTTACCATTTTACTAAGATAACAATTTATATGTAGTTTTTCCATCTTACTAAGACAACACCCACTTGGTGTCATATTTTTATAGAGAACTAAACCTATATTTAGGTATCATTTTCTCTCCCAAATCAAGTTTTAAATTTAATTTCTTTAATTATCAAATTAAATATAATTGGTATATGGGACCCTTTAAAATACTACATAAAAAATTGCTTTCATATTTATTTTACACATTAATACTAAATTGATTGTTATTTATAATATTTAACTTCAACTCATTTGCTTATTTATTTCCATATCTAATCTAGCTTTCCTTAGTACTTCATTTTAGTTGGTTAACAAAATGTCTAAGGTAGCGAATGTTGTGAGTTTGTTCCTTATTTTGTTAATATTTTTGGAAGCAGGTGTGCTCGGCATCAGAGTATATGACACTAATAAGAATTTGGTACAAACTTTTGATTATATTATATGTTTGGAACTCATAACAAAGTGGTACAAACATTTGGTTACATTGTATGTTTGAAGTTTTTTAAGACAAAAACATACATTATCATGACATAGTCATTTATCAAACCATCTTATTATGATTTACTTGGTTTGCAGGTGAAAGGAAATCCCCAGATGTCTTCCCCTTCGAATTTAGGGTTGGTAGCGTCTGCATTTTTACTGTTTGGTTATTCATTTGGTGTAATAGCCACACGGAGACACAATAATCCATTAACAAAATTCCAAATGGTGATTGCTGGAGTTTGCAAAAGTCTTGCACTGTGAGTATAAATACAACGATGACAGTCTTACTGTAAATATAAATATGATTGACTACTTTTGAACCAATAATTTTCTTTACTGTATGTTCTATAAGAGAGTGTTTGCTTATTTTGAACATGTTTAAATAGAAACAATTAATTTTATTATGTTTAAGAAATATTAATGTAAGAGTTGATTTTTCATCATAATTTTAAACAGGTCTATTTACTTATTTTTAAATGTATGTTTTACCATCTAATTTCTTTGTATTTTTTTAATTTTTTTATTTAAAATGTTATACAAAATTAAATATTTCAAGTTTTCAACCATTCATTAGTTTTTGAAAATGATACTCACCAAACAAACAGACCCAAAAGTAAAAATAGGAAAAAATGTTATATTGTTGCAGTGATTTAATTTTTTTTTGTAGCGGTCATATTGTTGCAGTGATTTTTATGTAGATGTTTAATTATATTTTGGTTTATTAGGTTTATTCATATAATGATTTTCTTAATTTTATTTTTAAAAATTTAATAATAATGTTAATATATGTGATTTATAATGAAAGCAGTCGAGGAATTGGTGGAAGATTGTATTAGTATGAGTTGTTAATAGAAATGTCCTACATTAATTTGATGTTTATTTAATCCTTCATTTTTATTTTTATTTTGTTTTTTTAATCATAATATATTTGTAAAATTTTGAAATGAGTCTCCTAATTTATAGACTTAATATAATTATCATTTTTAATAAAAAATTTATATACAAGTTATAATGATATTTATAAATATATGTTCAAATTTGTTATTAAAAAAATAAAATTGATTTTTAATGTTATACATCACTATTATTATGCATAATTATTTTTGATTGAATCGGAAGAGGTTTCTATTCTATGAAATTCATCAACCTCGCCATCTCACCTCATCCCTTATTACTTAGTATCTTCTAAAATTTTAATTTTTGGTGAATGGTTAGGCAACACTTTTTACACTATCATAAATATTGTTGGACTATGTACAACCCATAAGTATTATTGGACTACAACCCATTTGATTCTATGCACAATTTAGATAATTGTTAATAAAAAATTAAAATCAAATGTAAAATCACTCTAGACAAAAAAAGAATATGGATTCCATTTTTTAAAACTTAAGTGAGTGGTATATTTAAATTGAGGCTACCTATACCATTTACTAGAAAAATTTATATAGAAGATATATTTGTTTTCCAATTAAAAAAATTATATAATAAATTCAAAATTAATATCTATTAATATTTTTAATAATTAAATTTAAAATACCAATTAATTTCTTAATTTTATTTATAAAAAATTATTTTAATTAATTAACTATCAATATTTAAAATTATTAAAATAATGATTGAAAAATTAAATTGGTGTTGAATGATTAAATGGTCCCTCTCCCATGATAAAACCACAAAGTATGGTTAGTGGGTCGATTTTCTGAATCGATACTTAGAATATATTTGAAAAGTCTTATACATTATGAATTTGGGAGGTTTGAAGTTTTTAATCTGACTTATTATTAATGATAAATATATTATAAATTTAGGAGGCTTGAAGTCTTTAATCTAAATTATTATTAATGATAAACCACAAAGTATGGTTTGATAGGTTGATTTTCACAATCAGTAATGACAATATTTTTGAAAATGTTATATATTATAAATTTGAAATGCTTGAAGTTATTTATCTAAATTATTATTCATGTGTTACATTGGAAATGATGGTGTAGGTTGATTGTAACTGTATGCCTACCCCTGTTCAATCAAGTAGTCATAGTGGCAATACGGCACTCAATTTACCCACCTGGTTATTTGATTGGAGGCGTGCTATGCTTCGTGGATGGAGTGCTTGTTGCTGCTTTTTATAGCATTGAAGTATTTCTTCCTCTGACTGTATAGATAAATGCCGTCATCTTATCAGCTCAAAACCAGTGATTTTGGATATCAACTATTTTGGGTAAACTTATGAATTTGAATTGAGTTAGTTATCTTCGTCATATTGAATCCCTAATCACTTGTCCCACAAACTATATGTGGATGATGGTTAGTTTTTCATGTCATTGTTGCCGACATATATTTTTTTATTTTTGTTGGATTATTGTGAAGCATTATATATATCTGTAGCGCATGGCTCACAATAAAATGAAAAGAAAAACCAATGAAATTTTTGTAAGGATTTATATAACCATCTAGATTCTCTAGTATTGTGGTATGTTATAATGGTGTAAAATGTCTTCCATTTCATCATTTCATATTCTTAAGCAGATGTTCTATTCAAAAATTATATTTATATGTTTTGAAATTCAATGATGAAAACAAATTTGTGTTTTAGATTTTTTTCTTCCAGTAATTGTGTTTTTATGGTTTTTGGAAGATTAATCTGAGAACATGAGAATTGGGTCAATGTAGATTGGATAGAATCTAGGTCGCTTAGTGTAGAAAAATGAATTATTTCAGTTTTTAAACATTTTTTTTAGTGATTTGTGAATTGTGAACCGTGTAGATTGTAGATTTTGTCCATTCATTTGCATTTTGTTTCTTACATTTTCTTTTTTATGTTTGAGAGACAATTTTTGACTTTGGATTAGTCTTAGGGAAAGCCAAAGTGGATTGTGTTTAGTTGATGGATTATAATGTTGAAACCATCAAAAGTTGCTTTGTGTTAAAGAAGGTAGTTTATGAGAGTGATCAAAATTCTACAATCCAATGTAGGGTTTTCTTTTTTCATTTTAATGAATCTCAAACTTAATTAAACACCATGCATCTATTTTAGGAAGATTTAGAGTAAACTTTATACTTCAAAGAAAGCCAACCTGCTCGCTGTAGAATTAATTATGTATGATAATTCCTAGCATGAATTTGAGTCCTAAACTCATGCATCAGACATACACAATGACTCGAATATCAACCAAGTTTGAGGAAGGTTGTTGCCCTATTTCAACCACTAGACCAAACCCTAGGAGATACTTAGATACTAATGGGTTTTTAATAGTGTGTTGTCTAGATGCTTGATACACCACCTAATATTACATAGTAAAACATATCCACAAGTTCAAATTTTTAAACTTTTACTCACAAAATCCCATTGCCTTCGTGGTAGAACTCATCCTAATTGATGTCTCCCCTTGTATTATTTGTGCCTATCCACTTAAAATAACTGTTATATATCCTATAGATTGTAAGTTTCTTAGTTTTATTTTTATGGTTAATGAATAGAATGGGGTTAAATATTCAATGTATATATGAATTTCTGAGCTTCTTGCAAAATAGCACCATTTCTATAAGTGCTCATTCGTTAATGCACATGCCTTCAAATCAACGTATGTTTTACAATTTCTTAATACCTGTATTTGAATATCAACATTAAGTGTGAAGCTTTTGAAGCCTATGATTTAGCTTTATTCAATGCTTTTCAATTTAGTGTCTTATTTTTTCCACAAAATACTGTGAAATTGTGTTGAATCCCTGTCTGGCACACTTGTGACTTTTTCAATGTATATTATGGTTCCTATATTCAATACTGTAATTATTTTGTAGGTGGGTTGGCAATCCTTGATTTACTCTCCAGATTGGTTAAGTGATAAATCAAATCAAATTATTTGTGCTAGCTAGGTTACGAGTCTATAAACTTGAAAATTGACTGTCTCCCAGATTTGGTATCCAGAGTGTTAAAGTGAATTTTTAAGGTTTTTCCACTTTGTTTTCTTTGTTTCCCATAAGAAGGTATCAAACACGTTGAAGTAATCCTATCATATTGAACATAACTCGTTCGAGGAATTGTAAGGGGAGCTCTGTTAACAAGGCATTAGGACTTCCAAGAGGGGGAGGTGGAGATTATTCTTGCAAGAAAATAGAATGCAAATGGAGATAAATAATCAGATTTTAACCCTGCGAAATAGTTTCGTCATTGCAATTGCATTTATAAGTTGAGAAGTGTTGCTTAATTTTGAAGTTGAGTATTTAATTATTAAGGTGATCTAACAATTACTTCGAAGAAGAAATAACTGTATTTTTCCATTGGAGAGGCATCGAGCTTACTGCTACAACATTCACTAATGTGTTTGAAAGTGGCCTCTTAGATCCACTCAGGAGGTATTACCGCAATTTTAACAAATTCTCGGTGACTGTTTCATGGCCCACGCTTGAGGTTCAAGTTTTGATTGTGCACACCAAATTAGGAGAGAATTAATCACTGTATTCAATCAAGAAAGAAGACCTTAGAAATGAAGTAAGTCAGACAAATACCAGGCTCTAGAGAGCTGAAAGGATGGGGAGAATATTCAAACATTGTGTACATGAACAAGATTGCAATAAATTATATGTTAAGATTCACAGAAAAGGTCGGTCACTCATGAAAACAATGCCATGTTGGTAAAATAGATTGAAGATATCACGAGCTTCATGAAAATTGCTCACATATTTTTCATTTTTACAAACACTGGACTGACCCCAGATTATATTGAGGTCTCGGCTCGACAAGAATTGGAGAAGGAAAGAATTGGCTGGGAGAAGGAAGGAAGTGGGCGTGAGGCATAAGCAAGAATCAGTATACCTGCATATATGGTGACAGTCTTCCTTTTATTAGTTTTGCCCTCGCGCTTTGGAAAAGTACAAAAGAATGAAGAAAAAGGGCATTCACTGGAAGAGCAGATTAAAACTAAGCACTTCGACAAAGTGAAATGACTTTGGAATGTAATTCCAACACTAACAGTGTACATAATAACAGAGTAAAGCCAAAAAATGCAATGAAGCTCCCAACAACCATTTAATACATTCAACTGTGTCTCCTCTAATACATTCAACATTCAATAGCCACCAGATTTTGTAGATTAGGTGAAGCCCATAATGTTGAATTAACAAATAGAAAAGCCTTCTTAGAGTTATTGACTTTGGAAACTATTAAATGGCTTGTGTAGATTATTGAACTAAGCAATCAAATGGAAAACAATGCTATAATTCCAACTAAATTCCTCTTTTCTTTATTTAAACACAACAGGTACATTGAAAAAATTATAGAACTAGGCTAAAGGGAAAGACCTGCACTGGTGGAGTGGAACGCATGGAAGCCTATTCCTACTAAGCATTGCCAAAAATTAGATGCAGATTCCTGCAATACAATGCACAACCATCGTTCAAATATCATGTAAGCTCTCCTTGCAGTCCCTGTGAGCATGGATGTGAAATACCAACCGCATGATATGATACTATGCACTTTGTCTGTCTTTTACAAAGTGTGAGCGCAAAACTATAAAAGGAAGACTGTCATAGCAATATGTATAATGAAGATGACCAATATCCTGTATCAGGCCCTTAATAGAGCAAAAAAAGGAAATGTCAAAATTCTAATAACATGATGGTGATCCAACAAGTTTGTTCTACTTTGTGGTAAAAGAAGTCGATTGCCCCACCGATGGCCAGGGTTGAAATTACCCTGGGAACCACTGGACTCAAATGGCCCTGTGATGGTATTAAAAGCAGAGTATTGCCACAATGATGGCCCAGGTTCAAATCACCATGGGAACTTCTGCACAAAAGATTGCATGCACTACCTGAGATAAGACTCTAAAGCTTCCGCAGAGAAGTAAAGAAAAACATTCCCAAGTCTAACATTTCGCTGACCATCATGTCATAGGGTCTGAAGGCCTTGATGATGAGCTTCTCTCTGAAAGAACTCTCGACGGAGCTTGCTCTGAGACCTGGGAGTAGGGACTTTCCTAGATGGGCATGACTACTGCAGATGGGAATTATCTGAGAAGAGAACCTTCCATTCTTAATTGAAAATTGCAGTTGTGCAGTCCTTAAACTGCATAGGCTTTAGAATTGTAAACCAGCCACATGGAAGGCCATCATATACAATCTATAGACAGCAAATTTATCAAAAAATTGAATTAGGACTCTCTTACCTTTTCTAGCACACCCAAATGACACAGAGTAAAAAGCCAAATATGTGCAAATCATAGTGTTGTTTATAGAACACTATAAACAAAGGCAGGCTGGTGAGAAAGGTGAACACATTCAATGGTATCTCTAAAAAGAAGCCTACTAAAAATTCATATACAAGAAACCATTTTTAACATCACCATTGGGACGGCATAAGTTATTTATAGAACTGGGTGATCAAGGGCAGGCTGGTGAGAAAGGTGAACACATTCATTGGTATCTCTGGGAATTGCAGTGCGGAAATATATGTTAATTCAAAAGAAGCCTACTAAAAATTTACATACAAGAAACCATTTTTAACATCACCATTGGGATGGCATAAGTTATTTATAACAGAAAAACAACTTATGAGATCGACATCAGTTACAGCTGGTGCACAAAAAAGTGGATATTTAGATAAAATTTTACACACTCGTCCACATTAAGCATCAAAGATATTTAGTTCTGGCAGGCAGCTCCCTGGTTATTGTCAATGTCTCCTCACTCTCCGTGTCGGACCCGTGCATCCTAAAACTCCTCCCATTGTTCGTCACTGGATACACCCTCAAAATTGAGGGTGGTTTGTCCGATCTCCTGCCTATACTTGCAATAGGCTTCAATTTTTTATGTGCTTCAGTCCTTATTATGCAGGGCCGCTCTGAGTCCTCGTGTCATTGTGAGGGTGGGATCATACCTGTGCCGGATTGGGTGGAACGACTCCCACTCTGGAATTGGAATGTTGCTGAGCTCAACGATTATGTGGACTGCCTATCTTCAAAAAAAATCGTGGACTCGTGCTTGCAGGAGTCCTAAACCTTGTTCTGAACTAAAGTTGAGGCCATCGTCCCGTCCAGGTCATACCTCCACGTGTCCTGAATTAGGGCGAAGCCGTGGGAAGCCAACTTTTGTGTGAGCATATGCTCCGCCTTGCATTTAATCACATTAATTCCTACCTTTCTGAAGGGGAGGTCAAAGAGTGCCTTCTTTTTTCGACCGAAGCCAAATTCAACATCCAGGAGTACCAACTGCTTAGATATCTCTAGAACCACTACCTGTGTTGTGAGGACCCTCGGCAGCATAAAGGATTCATCTCAGAAATCATGCTGCTAAATATTAGAATGTCCTGCCCCAAAAAAATAATCGTAAGGGTGAAGGGGATCTGCGAGGATGGACTGAACAAAGTTATTCATTCTGTTATTGATCCCTTCCGGGTCAAATTCATGCATAAAGGATTCATCTCAGAAACCATGCAGCCAAATCATAGAATGTCCTGCCCCAAAAAAATAATTATAAGTGTGCAAGGGGATCTGCGAGGATGGACTAAAGAGAGATATTCATTATGTTATTGACCCCATCTGGGTCAAATTCTTGTAGGAGGGGCTCAACAAAAGAGTAAAAAAATTCATATACATCCGACGAGCGGGACAGTACATGAGTCCAAGCGAACACTAGAATGATCTTTTGCAGGTTCTACCTCTGCATCCCATAGCATTAAAGTTATGTACTGGCTGAGGTACTAGGAATTCTAATATAAACTTAGGTGGAACAAATATGAGGAATGCCTGAATGTAGAGCTTATTTGGAACGTGGCTAATTGCTCACAAATAGACTCTGAAATGACTTCAGACAAAGTTAAAACGGTATGTCTGCTCTTTCTTCGCGAACCTCATTCTGAACAAAGCTGCACTATTTTCCAATCATGGACATTTATGTCTGAATCTTGGTCTAAAAATGAATGTTAACATAGAGTAGGCATTCTTAATAATCCGCCATTAGCTAAGTTCAAGGGAATGGGGTATTTTTTGGTTCCTGAACTGCCTGAATCTATGTATGTCTTAACTTCCTACTCGCGGAACAAATATTTCTTCTGGAATTAATCCTAGATGTTTTGGATCTTGGCCATGTTATAGAAACTGGCTCACTAGGTCATAGAATAGGGCTAACATGTATCTAATAGTTTGAGGTGTGATTACCAACTTTATGCTTTTAGCCCTAAATGACATTGGTTTCGGTATTAAAACAGCTCACGCACATCTGTACGAGCTCTAGGAACGAGTGCACAGAGAGACACCGTATATTGAGAAAGTGTTGTGCTCTAGATTCTTAAGCAAAAAGAATCGATAATTCCCCAAGTTAATAAACCTGGCGTGGGCTTCCTCCCTCAGAGCTTTGGGATTTTTGCTAAGAACAGAGTCAAAGACATCATTGGTAAAGTCTGAAACTATGGAAGGGTCACTGAAACCATGATCCCCTATCAAGGTAACCTCAACCTTGGATGAGGAGGGCGTGGGGATGTAAGTTTCCTTGTATAATAATTTGTCTTATAGTGCAGAGCTTGAAGTCACCATGGTAGATTTCAAGACTAGGAGAAGGATCTAATTTTTATCTACTCAAAACTCAGAGGCTAAGTAGGAAAACTCTTAGTGTTTGAAATGAATTTGTTGGACACGCCCAGCTTCTCTTAAATAACATGTCTTAAATTATGCTAGAGTAATGGCTTGCCCATATATAGAGTCACATCATATAATGACCCTTATGATTTAATGACCCTAAGCACTGAACTTTACATTTTTCGAGATATTTTGTGTTAATTTTTCAGTCTTTTTCCCCAAATATCTTAGAAAGATGTTGGATCATTAACTTCGGGGAAAATTAGGAAGATGCACTTCCTCCAAAACTTCAAAAAGAGTCAAGGGTGTTCCATGAGGGACACGTGTGTGAGACATTTATTGAAAGGGGAAAAAACAAAAAAGGCAAAAGGAACGAGAAAAAGCAAAAATCTATGCATATGATACAATACTTCAAACGAAGAGACTCAATGGAAAGGCTATAAGTGAATCCCATTTACCAGAATCACCAAGGGGTCACCTTCCATGGTCTCAAGTTCTGAAAGCATTGTGTTGCTTACATGCATTAATTTTGAAGGGTCCTATCTATAAGGGGTCAAAAATTCCATTTGATTTCCAAGCTTGGCTTCCCTTGTATCCCTTTTCAAAACCATAGTACCAACTCGGAATTTTGGTTCCAACATTTTTTTATCAAACCAAGTTTTCACCACCTGTTAGCGTAACTTATCATGGATTCATGAGTGGCCTCCCGCTTCTCTTCAAGATGTACTAGTATTGATGATTCTTACTTGCATTGCCCCATTTTCCTCTATCTCAATTTGTTTTAATAGTTGTAATGCAAGTATTTCTAGGGTAATCAACATCACAAGTGCTTTTCTTGTAAACTATCTCATATGACAAGGCTTTCAGCATTTATTTAGATGTGATTTAATCAGCCCATAAGGTTATTTTTATGTGTTCATGTCACAACCTCTTATGCTCATTTCCTATCCTTTTTATGATTCTGATCAAATTTTTGTTAGTGGATTTTTTTAGACCATTTCCTTGTGGGTAATAATTCGAGGATGTTTTCTGATAGATCCCATTCCTTACATCGAAGTGAGATACTTTGGCCCCCAAAAAGGCCTTAGAATTATCTAATATAATAGTGCTTAGGGGTTCTGAAGCAGGTATTGATATCCTGTAGGAGTTCCAGGATCACATTCTCAGTGGCCTCTTTTAGTGGAACTACTTCCACCCATCGGGTGAGAGTAATCTAGTTGCAATGAGGATCCATTTGTGCCCGGTGCTCAAATTTGGGCTGACCATACCAATGAAATCTATACCCCATTTTGCAAATGGTCCCTCAATTATGATGGGGCTAAGAGGTAATACTGCATAATCTTCTAGAAGCCTATATGAACTTGACAAATCCTACATCTATTTGTTTCAGCTTGAACAGTCAATTAACAGGCTCTTGGCTAAAAGTATCCTTGCTTGTAGGATTTTTATAGTTGCTGTTTAGTGTAAAAAAATGGCTTCCTAAGCTCCCATGGTGCACCTCATGTAAGATCCTTTTAAGCTTCTTCATTCTCCAGGAACTTGAGTAGGATCCCTTTAAAGTTTCTTTTGAAAAAGAAATTAGCAATCATGGTGAACTTGGATCCCTGTTACCTATAATACCTAATCTTGTTTAGGAGGTAGATGGCTTCGGGTATTGCCCTATCTTGCATGAAGCAGATCCTATCTAAGACCCCACTATTAGAGTCACTTTCTTGGATAGAGATTATCTTCTCAGGCTCTTTATTAGTCGGGGACATCGGTTCTTGAGTAAGATATTGGCATAGGCATCTCCCCCGTACTAGCTTTGTAGGATTTTATCTCAATGCCATATTCTAATATCTTAGTTATTCTAGATAGCTCTTTTATATGTTATCTCACCCTCTGTTATATATTCCTTAACACTAGAGTGTGCCACCATAACCTTGATTCTATTATGGGTGAAAAGATGTCTAAATTTCTTCATACCCTTGCCTATAACATAATCTTTTCCTTTCTACAAAGTTATACTTGGTTTCATAGTTATGGAGAGTTTTTGAAAAGAAGGTGACCGAATGTTCCTCTCCTTGACAATCTCCTTTCTGTGTCAAAATGGATGTTATACTATGCTTATTCCCATATACATATAGGATGAAATACTTTGATAAGTCATGGTTTCACAATACCATGGAAGATATGCCATAGCCCCCTTAATTACTTCAAAGACTTGACAGCCTTTTGATGAGGCCATTTGAAGTTAAGGTCCATAAATTGACCATTATTTTGATCCTTCTAAGTTACCTTTGACAAAGTGGATTTAAATGTAATTGCTAAGGAACTTATAGTCTTTCTTAAGATATAATATAAGACTACTATATCTTGTTCATTCTTTAGTAAGAGTATTTCTAGGATGGGTATAAATCTTTCTTGATCTAATAGAGATTGATTCCTTTGGGAAATATTGATGTCCAAAGATCTTGTACCCTGCAGGTACATCCAAGGAAAGATAATTCCTAGTATTCAGGGAAAAGTCCAAAATTGATGGCATTTCTTGAATACAATTTACAAGGTGTCAAAATTATCCTTCTCCATCTTGGTACATATCATGATTTCATCTTGGTATATAAGTATTACCATATTGATCAAAACAAGAATCATGCGGCAATCCGATGGCTGCATTGCAAAAGTAGCTCCAACTATTTTAAGTTAGCTTCAGAACTCGCATTTTTACATATGTTAAGGTTCCCCAACTTTGTTGTGAAAGTGATTTTATGTTGGTCTCCTTCCGCGAGCTAGATCTAGTTATAGCCTGAAAAATCATTTGACATAGAGAATGTTAGTTCTAGAGCTTTCAACTCATTTTTAATATCTGCTCCATGGAGGGTAAGGGATAGTTATGCTTAAAAGGACATGACTATTTAGGTCTCTGAAATCTACATCAGAGCGGAATTTCACCATTTTTCTTCCTTATCGAAACTAGGTTAGAGACCCATAGTTATGTGCTTAAGAGGGAATATTATTTTGGCCTCTAGGAAATTTCTTCATATTCCTCGAGCCATGAGGGATTCTATCTTTGTAGTGAGCTGCACGGGAAAAGTGTACTTCTAGTGTATGGGCTTAGTTCCTTAAACTTAAACAGAGGTCAATGGTGTGTATGAGATGAGGTTTTTTTTCATGTAGGTCGTCGTATGCCCAAGACATCACTTTCTCATACTTATGCCATAGAGCCACAAGTCTTTCCCTTTCCAATTGAAGTGACTAATCTCCCGACTTTTAGCTTCCTCCCATCAGTCACTTCTAGCTTGACATAATCCTCCTTAACCAGAAATTGCAAACCTCCTTTGATCTAAATTAGCATTGTTAGAATAAAAAATGGCTGTCTAGTGTTAACAACCCTCTTTCAGAGTTTTTTACAGGTCTTCAACTAAATAATTTGATCTCTATAAGATTCTTCAATTTTAGGTTGGAGTTTTGTTTGAGGAAATTAGTCATATTACTGGAGGAAGTGTAAAATCTTCCAGTCATTATTAAAAACTTGCCAATGATCGATGTTATCAGGTATAGGTATTTGGTGGATGATCAATTTTATGGTACTATCATTCACTATCCAAGTCCTGGATCAGGAATAAATTTATGACTCTTGATTAAAGCCATCCTATCAGCCTCCATATTTTTGAGCAAATCTCCTAAGGAATAACCTTGATATCAAAGGCTTCGAACTATTAATAATGAGATCCCACACCATGTGTCGAAAGGACCTCATTCTTAGATTATTTAGAATTGGAATAAAGTGTTCCTTACTTGTGTCACTACAAATAGGGAATTGTCGCCAAAGTACTCTCAACCCTTTGATTCCTAATCCTTTCGTGCCATGGACAAGCCATGTACTAAGGCTTCTTACTCTCACTTCATTGTTGGTAGTTTGTGAATCTATAAGTAGAAATGCTTTAAGTATCTTCTTTCAACTTGGGGATGAGCAAGCCATATTCCAAATCTTGATCCATTTTTGCTATTTAGCTCTATCAAAATGCATGGTCCATATCTAGGGAATCCTTATGGGGACTCAATTTTTTGTATCCTCCTTTTAAAAATTTGGATCACCCGCGACCCTTGCAGTCTGTTAAAAATCAAGAAAGTGGCTCCGTCGAGTGAATTTGCGCTTCAAATCCAACAAACAGGTTGCAAATGGGCTTTAAAATGGAATTGTAGGGTCGGGAAGAGAAGATAGTTTCAAAGAAGCCAGAGGCTCGAAGAAAAAGGAAAGGCGAAGGCTCGAAGTTGTCGGGCTCTGAAATGACTCGGTGCTTCTTCAAAGGTAAATCCTAAGCAGGTTTCCCAAATGAGAGTGAGGCTTCAACGTGTCCCAAGTCCGAAAGGGGGACAGAGCCAGCCGTTTAAATCAACTAAGTATAAGAGTGCCGGCAAAAGCCTCCATGTGTCTCGACGGCACAACACCAAGGCTGGGTCCGAAGTGCGGAGACTCAAAAGAGTGTCAACTCTCCACTTGTGTAGGGTCCAACAGAGTCAATAGAGGGAGATCAGAGGCTCCACATGTTTCATCAGTGTAATTTTAAAAGCACGACCCAAAAGGTGATTCCCAAATGAGCGCCAACTCGTCACGTGTTTAGGGGCCGAAAAAGTAAGAGACTCAGCCATTGAGAAGTTAGAGAGCCTACGGAGGATTCCACGTGTCAATCTGATGCTCCTTCAAAGGCAAAATCATGAGTGGGTTTTTGAATGAGTGCAGAGCCTCCACTCGTTTGGTTTCGTAAAGAGATAGGGTCAGGTTGAATAGTCAAAGCATTGAGACAGGCCAGCGGAGGGTGCCGAAGTGTCAGCACGGCGCTAATTCAAGAGCAAAATTAAGGGAAGGTTTCCAAACAAGAGTTAGGCCTCCGCGTATCTCCAATCAGATAGATGACCCCGCCAAGCAAAGTACTTAGCCGAAACATGAGGAAACTGAACGAATAGTGGTAGCTACCAAGTGTCAGCACGGCGTTGTTTCAAAAGTAAAATTTGGGGTGGGTTTCCAAACAAGTGCCAAACCTCCATCGTGTCCAAGGTCAGACTTTTGGCCCGCCAAGTAAAGGGACTCAGGGAAAATACAGAGGAGCCCAAAGAACTCACGGAAGAATCGCCACATGTCAATCCGGCGTTATTGCAAGAGCGAAAGGAGGGAGCCATATCTCCAAGATGCATGAGATTGCCACGTGGCCCCTGTATGAACAAACCCTTGCATATTGCAAGTTGCGTTAAGTGCCTGACACGAGGAACTTCAGATGGCCATCTCTTTTGATTGGGAAACTCAGATTTGGGTGGGAGAAGATTTTTGGAAACATCTTGACACCTCTACGCCATGGAAACATAAAATATCATTCTTAGTATTCTGCTCTGGTAGGTGAAAATGGGAAAACATCTTCCAGGCCATTAATACAAAATTTGACTTCTTCAACTACTAGATCTGGTTCGATCCATTGATTTAACCGTTGGGGAACCAAGATTCCTGACCATATTGTGGGCAGATCCGCAATAGGAATTAACAGGATGCTGGTTGAGCTTTCAGAGTAGGATTCAATGTGTCTCAGGGTGGTTGGGGCAGGATTCAAATTCTTCCCTCCTCTCCCTCCTATTTCTTCTATATATTATACAGGAGGGGCATATTCAAAAGGTTGTTTGTCGTTGTTTCTCCTCTACCCCCCCTCTCTTTCTTCCTTAGGGTAGAATGCGGAGTCTAAGCCTCCTCATATGGCTCTGTAATGGCATTTTTTTGCCTCTTGCCCACTGATGATGTACCATGTAACATTTTTGAGCAATAAAATCTGTTTCATGATGCATCTGTCCATCCTTGGCTTATTTTTTTGCCTCTTCTTACCTCTCATTGTTGCAGGGTATATTGTGCATGCTCTGATGTTTGTTATAGGTTATGGGAGTTGTGTTTAATGGGTTTTGAAGTAGTGTTCTATGTGAAATCTATCTCTGGTCTGTGGTGTGTATTGTCCACCCACTCCTCTGCTCACCTCTCTCCACTTTAAGCGATCGGGTCTACGACTCAACCTCTTCCTTTTCTGGTGTATCACCGCTTAGTGTAGGCTCTTTCACCCTCTCTCTCTCTCTCTCTCTCTCTCTCTCTCTCTCTCTCTCTCTCTCTCTCTCCCCTTGGAATGGTTAGATTAGGATAGAATAGGTTCTACCTGCACTGGAGTAGCTTGTGGCAGGTAGATTAGGAAGCAATTACCGGCTTTCTCTGAAGGTCCATCTCAAGTTTTGTAAGTCTCACAGCTTGAGAGATGGTCCCATGTTGTGCAATCACACCGAATGCCCCACTTCACACCTGGGCCATTCATGGGTGATGTGATAGCGCACTAACAGTTCCATATATGGGACTCCCTTCTCTTCTATTCTCTTCTTTTACGACCTTTGGAATCATGGAGTCTTCGTCGAAGATGAAGTAAGTGCTTAAACCAGTTGAATCGAAGTTCTTGAAGGGATCACCGAGGGGAGGTTGGCTAAATAAATGTCGTTTTGAAGGTTACCATCCTCTATATATGATTCATCTTCTCGGGTGATCATGGCGTGGGAAGCCTCAAAGCCCGAGACCACTTCGTCTATTATATGTTCCTTGGCAAGAGGTTCTGATAATACCTTCATCTTAGATCCATACTTGGTCTGTAGAATCAAATGGGACCAATCAAGAGACATGTAACCTCCTATCTTGGCTATGAAATCACAGGAGAGACATAGTCTGAAGACTGGCGGAATGTCAATCACCACTATATCTTGTGGAACGATTATGTTCAAACAGGAATAAAGCTACAACATGATTCCCTTGAAATCTCCTATGCTTTGGACTGATTTTCCATCCAGTTGCATGACTGTAGTGCTTGTGCCAGAGTCTATCATGGAGTTATGTAATAATTTCCTACCTATTATAAGAGTCATAAGAAAGGGGTTGGGCCTTGGTTTACTTACTTCTCCCTTCTAATTTAACAACACTTCCTCTGTCGGGGCCCAAATCATTTTTACCTGTTCCTTCTCTTTCCTAGTGGAGGTTGGGTCGTCATTTGACTTCAATGCTTTCTGAAGCAACTCCTTTTACTTTGGAATTCCCAAAAGATCCCACAAGGATGCGTTAGCTAGCATTTTCTTGAGTTGTTGGACCACGTTTATCAGTTTGAGCGATGATGTCTTAGACGGTGACTGATGCTTCATTCCTTCGATTGTGGGATGGAGGGCGCCCTGATTCTGGACAGTTCTTAGGGCTTCTTTTACAACCGTCGGTGGTCAGACTGTAATGGTTGGAGGCTCTTTTTGTGTCCTGCTAGTCATAGTTGGGATAGGAGTGGCCATCTCTATCATCCTTTTTTTGAAGCAAAAGTTGTAATTAAATTGAACTGGGTTCGATTCAACTACCTCATTTGTAAATATGAATTCCTCTCCTTCTACCCATGAGAAAAGGACGTGCTCTGGTGCGATCTCTTCTTTTTTGCTCCAGGGACATCCCTTGAATCTACGCAACAAAGGCCACATTTTGGACTCCCACGGACTAGTAAGGTCCTGATGTGTTAACATCGTAGCCTTCCCTTGCTCTTTGTTCGGCTACCTTTTGCTGCAAATTTCCTTGGGGACAGTCTCTTGGCATGTGGGGAATATTACAAGGGAAGCACCATAAGTTGGGGTCTTCTGCCAAATTGTTTTGCCTGGGTACCATTTCCCTTCCATTATTGGGTGGGACGGTATGAAGTGGTGTTGGCACCGAGACGAGTTTGTTAGATGATTGTGGAGATGGTGGCCTCTAGGTATTCTGATGTTGTGGTGGATAAGCAAGCCTGCCACCTTGATAGCTTTGATAATTTTATCTTGGGTAAGAGTTATGATTCCTTTTAAGATTTACTATCTCGTTAGACATGTTTCTGAGGATATTTTTGACTTCCTCCTTTTTAGGAGAAGAAGAGGATGATGTTGTAGTGGGGATAGGCGCTAGATGAGAGTATGGGTAATTATATATGGACCCAAGGGGGAAGGGGAGCTATTTTGGGGTATATTGGCAAAGGGGCTCTTGAGGGAAGCTTACCAGTATCTATTAAATTGTTCTCGGCTTGGATCGCAATATCATATGCTTATGGTAAAGAATCCCCTCCTAACGATTGAATCGTCATAGAAATATCCAAATTCAGAGCTTTTAAGTAAAAAAACAATAGTCATACCTGCAGGTAGTCTTGCTAGAACAAGAATCGTTTGCCACATTTTTGTGAAATCTAGTGTTAAAATTGGTCATAAGTTCTTGCGGACCCTTCTTGATGTTGATGAGCTGCTGTAGGAGCGAAGATCTATCTCCTTTCTTGTTTAATCTTGCTCCCAAGACATTTCCCAGTTGGTCCCAAGTGCCGATAGAATTAGGGGTTAGGGACCGGTACCAATCCAGAGCCTTCCCCTTAAGGGGAGCAATTAGTAACCGTAAGGTGACGTCCTATTCCCTGATATAATGTACCATGCATATCTCTGCAATGTCTTGGAGGTGTTCCTCTAAAGTTTTGAAGTCTTCTCCGCTAAATTTCAGCAATGCCTTTAGCGTGTTTGCCGGGGGTGTGGGTAAGATGAGCGGACTCCTTTGATTCCATCAATCAAACCTTCTCAAAGTTTGAGCTTGTAGGTGGGCCATTAAAATAGGTTTAAGGATTCTAGTTGATTGTAAGAAGGGCCTACCTGGTGGAGGTGTAGAGAGTCCGGTTTGGAGGAGATGGAGACCTCTAAATTTGTCTACCTCTTTTGTTCCTCAGCGGGGATAAGTGTAGATATTCAAATACACCTTCTCTTGTTCTCGATATTGTTTGCATCCATCCTGTAAACTAGAGAGTACCACACTTAGTATTGCAGAAATCAATAGATTTTCGACGATGGAGTCTTTAGACGTGTAGTTGTTCGTGTCGAACCGGGCGTGCCAGGAAAACCGTTGACGATTATCTTTGCGGATGAACCATCAGAGTCTTGGGATACCTTAGGAAAGTGGGACATGTCCCCTAAGATAACCTCCATGTTTTATAGAAGTTGGCTCTTCTCTATTGTGCGACCTAAGGGATAGAGAAAAAATAAAACAAAGTGCAAAACTAAGGCGATATGCCGAAACTGATTTTAAAAGGCACATAGATAGATTCTGAGAAACTATTTAGAATAGTTGAAGAGCGTTTAGCATGTTATACTATTTTTAGAAGTATCTTGAATTATCAAAGGCCAAGAAGGTGTAAAACATAATAATATGTAAACGATAGATACATATAGAAAACCCAAGGGCATATAGCACGATAAATATTCAACATTTATCTAAAACTACCAGCAATAAAGGATGAAGGACGCAAACTATTGAGAGCTAAAATGCACAAAACAAGAGCCCTTTATTCATAGAGAAAATAATACATAAGGCCGATACAACACAGATTACAATTTTATTCTACAACAGAGCCTTGCTAAGGCTAGCAAACACAATAACTAAGCCTAGAATCCTTTTTCGCAGTTCTGGTTTGTTTCTCCTTTCTATTTGCTCCTTTTTTTTCTCCTGGAATAGAACATTCCTATTGGTGTCTCCAGATTTTACCCTTAAATATGTTAGGATATTCCTAGTGAATCATATGAGCCAATTTCGACAAATACCTTAATGCCCAAACTCATTTTATCCCTCCACCAAGTTTTGTCTGTGGGAAATTTTTATTTAATTATTTATTGAATAAATAATGCCTCGTTTCAAGTGAATTATGCTCCAGGTGAACCTTTTTGAAGTTTTGCATGCCAGTATTCACTCATCTCATTAGGGTTTTCACCAGGAATGTATTCAGGGCATTATCTGCAACTTCTGGCAACGTTTTTCGCTTTTAATTATTTCTTTTGTGATTTTCTCCGATTTTCTCGTTGTTTCTCTGTGAAATTCCCTTAGGTCAATTCCTTCACCAGTATAGTCTTTTTAATTGCCTAAAACATCTGGAGATCATCTATCGACACAGTACCCGAAGAAATCAGCCTCAAAATGCAAGCTTCTGACCAAAAAAGATGAAGTCATGCACAAAAAGCCTCTCCCAGGAAAGTCACATTTTCTAGAATTAATGAATGTAAGCTGCAATGGGATTTTTTAGTAGTGGTAGGCAGGCAGGAATTTCTTACCTACCTTGTAGGGTGTATTTTCCCATGAAGTCAAAGTCACTTAAGCTGCAATGGGAAAATTAGAGGCGGCAGGCAGGCGGGAATTTCTTACCTGCCTTGCAGGGTGAAAATTCTCATTATAAAATAAAGAAAAATCACTTAAAGCACCGATGGGAATTTTCTGTCTGCCTGGCAAGCTAACTTTTCCCACCAAAGAGATTTATTCACTCATGCAAGTCACACTTTTCGGATGGAAGACTTTAAGCCGCTAGTGGGAATTTTGGTAGAGGCAGGCAGGTGGGAATTTCTTACCTAACTTGCAAGGTAAAAATTCTCATTATGAAAGTCAAATCACTTAAGTGGAAGAGAGGATTTTTGGAGCTATAGTGCAGGGTGGAAATTCCCATCAAGTTGACTTCTTATTTTTAGCAATTCCCCTTGCAAAAAAGTGTGACCCACCTTGGGTGAATAACAATGCATTTAATAATATTTATTAATGGTGTATTCACCCAATTTTGGTGCCCATAAATAGAAGGAAAGTTAATGCAAGTGGATGAGCTAAAGAGAAGTCAATGATGCATGCTAAAAATAAATAAAATAAATTATTTAAAAAACAACCAGCAGCATGCATAATTATTCACCTAATTTGGGTGAATAAACACGATTGTTTATTAATTAAATTGCCAGAAATAGGAAGGACAATTATTAAAAATAGTATGTTGAGGATTATATAAGCATGGGCTGCCATAATGAAGAAGCAATTAATTCTTTTTGCAAAAGATTGCATCCCGGACAGGTTTTGGTGCCAAAGGAAAGGAGGTTTTCGCATCAAAAGGTGTTTTTCATTGCCAGGGAGCTTCAAGGTTTGGCGCCTAGGGTTGGAATGGCTTGATTCTTGCTATGATAATTATCTGCATGTTGGTATATGTGTTCTGGTGAATTAAATAATATTTTTGTTTGCTTTGCATGCAAGCAAAACCTCAATTTTTAGGGCAGCAGACTTCATATGCAGATTTTTGGTGACAGAAATCAAGTATTCATGCTCTGGACTTCATCTTTGTTTGAATTAATTACAGGTGTTCATCACATGTGCTCATATTAGTGAAAAGAAGTTCAAATTAATGTCAAATACATTGAAAATATCTTTCGAATCTGAAGAAGTTTCCAGATCTGCACAAATGGATCCAATTGCAAGGGATTCCGACAAAATTAAAAAAAAAAAGATCAGACAAAGATTGTTCCAGCCATGTTGAAACATGATGAACGAGAAAGATCAGCAGAATCATGCATAGCTTCTAGATTTGTTGAAGTCAATGATACAGACATAGGCTCTGAACCTATCACCAATTTAATTGACAAATCCTGATCTCATAAGTGCAAATGCTTCCAGAAAAAATCCATCCTCTTGTTTCTAACGCAGCCCATGTAGAAGTCAATGCATGGAAAATCCCTTCAAGGATCTTGTGCATGTGCTCCCAATCTTCAAATTGAAGCCTTCATTGAAGTTACTTTGCATGTACTAAAGAAGAATTGTAAAAGCTTCAAGGATGGAAGGGAAGACAGATCAAAGACAATACCCGCAAGCAAATCACAGTCATGCATAGCTTCCAGATCTAGTTTGGTGAGAATCAAAGGCAAAAGAGCCATCCGCATGCAGCAAAAGAAGAAGAACAAGACTGGGAGGGTTGCAACTTTCTTCTTATTTCTTTTCCTCTTTCTTTTATGTTCTCCGACAAAGTAATTGAGCAATCAATTAAATTATAAAACTTAAGTGATAGGTTTAAAAGTTGTTACTTGAAGAAGTCAATTACTTGGAAATAGATGGCAAACATGCAAAATAGAAGGTTCTATTTTTCAGTTATAAATCATGCATGTCATACAAAAAGGAATTCCAGGAGAAAGATTTCCAGTTGTTTCCCTTTTCATAACTTTTGCATGCAGGAATTCATTTAAAGGTACCTATTTGTAATTGCCCTTTATACACTATAAATAGAGGAAGAACCTACAGGTTAAAGCATCAGAATTCGTAATCAGCATTCTTGTGTTCCAGACTTTGAGCTGAAACCCCTCATTTATGCAAGCATAGGAATAGAGAAGAGATTTCCAGAGAACTTTGTGTCAACAGTGCATTCGTCTCATATTTATTTCAACGGGTGAAAACCCCCACGCAAAATCTATTTGAGAAGCAACCCATAGAGTATTCCACTATGCAAATGGAAAAAGAAGAAGTTTTAAGGGAAAAAGGTATGACTTCTAATCAACAAAATAATTTTATTAGTGAGGAACAAACATTGCTTGTTGGATGCAAAATTGAAAATGATAGTTCAGTCCAAAAGTTATTGATTAATGAGTCATTGTCATATGGGATGGATTTTCCAAGGCACAATATTGATGAACATGAAATTGTGAAAGATGTTTGTTCTTGTCTTCAATCTGAAATCATGAGTCACAATAGGGATGATGTTGTTTTATTCGTCATTTTTGAGGTTTCTAAATCAGCAATAGAAGGTGAACCTTTTGATGATCTTCTTTATGAGGAGATACAAAAGAAACAAGATACTCAACTTGATGAAGGGTCCCGTTTGACCTCTAACCATAGGCAAGGAGACAACAAGCAACTTGCTGATCCAAACATAAAAAAATCTATTGGTGAGTCATTTTGTGATTTTAACAAGTGTTTTAAAATGCTTCATACTATGACACTTGCAGATGGAAACATCCTAAGGGATACTATATCAACAACAAAGAGTCCAAGGATTCTAGGTTGTTGCAGGTACATATGAAGAAAATGGCAAGAAAGGGGGAGAAATCAGTTGTTGAAACTACTTTTAGAACTCTGAGGTATAATGTTCCACTCATGAATTAGGACCATTCTTTGACCAATGTGTGGCAAGATGGTGGTGGAAAGAAACAAAAAATGATGGAAGACCTCTCATAATACAAGGTTTCATGTGCATTATAAGGTATTGGATCCCGATAATATGTTACTGGTATCCCCAGCTAAAGAATTTCATCCTGAAATTTGTGACTACCCTATCCAAAAAAAAATTGTACTTTTAAAATAAAGGATCGTTTTGTGTTCTTATTGCCATAAAGTTCTTGTATTGCGTAAAGATATTCCCAAATAGCCATATTAGTCATTTTCGTCAAATATCTAGACGCCCAAAATTGTTATATTCTGTCGTCGGAATTTGTCTGCGGGAAATTTGTATTTAATTATTTTATGAGATATCTCCTTCAAGAACATGACATTCTAGAACATTAACTTTTGACAATTTGCGCTCCAATTTAACCCTATTGTGATCAAACATATCATTATTTCTATATACCAGAAGGGTTTTAACTAGGAATAAGTTTTGGGCTTTATTTGTGCCTTTTGGCAATTTTTTGTGTTTTTGTGGTTTCCCGTTTCGTTTTTCTTTGAAATTTCTCTGGATCAATTCCTTTGCTGGTTTGGCCTAATTCTTGGCCTGAAATAACTGGAAATCATATACGCATGTTATGCCAGAAGGAAGTCGCCATCGGAGGTCCGGTTCACTGGGAAAAGACAAAGTCATGCACCAAAAAGCCTCTTCTGGGTTGGCCGCATTTTTGGAAAACAAAGAATTTAGAGTGTATAATGGGAAAATAAGAAGTAACAGGCAAGGTGCGAATTTATGTACATGCCGTGCAGGGTACTTTTTCCTATGATAGAAAAGTCACTTAAGTTATAGTGGGAAAATTAGAGGCAGCAGGCAGGCGAGAATTTATTGCCTGCCTTGCAGGGTAAAAATTCTCATGGTGGAATAAAAGAGAAAGTCTTAAGTGAAATCATGGGATGTTATTGCCTTTGCAGGGTAAATAATCCCATTGTGTCAAATCATGTGGATCATGGGATTTCATGGCTACCTTTGCAGGGTAAATAATCTCAGTCATGTGATTCTTAAAAATAGAATTCTATATGTCAAAAAGTGCGCCCCCTTTGGAGAAGTAATGGCAGCCTTTAAATTGATTAATTTAATTAATTATTCACCCAAAATAGGCACCCAAGCTTGTGGAAAAGTCAACAAAGGCAAAGGACAAAGGGTGGTTGAAAATAGATTGCTCTAAAATTAAATAAATTTATTTATTTAATGGCAGCCCCTTCATGTCAAAAAAATGCGCCCCATTTGAGAGAAGAATAATACTTTTTAAAGTATTTAATGATTAAATTAATTCATATTTTCAGTGGCTAAGGTTAAAGCACACTGTGAAGCTTAAGTGGAGTGAAGAGTGGATGATTAAATTTAATTTAATTTATTTGATGGTTGTCCTTAAACATGCAATTTTAGCACACCAGTTAAAGAGAAAAGCATGATTTTTAATTAATTAATTGCTAGGAATAGGAAGGACAATTATTAATTATAGAATTATGAGGGTTATATAAGCATGGGCTGCCATAAGGATGAATTAATTAATTCACAGGTAAAGAAGTGCAGCCCAGAAGGAAAAGTGCGCCCCATTTTAAGAGGATTTTTGCTCATAAGAAGGTGAAATCAGGGCTAAAAGCTTCCAATTTTGGCGCAAGCATTGAAGGAGGTTGATTTGTGTTTGCATAAGTGTTTGCATAAGTATGTGCTCAGGTGAAGTTGGAAAAATTCATGTTTGCTTTGCATGTAAATAAAACATCAATTTTTGGGGCAGCAGGCTTGAATTATGCATAGTTTTTAATGATTAAAATTCACTGTTCATATTCCGGTTGCCATCTTTGTCTGAATTAATTGCAGGAATTTGTTACAGGTGTTTTACAAAAGAAAAGGAACTTTAATCAATGTCCAATACATTGAATATCTCCTCCGAATCTGAAGAATTATCCAGATCTGCACTAGTTTTGAAGAATTCCAGACAAATAATAAGAAAAAGAATTGTTCAGAAAGATAAACAAAGATTGCTCCAGCCATGACAAAGCGGGATGAAAGAGAATGCTCAGCGGAATCATGCGTAGCTTCTAGATTCGCTAAAGTCAATAGGCCCAGATCCAGATCTAGATCTCATAATTGCAAAAGCTTTCGATACAAAGGCTTCATCCTCTTGTTTCGAATGCAACCCGTGAAGAAGTCAGTGCGTGGAAAATTCCTTCCAGGATCTTGCGCATGTGCTTCCAATCTTCCAGTTGAAACCTTCATTGAAGTTGCATTCACGCAGAGTGCTTTCCAGAATTTTTAATTGCTCATATGCAATTAAAAATAAAGAGTTATTTACGGCAGACATTGCACTGATGCATGTACAGGAGAAGAACTGCAAAAGCTTCAAGGATAAAAGAGAAGATAAGGCAAAGGAAAAATTCCATCTGCTTCCAGATCCAGCTTGTTTCCAAATTCTAGCCGCTTCCAGATCCAGCTTACTTCTAGATCTAGCTACTACCAGATCCAGTTTGGTGAGAATCAAAGGCAAAAGAATCAACTGCATGCAGACATGAAAAAGGACAAGACTGCAGCTTTCCTCTTCCTTCTTACCTCCTACAAAGTAATTGGGCGATCAATTAAATTATACAACTTAAGTGATTGGTTTAAAAGCCATTATTTGAAGAAGTCAACTACTTGGAGATAGGTGGCATGTGCAAAATAGAAGGTTCTATTTTCAGTTGCAAATCATACATGTCATACAAAGAGGAATTCCAGGAGGGCGATTGCCAGTTGTTTCTTTTCCGACTTTCACATGTGTCAGTTCAACTAAAAGCTTCCGACTTGTAAATGCCCCTCTACATTCTATAAGTAGAGGAAGAACCTTCGGGTTAATGATCAAAATTTGTAAGTAGCATCCTTGTGTTCCAGACTTTGTGTTGAAACCCTAGAGAGCCACTTGAAGCAAAGGAATATACAGGAGCAGATTTTTGGAGAACTTTGTGTCACGGTGTATTGTGTTTCTTGTTTTTTTTATCTTAGATCTTTTATAGACTTTGTGTTATTTCAGATCTAGATCTAGAGCTACCTTCACTTATAATTATGTGTTTATATCTATTGGTTTCTTCAATGTGCATGCAATCAACTTTTCTATCTATTGATTGGGATGCACATCTTCCCCATTTCTTCTCTATGTTTATATAATTCTGTTTCCTTTCTAAGCTATAAATATTTCCTTTCTTTATTTAGCTGCTTATTTACCGCAAAACTATACAACTATGGTTCATGAGCTGAACAGTTAAAGTAAAACCCCATATAGATACTAGCATACTTTAATTGATGAATCTGACACGGGAGCCTCACCGGTAAATGAGGGAGATTTATCTCATGACTTGCCTAGGTTTTGTGCCATGCAGAAAATCTAGCAAACAGTTTTTAGATGACTCCGCTGGGGAACAACTCTTTTTGCAGATCAAGGCTTATCTGTTGCAGATCTGAGTGTTTTCCCATTTTACTCTGCAACTTGTACTGAACGTTCATTCACCTGATTTGTGAAGTTGCAAGGAAGGACTGATCATTGCAAGAGAAATTCAATTTCAATCATCCTCCTCAAGCTAGACGCCGCAGATCCAGGCTTTCACCAAAGACGTGTGCAAACGCATCCAGATTCGGATCCCTTTCGGCACATCCCATGCTACTTGCATTATCCATCAAGTCTAAACAAGTAGAAGACGTGCCACAATCGACATACAAAATCAGTTAGTACCTGTTCCTTGGGGAGCAACTTTTGGATCTTTGAACTTGACATCCACCTATGCACGATCTGCCAAAAGGATCCAAAAATAATTTTCCAAAATTCTTTGGAGATGGAAAGCAAAACCTGAATCATCATTTGGTGGCCTTCTTTATATCATGTGGTGTGCTTGTAGCAGAACATGAAGATGTCTCAGTCAGACTCTTCATTGAGACTCTGCATGACTTGGTTCAAGAATGGTTCTACCGGCTAGCTCCTGGCACCATAACCAACTGGGCTACTATGTGGGATGCGTTATTCAAAAGATTAAAGGCAGCTCAAGATTCCAGTACATTGATAACTCAACTGAACTCAGTTGAAGAAGGAGCCACATGAGCACATGTGGGATTTTATTGCAAAATTCCAAAGATTACTATACAAAATTCTGGGTTCGGCTTCTCTGAATGACGAGAATCAAAAAGTATTCTTCATTAATGCTTTACTTCCTGAATTAAGCTATCAACTACAAAGAGCTCGTCCTGCTGACTTCTAATTAGCAACCCAAAACATGGCGGTTGAAATAGAAGACAACCTCATCATGGCTAGAAAAATCAAGAGCAACACTTCTAGAGCTGAAAGTTCATTCTCTGCTACTACTTCTGATTCACTATTGTAAAAATTAGCAAATGAGATGATGTAGATGAAGAAACAAATGGCTCAAATGGCTCAAGGCAACAACACTACCCCTGCTCAGAATTTCAACAACATCAAAACACCGGAACCACATTGTTGGTTCCCAAAGATTAGCAATTGAAGCTGCTCCCAGAAACAATGTGGACATGAATGAAGAAGACCATGAAGCTGACGCTGATCAGCTCGAGGATCATGATTTTATAGGATCTACTGGCGACTCCAACATTAATTACCTGAGCTACAAATTTGAACATGACGATGAGAAACTTCTTCAAGATGATCATGGTTATGCATATGCAGTACTTACAAGTTCAACAACTGGCCAAGCTGAGGCATTAGCTAACGAACAAAGAAGGGGCAACCCTATACCTTCTTCTTTAGCTCATAGAGATAAGCATGTGAGTTCTGTGAGCTTAACCACAGAAAGCTTGCTCAGGTATCTGAATCTATTTCTTCATTTGACCTTATCTGATCCATGCCAAGAAAACTAAAGTTCAAATATTAGAAGTTTGCATACCTAAGATTTTTTCCTGAGTAGTTCCAATAGGCTAGCCAACACATGTACAATCACCAGGACAATCCAATACGAATCAAAAGGCCTTTTGCCTAAGCCCAAAGATACTCCTCCACTAAACAACACTGCAGTTGTTAAACCCTCACCATCTTCTGAAAGGGTGGAACTTTTCTATGTCTCCTCATTGCTTAATGGTTTCAAGTTAAGCAATTGCATTCTAGATTCGAGTGCTTCTGATAATGTCATGCCAGCTAAAGTTCCAGATGCTCTTGGGCTTACCCTGACAAAGACCATGAAATGGATGCTACTCCAGAAACACCTCTGCGTGGATTCCTGTAACACTTTGATTTTGTATGTTAACTTGATGAATGTTTTACATACTGTTATAGCTCTTGGAATGAAAGCAAACATGTTAAGATATGTTTTGATCTTAAGAGAATGTGTTGCTAATTTGGATTCTTGCATACTGTGATTTATTGCATGGGACAACAAATATTGTACTTGTGTGTTTGCTGATGTGACGACAGATTGTCGTATAATTGCTTGCTCTTGTGCTGATTGACAGCATACCCTGAATCAATTCCATTGATTCAAGTATGCTGAGGTCCTCTTGTGTTTCTATGTTAATTCACACTCGAATTGGACTAGGATTATTATGAGCGTGCAGTGCCTGATTACAGGTGTGAATAGCTAGAACGAAAATGCCAACGATAGGGGTTCGATTCTTGAACCCTGTACTGTCGAATTTGGGACCTCGTGAGGTAAGAAATGCCTGGACACGGGTGGCCTTGGCACGTAATCTGAAGGACGGAACGTCCTGCTCTGCATTAACGTGAATGTTAGTAAGGAGGCTGGATGGAAGTTGTTAGTGTTAGTGGTTAGTGTGAATTAAACCTAAACTAACCCTAAGGCCTAACATACATCCTACACTACTATCCTAAGTGGATTTTTAAATTACAAAAAAAAAAAAAAAGGGAAAATAAACCTAAGTTCTAAAACCTAAGGTTAAACTAGGACCTAGGTTGAATACTACTTGCAACCTAAACTAATCCTAATCTAAGGGGTGCACAAACCTTGGAGGGAAAGGGATAAGGATGGGAAGGAGGCATTCATTGGCATTTAATGAACTGTCCCTACGTGGACAGCGCCAGTTTTGGCGGGGCAGGTAAGGAATTAGAGGCATCTATTTAGAAATAGAGCCAAATTCAGTTTGCATGGAAATTTTGAAAATTAGAGTTTGCCAACCCAAGTGGCGGTGGCGTGGAAAGTAAGGAAAAAGGCAGAGCCTTTAATGCATTGATTGTTTCGGTCCTCGCGACCAGCTCGCCTTGGAAACAGCATGAGGGAATTTGATTTTTCATTGTTCGATTTGGTTTTGGCCGAAGTTGCTCTGCATTTGGTTTTTTGACCTGGTTCAGTCGAACCAGCTCTTAGCATTTGACATTTTTCTTGGAGTTTCGAGGCTGTTGCTAAGCCTGAAGAAGAAAGGAGTGCTGGGAAGTTTGTGTTGTTGTTGTGGAAGGAAAAATGCGGAAAATAAGGTTTTCTTTGAGCTCTGGAAAAGAAATTTCAGGCATGTTAAGCCCTTCTCTTTAAAAATCTTTGCTTTGATTAAGTGTTTCATTAAAACAACCTTGCTCTTGGGTTTGGATTGTGTGATTTGCTGTTGAGTCGATTCGAATTGGGTTTCATCGATTCTTGTTGCTTTTTGGTTGGAAAATGATATGATGAATCGTTCTGGTCGCTTGGTTTCGGTGTGTTTTTGCTCGAATCAATTTGGGAATGATTTACTGTGGTGGTTGTTGACTGTATTGTGGGATAAAATAGACCTTTTCTTCCTCTGTACATGTTGTATGAAGTGGAACAGACTGTTTAATCTTTTCCTTACAGTGTAATCGTTTTCTTTGCTGTTGTGCTTGGAACTGCTATTGCATGTAAAGGGAAAATGGAAATACAGTCGTGATTATATTGCTATGATTGGGAACCGATGACTCTTGCTATTATTTGGAAATAATATGAATCATCGTTATTGGTCGCTGAGTTCGACTGTCCTTGTATTTTATTGAATGAAATACCTTCCTGTCGAGCTGGATGTTTAACAGTAATGGGAAAACGTCATATATATCTTAAGACTGTGCATGTTATATGAGTTGTGTCACTATGATTTGGGTTTGTCGACCCTTGCTGTCTTTTCTTTTGGAAATGATAGGAAAATCGTTCCCCGTTGCTGTGTCTAACTGTCTTGCTCATCTTGAATGGAAATACCTCCATGAGGTGCTGGTTATGGGTATTGTATGAAAATTTTAATTGGTTATTCTTGTGGAATGGAAGGTAAAACTGTACAGGTAGTATGGGTTATTCTATTGCTGTATTATTGTTGTTGTCATCTGAACTGCGATATGATTGTATTGGTTGTAAGAACGGCTTGAGGTCGTTTCTCTATTGAAGCTTTCTTTGAAGGAAATAGTTTCCTCCTCTCTCTCTGTTGTGTTGATTGTGATGAATACAACATTGTTTCTTTTGTATGAGCATACAAAATTGCCATGGAGAAAGAAATGATAATATGTCTTTGACTGTTCTTTCCTTTCTTGCTTAAAAGGGAAATAAGACTTCCTCTTCCTTCTGCTGTTTTGAATTATGAGGAAATGGCATCTTGTATTTTAAAAGGGAATGGGCATTAGACTTTTATATGAGTGTTTATGGGAATTGGAAAAGAAATAGCTTTCCCTCTGAAATTGTAATGAATAAGGTGATCTTGCTAGGAAAGTATGATGATTAGTTATGTTGATCAATGCTGAACGGTCTTTGAGAATGGACTGTTTTGGTGGTTACGAATTAGTTTGAATTGCTGGGCAAGGAATACATGCAATGGGAGTTGCCTTGACTGTACTAGGTTCATATTTTGCCATCCTGTACGGTTATTTTGCTAAAGGTAATGACGTCTGATTTTTGCATTCTGGAAGTTGTGCATACTGTTATGAAACTGGAAAATGGATTGGGTAGAATCATTGTTGGAAGGAAATCCTTCTTCTGCCTGCTGTTTTAACTTGATGAAATTCATAGTCATGTGAATAATGGACTTGCTGTAGGTAACAGTAATGAATAAATGTTATTCTGAACAGGGTACGTTCCTAGAATTAGATAATCATGTGATTAACTGACTGCATGATTGAAATATTGTTTCTGTTTAGTATGCAGCGAAAGAAATATGGTTTCTTTTATTATGGTAAATACATGGTATGTAGCCTTATATTGTTTGATCTTGGATATACCTAATGTTGTACTAATCTGTTTCGGATCTTTATATGAGTCTGATTCAAATGAAGTATGGATATGAATGGTGAATTCTTCCCTGTTTTCATTTAAAGCTGATTATAAATGAAGTTATCCTTACTTCCAGAAAGTGAATTCCGAATGGATTTTGTAAGTTTCACTCTGAACTGTTATCTTGAATTGATTTTCGTTTGGGTTCCACTGTTAGGACAGTCATGTGGAAGGAAATAGAGATATGAATGAATGTTTTAGAAAAATGATCTTTTCTTCTTTCATTCAGTTGGAAATCTAGATTTCGTGAATGATGAATTTTATAGTGCTTAGATGGGAGCAACTATATGCATTGTTGTTCGCTTTCTTGTCTGTACTTGAATGCTTTGAATTTAATATGCTTCATGAACGGAAAGGAAATTAATGGATTTATATTTCAGTTAGTTTCATCCTTTGCATTTGTTATTAATGAAAGGCGTGGAAAGGATAACTGGATGCTATATAGGCAGCAAGCTACTTGTATTCCTAACTTTACAAATATTGTAAATTGATACTTGCAATGATTATGTGGAAACGGGACAGCAGTCCCTTGGCTGATTGTGATGATAGTTTTGATAGTTCAGTTGTTATGTTGATCTTTCTTCTGTGCCTATTTCGTGATTGATGTTTAACTGTCGTTTCATAAAAGCAGGGTTCTTTTATTGAAACAGTTAGTTGAAGCACCCTATTTTAAGGATAAGTGCTTAATATGCTCAATTCATTGAACTGACCCGTGCAATTCATTTTGCAGATGGAATTTGATTAGAATGAAGACTTGGCTGTTTTCTGATGCTTTTGATTTGATAATGAATTGTAATTGTTTCTTTTATTCCTCTTCGAGGAATTGTGAAAAGAAGAAAATATATTCTTCTATCCATGAGTTGTATGGATGTTTTGTATAAACTATGCCCAATCAGTTGGATTGGCAAATGTACAAATTATGACTTGAAATATTGAATACAATTACAAGTGTGATATTTTCGATAATTATATCAGTTTGATATTGTTGTTAAATTGGAAATATGATGTTATTTCTTGATTTGGAATTGTTTCATTGTCCTTGGATGGATGCTGAATTGAAACTGATATCTGTTCTTACTTAAATGCAACTTTTAAGTTGAAAAGTGCAATTAGTTCATACTTGGGTAAAGATGAATTTTTAATTGACATTAGAAAGGATTAAGAAGAATATGATTCCATAATCAGAAGGTATTCAGGATTAGCTTAGGAGCTAAGGAATATCAATTCAACTTCGGAGTAATCGAACTTCGCTTTCGAACTCCATTAATGATCCCGTTTGATAAAATTCAGAATAAAGGATATAGGATAAATATATCCATAACTAATGGACCTTAACTATATAACGTTAAGGAGAACAAATGAATTCATTTCTCGAAGTTTAGACCTTGTTTGAATGACGTCTAATAAGTTAATATTCTGAAATTAGTTGCAGTTGGAAAAATCTTGGCTAAGTTTAATAGGTTAAACTTATCACGTCCGTCGGTACGGACTGCTTAATCCAATGATTAAGAAATAAACCAAGTAAGGAATTGTAGCCCTTCGATACGAAGGAGAAGATACATAGCAAACTAATGGACGGTTTAGTCCCTCTTAGTTATATACAACTGCAACGGAAACGAGGATCAAGGGATCAGCACGAATGCTGAAAGTTGATTTTAATTATTAACTCGTGGCTAAGTCACTTGAGCAGGATGTGTATTCTCGATGGGTGGATTATGCAGGACATTGGCATATGCCAGCTACAGCAAGGTGTCTTCATGAAGACGGGGTCTTCATGACGACACAATGTTGCAGCTGACATATAGCAATGCCCTCCCGAATTAAAACATTTAGAATACATAGGCTGAATGTGTAGATCTTAGCAGGGGGATAGGGTATGATCTGGTATACGGAGTGACTCCAGAATACTAAAGACAAATAGACACACGGAGTCGTGGGGGTAACGACACCGTATGTCTGCGTATCTTTAGTTACCAGGAGTGCCTTCCTATACCCGTTCATATTACTAGCTGGAATTGAAAGTTTAAAACTGACCTTAAACGATGAGGACTGGTAGGAGCCAGGAAAGACCATTCTAGATAACAGGTGAAGTGAAGTGAAGGACGTATTCCGTAGATGTGTATCACATCCAGGAATATGATCATGCAAAGCATGTGAAAATCTTTGGCCAAAGTATCGCAATTGTTGGTTGCGTTGTCCTTATCACTTAATTTAAGATGCAGGATGTCAGATGAATATCAGTAACAGATATTCAGATAGGCTTCTTAAATGGATCACTTTGATAGCCGGGGAAGGTTATGAGAACAGGTATATATAATATACTATGCATAAACAAACATGAAGGATCGGTTGTTGCCGAGTCATGAAATGAAGGATCGTTGAAACTCCGAGCCATGAAAATGGAAGATCAGTAGTTCGTCGAGTCATTTACAGTAGCATATAGAATCTGTTATAAGATTGAATGACATTGAATGTGTGTTCCATATTGTAAATATGTGAACAGGGAACATTCGTTTTAAAAAGAAATTGTATGATCCAAACTATGTTGTTTGGGCAGGGAACAATTATTAAATCTTGAACGTGTGTTTGAATTTTATAATTCATAACAGAGAACGTTATATTTATAAAAAAAAATAAAATATTTCCCTTGTTCTGGTGTTTTGAAACGAGGATGTTACAAGTTGTTCTAGCAGCTTTTCCTGACAAAATATTAAAGATGACAATTCTAGTTGCAGATATTCGTGTCTCCTATGGGATGTTGCTGAACAGAAACTTCTGCAAAGAGCTGGGAGGAGAAGTAAAGATGGATTAGTCCCTATGCGCATATTCCTATCAAAGGGCTTAACCATAAGCTGGAGCCGGAAAAGAAGTCCAGATACACGGTTATTAAAATCTGAGGATCCTAGATCTCATATTCTTTTTCAGGAATCTGACTGTGGGGTCTATTTCTTGGAAATTGATAAAAACATTCCAGAGCTAGAACTTCGACCAGAGCCCGAGCTAGCAAAAGAAGAAGAAAAAAATTGGACTCTGAAGTTTAAAGGCACCTATTGTTCTTTTGGATCAGGAGCCGGCGTTCTACTAATATCTCCAGATCATGAGATATTCTCATACTCCCACAAGCTGATGTTCAAGAACACCAACGATACAGCGGAGTATGAAGCATTGTTGCTAGGAATGGAGCAAGCCAGAAAGAAAGGAGTAAGACTCCTCAAAGCCCAAGGAGATGCTGAACTTCTAGTAAATCAGGTTTGAGGGCAAAGTCAAGTCAAAAGAGATAAGTTGGAGCATTACAGAGATAAATTACTTTCTGCCACACTAGATTTTGCAGCCTTCTCTATCGGCTTTATTCCAACCAATCAGAACTCCAAGGTAGATTATTTGGCAATCACAGCTGCACTATTGAATCCAGATAGACCACCGTCCATATTTAGACAAGGAAACTATAAAGTGGAGATGGTCTACCACCCCAGAGTCCCTGAACAAACATCTGCATGTCTACATGTTGAAGGGAGTAAAACTACACCACGACAAACCATTAGAATAGTCCAACCAAAAGGTAACAAAATACCCAAGGGTTTGGTTTCCTTAGTGGAAACTTTCAACAAGCATGATTAGTACCTGAAGAAGAAGAAAGAATATGATGATAGTTCTTCCTCAAAAATGTAGCAAATAAATCTGGGAATAGAGCAAGTTGATGCAAACTTACCTGCCATAGAGAGAAGAAAGGATAAGCCACCACCAGATGAAGTTGATAAGGACTTGCCCAGAGTACTTGACAAGAAGGTCAAAGAAAGAAAGTTCGAGATCGGAGATTGGGTACTCTGGTGGGACAAGAGATATGAACCGAAGGGCATGCATGACGAATTTGATTCACTCTGGAAAGGGCCCTTCATGATCAAGAGAGCTGCCGGAATGGACACTTTCTTCCTCTAACTGTATAGATAAATGCAGTCATCCTGTCAGCTCAAAACTAGTGATTTTGGATATCAACTATTTTGGGTAAACTTATGAATTTGAATTTAGTTATCTTCGTCATATTGAATCCCTAATCACCTGTCCCACAAACTATATGTGGATGATCGTTAGCTTTTCATGTCATTGTTGCCAACATATTTTTTTATTTTTGTTGGATTATGGTGAAGCATATATATCTGTAGTGCATGGCTCACAATAAAATGAAAAGAAACACCAATGAAAATTTCGTAAGGATTTATGTAACCATTTGGATTCTCTAGTATTGTGGTATGTTATAATGGTGTAAAATGTCTTCCATATCATCATTTCATATTAAAGAATTATATTTATATGTTTTGAAATTCAATGATGAAAACAAATTTGTGTTTTAGATTTTATTTTTTTCCAGTAATTGTGTTCTTATGGATTTTGGAAGATTAATATGAGAACAAGAGAATTGGGTCAATGTAGATTGGATAGAAGCTAGGTAGCTGAGTGTAGAAAAATGAATTATTTAAGTTTTTAAACATTTTTTTAGTGATTTGTGAAGTGTGAACCATGTAGATTGTAGATTTTATCCATTCATTTGCATTTTGTTACTTACATTTTCTTTTTTATGTTTGAGAGACAATTTTTGCCTTTTGAGTCTTAAGGAATGCCAAAGTGCATTGTGTTTAGTTGATGGATTATAATGTTGAAACCATCAAAAGCTGCTTTGTGTTAAAGAAGGTAGATTATGAGAGTGATTAGAAGTCTACAATCCAATGTATGGTGTTCTTTTTTCGTTTTAATTAATATCATACTTAATTAAACACCATGCATCTATTTTAGGAAGATTTAGAGTAAACTTTATACTTGCAGAAGAAAGCCAACCTGCTCATTGTAGAATTAATTATGTATGATGATTCCTGGCATGAATTTGAGACCTAAAATCTTGCATCAGACATACACAATGGCTCGAAGATCAACCAAATTTGAACAAGGTTGTTGCCCTATTTCAACCACTAGACCAAACCCTATGAGATACTTAGATACTAATGGGTTTTTAATAGTGTGTTGTCTGGATGCTTGATACACCACCTAATATTACATAGTAAAACATATCCACAAGTTCAAATTTTTAAACTTTTACTCAAAATCCCATTGCCTTTGTGGTAGAACTCATCCTAATTGATGTCTCCCCTTGTATTACGTGCCTATCCACTTAAAATAGCTGTTATATCTCCTATAGATTGTAAGTTTCTTAGTTTTGTTTTTAGTATTTCTGGTTAATCAATAGAACGGGGTTAAATATTCAATGTATATATGAATTTCTGAGCTTCTTGCAAAATAGCACCATTTCTGTAAGTTCTCATTTGTTAATGCACCTCCTTCAAATCAACTTATGTTTTACAATTTCTTAATATCTGTATTTGAATCTCAACATTAAATTTGAAGCTTTTGAAGCCTGTGATTTAGCTTTATTTAATGCTTTTCAATTTAGTGTCTTATTTTTTCCACAAAATACTCTGAAAATTTGTTGAATCCCTGCCTGGCACACTTGACTTTTTCAATGTATATTATGGTTCCTATATTCAATACTGTAATTATTGTGTAGGTGGGTTGGAAATCCTTGATTTACTCTCCAGATTGGTCAAGTGATAAATCAAATCCAATTATTTGTGCTAGCTAGGTTACGAGTCTATAAACTTGAAAATTGACCGTCTCCCAGATTTTGGTATCCAGAGTATTAAAGTGACTTTTTAAGGTTTCTCCACTTTGTTTTCTTTGTTTCCCATAAGAAGGTATCAAACACGTTGAAGTAATCCTATCATATTGGACTTGTAAGGGGGAGCTCTGTTAACAGGGGCATTAGGACTTCCAAGAGGGGGAGGTGGAGATTATTCTTGCAAGAAAATAGAATGCTAATGGAGATAAATAATCAGATTTTTAACCCTGCGAAATAGTTTCGTCATTGCAATTGCATTTATATGTTGAGAAGTGTTGATATCTTAATTTTGAAGTTGAGTATTTCATTATTAAGGTGATCTAACAATTACTTCGAAGAAGAAATAACCGTATTTTTTCCATTGGAGAGGCCTCGAGCTTACTGCTACAACATTCACTAATGTGTTTGATGGCCCACGCTTGAGGTTCAAGTTTTGATTGTGCACACCGAATTAGGAGAGAATTAATCACTGTAATCAATCAAGAAAGAAGACCTTAGAAATGAAGTAAGTCACACAAATACAAGGCTCTAGAGAGCTGAAAGGATGGGGAGAATATTCAAACATTGTGTACATGAACAAGATTGCAATAAATTATATGTTAAGATTCTCAGAACAGGTCGGTCACTCATGAAAACAATGCCATGTTAGTAAAATAGATTGAAGATATCACGAGCTTCATGAAAATTGCTCACATATTTTTCATTTTTTCAAACACTGGACTGACCCCATATTATATGGAGAAGGAAGGAAGTGGGCGTGAGGCATAAGCAAGAATCAGTATACCTGCATATATGGTGACATCGTGCAACCAAAAACATAACTATGAGAGTCTTCCTTTTATAGTTTTGCCCTCGCACTTTGGAAAAGTACATAACAACATTACAAAAGAATGAAGAAAAAGGGCATTCACTGGAAGAGCAGATTAAAACTAAGCACTTCTTTGACAAAGTGAAATGACTGCTATTTTATATCACCAACAAAAACTGATTTAATTGTCGGTTTAATAGGGTGGACTTTGGAATGTAATTCCAACACTAACAGTGTACATAATAACAGAGTAAAGCCAAAAAATGCAATGAAGCTCCCAACAACCATTTAATACATTCAAGAGTGTCTCCTCTAATACATTCAACATTAAATAGCCACCAGATTTTGTAGATTAGGTGAAGCTCGTAATGTTGAATTAACAAATAGAAGAGCCTTCTTAGAGTTATAGACCTTGGAAACTATTAAACGGCTTGTGTAGATTATTGAATTAAGCAATCAAATGGAAAACAATACTATAATTCCAACTAAATTCCTCTTTTCTTTATTTAAACACAACAGGTACACTGAAAAAATTATAGAACTAGACTAAAGGGAAAGACATGCACTGGTGGAGTGGAACGCATGGAAGCCTATTCCTACTAAGCATTGCCAAAAATTATATGCAGATTCCTGCAATACAATGCACAACTACCGTTCAAATATCATGTAAGCTCTCCTTGCAGTCCCTGTGAGCATGGATGTGAAATACCAACCGCATGATATGATACTATGCACTTTGTCTGTCTTTTCCAAAGTGTGAGCGCAAAACTATAAAAGGAAGACTGTCATAGCAATATGTATAATGAAGATGACCAATATCCTGTATCAGGCCCTTAATAGAGCAAAAAAAGAAAATGTCAAAATTCTAATAACATGATGGTGATCCAACAAGTTTGTTCTACTTTGTGGTAAAAGAAGTGCATTGCCCCACCGATGGCCAGGGTTGAAATTACCCTGGACTCAAATGGCCCTGTGATGGTATTAAAAGCAGAGTATTGCCACAATGATGGCCCAGGTTCAAATCACCATGGTAACTTCTGCACAAAAGATTGCATGCACTACCTGAGATAAGACTCTAAAGCTTCCGCAGAGAAGTAAAGAAAAACATTCCCAAGTCTAAGATCTCGCTGACCATCATGTCATAGGGTCTGAAGGCCTTGATGGTGAGCTTCTCTCTGAAATAACTCTCAAAGGAGCTGGCTCTGAGACCTGGGAGTCTTTCCTAGATGGGCATGACTCCTGCAGATGGGAATTGTCTGAGAAGAGAATCTTCCATTCTTAATTGAAAATTGCAGTTGTGCAGTCCTTAAACTGCATAGGCTTGAGAATTGTAAACCTGCCACATGGAAGGCCATCATATACAATCTATAGACAGCAAATATATCAAAAAATTGAATTAGGACTCTCTTACTTTTTCTAGCACACCCAAATCACAGAGAGTAAAAAGCCAAATCTGTGCAAATCATAGTGTTGTTTATAGAACTGGATGATCAAAGGCAGGCTGGTGAGAAAGGTGAACACATTCAATGGTATCTCTAGGAATTGCAGTGCGGAAATATATGTTAATTCAAAAGAAGCCTACTAAAAATTCACATACAAGAAACCATTTTTAACATCACCATTGGGACGGCATAAGTTATTTATAACAGAATAACAACTTATGAGATCGACGTCAGTTACTGCTGGTGAACAAAAAAGTGGATATTTAGATAAAATTTTACATACTCATCCTCGTTAAGCATCAAAGATTTCATACTCTTATCTCCTTAAAAGATGGCACCCGATTTCGAGTTCATATACAAAAGTTACAGCCTTTGGAAGACACCGAACATTTGTTGGTTGCGCAACCGCTGGTCTATGGATTCTGTCATGCAATAAAGCAAAATGCCTGAAATGTAACAAATGAGAATGATCTGTCTTCCAAAATGATTTCTTGGCAAATTCTCAAGGCAAGGGCATCTTTGCAAGACTGTTAGGTGTCAATTATCATGAAAGAATGTAAGAGTTATGGAATTTCGTTTCTCATTGTTGTTATAAGCAAGTTGGAGTTTTTGTCCATGGTATACATGGTGATTTCCCAACAGGGAGAGTTTGTTCTCGAGGGATTTGTTGTTAGAGTGTTAGAAGGTGCTTAGCCATTCATTGCAATATTTTGTACATTTGAGTGAATCATATACTGAAAGGGGAGTGCAGTTGCCTCACCCACTGGCATTTTCTCCCCTTTTGGGTTCCTCAAGGATAAAATTTTGTGTTCACGTGCTTGTAACTTTCCATTCTTCTCATATATGTGTGTTTTAATATTGTGCACATTTATTTACAACTATTCATAGCTCTGTTTGGTATACAAATGAGTTATTTTACAATCTCCGTGCAAGCTTGGAATATCCACCTGACTTTCGAATCAGATTGGTATGAGAGATGGTTTTCCTTTTTTCCATATAAGGTTTTCTATTTCCGCAAATTTGTGTTGGCTTTTGTTCCATTGTGGTTTGGTGACTTGTGTTGTAGTTTTATGCCCAAGAAACAAGTGCTTGTGGAAAAGAAGTGAGAAGCATGATGCTTTGATGATGAGGAGACCCATACAACCAAAAAACAGTTCCGCAAGTTGGAGGATGATGTTTTAAGTATTTCTTTCATACTTAGCCATTTTATGTCTGTGCAGGTTCTGTTGATATTCTGATGGCAAGTCTTATTCAAAATTGGAATGGAACTAGTTCCGAGATGACAATATAAAAAAAAAAAAAAACCAATTATTCCAGTATTGAAAGTGATAAGTGCCAAGTTAACATTCCAGTATTGAAAGTGTTAACATTCCAGTATTGAAAGTGATAAGTGTTACATTCCAAGGAAAATAAACCAACTATTATAGTATTGAAAGTGATAAGTGCCAAGTTAACATTAATAACCATTAAATGTTTAGCTCTCATGGTTATCTAAGTGCACCTTAAGAAGCCTTTCAATTTGTTCTGTATCAACCTCTGTTTTCCCTTCAAGCATTAGAACAACTTGTGACATGCTTGGCCTCGCATTCTCATCCTCTTGAATGCACAAAATGCTTGCCACAGCTGCTCTTCTCACCTCTTCAACAGACGCCTCGTTCGCAACCCTTTCGTCCACGAGCCCCATTGTGTTTCCCTTGTCTAACATTTGAGTTGCAGCCCAGGTGGGAAAGTAGTACCGAGATTCCTTCACAGTCAAGTCCAGATTTCTTCTGCCTGATATTATTTCCAGCAGCGTCATGCCAAAACTTATGAGTGGTGGGGTGTGTAATGTATAAGATGTTTATTTATTTATTATTATTTTTAAAAAATGATTCAAAAATTATGATATTTTAAGTATATGGTAGAGTTTGGAGTTCATTTTTTTTACATATATATTATTTGGAATCCAAAGTAGCCGTGTAACTAGATCGAGGTCAACTCTTCGTAATACATGTAATAAATTATAGAGAAGGTGATGGTGTTAATCAATGTGGAATCTTTTAATAGCCAAAACTATGTGATGGATCCATGATATACTAATATTTATAAGTGGCATTTTTCAAGTTAAATATATTTGGTTGAAACTTTTAGGGTTTTGAAGGAGATTGCCCTGCCAGAGTTTGATGTAACAACCTTGCTAGAGTTTAGGTCCATGCTTGTTGTTACCCATACTTTCTTGCTGTCATACCGCCATTTTGGAAGATTTTTTTATATTTTTGCACATTTATTTCATCAAGTCGGCCATATACTTCGCCCTTTGGGCAACGTAACGCCTATAGTTATGGCTTCCATCTCGCCACCTCCATCTATTGATGTAGGTTCGGCTAACGGAAAGCTCGGCTCCCATGGCTCCCAAAATAGTGAGGAAGTTTGTCTTGAAGGTCTTCGATAAGGTAATCAACTTGACTCTGAGACTCCTTTACCCGATGTTGTTCTTATTTTACCAATTTTTGATAAAGCTTACAACTGGCTCAAATCTTTAACCCTTATGGGATATTTTGTTGGCCAAGTCCCCCATGAAATATTACTGAAATAGTGGTTTCACAACCATTAGCAACACCATGGTGTTAAACTCAAGGGAGTGCAAAATATCACGAAGGATTTCTTTCGTTTTTCAGTTTAACAATGTTGAACACTGCAAAACTATTGTCAACCATGCTCCCTGGTTCATCTGTAGCACAATGGTGGTGTTTTTGCACTAGACAAAGGGTTTCCAAGTCATAGAGTAAGCTAATTTTTCAATGCTCGCCCTAAGAAATGGGTCTGTGTTGAAGTTGACCTCTCCAGAGACCTGAAAGACGCCATTGAAATATAAGTTGGGGAAACACATTTTTCTCAACGTGTTCTTTATATTAACTTACCCAATACCTGTTTTCACTGTCAAACGTCTTATCATATGATTCGTGAATATCCACTTATGGCGGAATCTCGCTCTAGGTCACAAGGAAAGATGCAACAGGAACCCAAATCCCCCTCTTATGGGGATGGTTGGACCATACTAGCAAACAAAAAAGGCTCTACCCATGGCCCTTCAAAACCCTTGGCTCCTTCCTATCATCCAATCAATAATAATGGTGCAAGTTCCTCCACTGCTCCCATCAAACACACTTTGTCTCATTTTCCTCCATCTACTCTCTCGCTCTCCGCTAGCTGCATCAGTCATGATTCCTATGAAATCTCCCGCTCCCTCGACTTCCTTTTCTCTTCAGCTCCCTAAAGTACCTTTCATGGACAAAAACCACTCACTCGTGGCTCAAAAAGTGCACCTTAGTTGCTACCGTAGCTCAGCCCTCGCCGAAGATGGAGAATTTGTTCAAGAAAAATGTAGAGCATAGTCAGTGGCAGTCATTTCCTTGATCAATTTGTCTCACAATCAATTTTCTTCCCTCTCCAATCTTGATGACAAGGGATCTATGTACCTCAATTATGTCCAATGATTGTGTACTCTTGGAACATATGTGGCCTTATTGATCCCACTCGAAGATATTTAGTTAGCGATAGTTGTCTCCACTTTCAACATATGCATATTCTTTGTCTACAGGAAGTTATACTTGCAAGCTTTCTTCTCTAGCCGCTCACACTGTTTTGCCCCATGAGACATGCGACATGTCCAATTATGAGTCTAGATGCGGAGGGGTCATGACACTCCTTTCTCTTGAATTTACACAACATTTGATTTCCTGGGGCTCTAACCCCACCCATCTTGCGGTGTGAACTCTCTTTGATTTTGACGAGCGCATCTACGAGCTTACTGATATTTATACATCTAATCATGCAGTTGAGCGAGCTCTTTTTTGGAGGTGGCTTGCCAACTCCCTCCCTAATTCCCTTTGGATTATGAAGAGGTCATCTGCCTATGTGGCGACCTATGCGGGAGAACGGGAGGCTTGATTCTATCTAAGACACGAGCTCAGATTATTTGATTATGTTGTCTCTTACAAAGATAATTCTTCTTCTTCATGGTACACCTAGTCGAGTTTTAGACAGTCCAGTTTTAGACAGGAACAAGACCATTTTATTCAACGTCTTGACTGTGCCCTGATGCCAAGCCAAGATTTATTCTATCTTTCCCACAATTTTGGCTGCCTTGTTGTTGTTGCTGACACTTCTCTTATCTTGGATCACTACCCCATTTTATTTGATATCACTTGGATTGCTCCTACAAAAAATGCAGGGTTAATTCTCAATTTAACCTTAATACTTTGAACGTGAAACATGCTTAAACTGTAACTCATATTCAACATGTCTGGAACTTGGCTCCTCGCCCTAGTGGTCAAGAAGGCTGGATGTATTGGTGGAATGATGTCATCACCGGGACAAGCACTTTTATTTGTATATATGGAAAAAGGGCTACTCTTTTTTAGTAGGCTTCCCATAATGCTTCAAATTGTGAATTCCAACGAATTTCACAAGATCTTAATGCCTCTCCTAATCAAAAATTCCAGCTTTAAGTTGCCCATTGGAGACATAAACTCAAAATTAAGGAAGCGTACAAAGCTAGAGGTGCTCTACTTCGTGCTCGACTTCATTGACTTAAAATCAGAGATATGGCTTCCAAATAATTCTTTGCTATGCTCCAAGCGAGACATTTTTTCCATGTAAATTAAAGCATTTTTCTATGCTCCGAGCGAAGCATTTTTCCATGTAAATTAATGTTTGTAAGTTGTGCCTTGTAAAGTCTCTTACTCTCATCGTGTTGTGTGTGATCACCCCCCATCCCTTGCAAAGCTTAAGCATGTCACTTATCAAATGGTTGCTGACAAAGCCCAAGGCATCGATGGATTCCCCTCTGAATTTTTTCAAACCATGTGGGATATTCTAGGACCTGACCTCTACAATGTTTACCTCGAGGCTCTCACTTCTAACTCTTTGGGTGAGCTGATCAATCAACGAAACATTAAGTTTACCCCTTAGTTAGGGGACCCAAAAAAAATTACTATTTGGCGACCTATTAATATGCTTAATGTGTCTTACAAAATAATTGCTAAGGATTTATCAAACATAATTACAAACCTCCTTCCTCTTGTTGTCCGCAGTGAGAAAATACAGCTTATTAAGCACAAATACATTCTTGACAACATCATTGTTGTTTGTGAAGGGATGGAATTGGCTCACCAATCCAACCAAAAAGCCTTTATTTATTAAAATTGACTATGCCAAAGCCTATGACCGCATTGAGTGGTCCTTCATTTTGGCAATGCTTCAAGGTCTTCGATTCGGTCCGAGGTTTGTTCACACTGTTCAAATTCTCTTAAATAATTTTGGAGCCTACATCACTGTTAATGGAGCTCAATCTTTCATGTTTGGTCTGTTCAAGTCCATCAATCAAGGGTACCCTTTGGCCCCTTTGCTCTACATGTTGTCAGCCAAAGGCTTTAATTGTCTGCTGGCCCAAAATGCTTCCCAAGGCCTTATTAAGGGGACTACTTTACCAAACATAGACCAACAACTCATCAATGGCCACTTTGTTGATGATTCTTTTCTCACTCTCCTTGAAGAAGAGTAATCTTTCACACCTCTTTGGACTGTTTGGATACTTTTTGTTTGGCCTTTGGTTCATCCATCAAATGGGACAAAACTCAATGTTATCGACAATCGCAATCCCTTACCCATTCATGGCTTGCAGATCTATAATGGAGTTGGATCCAACCAAGCGTTCAATTCAAATTCTTTGGCATTCCTTTCGCCTTCCAGGCCACCTCAGCACAACTTTGCAGCTATGTGGTTCAACGAGTTGAGTGTAAAATATCCTATTAGATTACCAGACCTCTCTAAAGCAGATAAATTTTAAATTTGCTCCAAGGTTCTCGCCGCCACCAATGTGTACCACTCTTCTTGATAGGCTCCTTCTAATGCTGCCTATTCCAAGATCAAAAAAATTCTAAGAGACTTCCTCTGGGCTAATTCAGAAAGCTATAATAGATTTCTTTGAGTGGTATGGGATACTTGTTAAAGACTCAAAGAAGTAGGTGGCCATGGTCTACTTGACATCAAGCTTTAAGGGCGAGGTCTTTATGTTAAATGGATGGTTTGTATCTTGGAAGGGAATGAAGCATGGAAGATTCTGCTTCAACATTGCATCTACTAAGGCTCTTCTTTAGGAAGAAAACCTAGAAAGGCCTTAACTTCCAATCCCTTCCCGTATGTCCGATCTTAGTCAAAATCAGAGGTACTTTTATGGTGCATAGTATTTGTAAATCATGGGAATTTCTTAAATAACACCTTATTTAGAAAGGGATGGCTTCAGATATGTCCTTTTTATCATCTCTTATTCTCTCTGGTGGTTATCCATTTTCACTTTCCACGAAGCACCTCTTGCTCTATCTCCTTGGGTTAAAGCTATTCGGCTCTTCAAAAAAGGTTTCAAAGTTGGGGGTGATTTATTTTGTAAGCATTCCAAATCTTGGATTTCTTAGGGAGCCTTAGCTTTTAATTTTAATCTTCAATGCCAAGATGTTGAATCAATCATGAAAATCATTTCTTGCATACATGAGGAGTTCTTACACAAAATTGACATCATTTTAGGTGTCCCATCGTGGCGCAACTAGAACTAGCCTTCCGACACTCTGCTTTGCCATTACACATCTTGCTTGGGTTATTCCCTTCTCACCCTGTAGATGGTGAATGTTGATTCACTTAACCAATGATGGATGTTTAAGTGAATCAACATTCACTAAGCCATATGTACAACATTGGTACATTGATATTGGATGCTTGAGCCATATGATATGAGATAAGAAAAAGTTCCATTCCTCTAAGAAAGTGGAGGAATAATAAAATTTGGAGATAACGCTACAATAAAGATAACATGAAAAGGTAATCTCAATATCAATGATGGAAAGATAAAATTGAGAGTGTGTTGGACATTGAAGCGCTGAAGCATAACCTCCTCGGTGTTAGTCAAATGTGTGATCAAAGACACATCCTCACTTTCCATCCTCAAGGTTGTGAAGTAAGGAAATCTAATTCAAGAAGATTAGTTGCAGATGTAAACAAAACAGTAAATAACTTGTATGTGCTCAGTGGAGTTGAGAAATAAAGAATCTATATGACACAATCAGCTGAGAGTTGGTTGTCGCACAGAAGAATGGGCCATATGAATTTTGAAAACTTAGTGAAAATTGACAATAAGTAGTGTGTGAGAGACATGTCAAAAATCACTAAGCCTTCAAACACTATTTGTAAGCAATGTCAGCATGGAAAACAAACTAGAGGAAAATTTAAATCAAATGAGTATTCAAAAATGAAGACTTTAGAATTGATTCATACATAATTGTGTGGGCCCATAAGAACTCAAACTTTAAAAGGTGAGAGTTACTTTATGTTGTTAATTGATGAGTATTCTAGAATGACATGGGTTGCTCTTCTAAAGGATAAATTCGAGGTGTTTGAGGACTATAATTTTTTTAAATAATTAGTAGAAAATGAATCTGGGTTGAAAATTAGTGTTTGATATCTGATAGAGGAGGAAAATTTCTTTTACACCAATTAAGAGAATTTTGGGAGGAACATGGAATAAGAAGATAACTCACAACTGTGTGAACTCCGCAAAAAAATGGAGTTACTGAAAAAAAGAACTAAACATTTCAGGAGATGGCAATGGCTAGATGTTGAATGAGTCCAAATTTTCATATATGTATTGGGGAGAAGTATTTAAAACGTCGATTTACATCCTTAATAGAGGAAAAATCATAATAAGCAAAACTAAAACACCTTACAAACTATGGAAGAGTAGACCAGCTACTGTTCAATACTTTAGGGTGTTCGGAAGAAAATGTTATATTAAAAGAAATGATGAATATTTAGGAAAGTTTAACTCTAGATCTGATGAAGGTATTATACTTGGATACTCCTCAAGGAGTAAAGCTTACATATGCTATGATAAAAGACTTCAAAATATTGTGGAAAGTGTTGATGTAAGAGTGGACTCGTTCAAAAAACATAAGGTGACCACATAAGTAAGTGATCACTCAGAAGTATCAGAACAAAATGAAGTCTAAGAAGAAATTGAAGAAAAGCAATGAGAAGATACTAAGGAACCATTGTGATTTTCTCAGAAGAATCATCCCGAAAATTTAATTATCGATGATAAAGATGTTGGGGGTGACAACTCGACAAGGGCTAGTAAGTACATTTGAACGAGTCAATTTCTCATTGTTATAAAAAATTGAGCCTAAAAATGTTGTAGAATCTAGTAAAGATGAACATTGGGTCAACACCATGGAGGTGTAGACACAAAATCACACACTTTGGGTAATTATCTAGTCCTGATTACATACTATTATTCCTATGATTCCTAAGTAATAAAAGTACTAATTGACTCATGTCTTTGGCCATCTTTGCTTTCTTTTTGTTTCCATTTTTTGGTCGTACACTCTTTCTAGCTCAGTCTTCCTTTTCACATTCGACATTTCTCATTCTAGACATCAACGCCTAGCCAAGATGCCAGCACTAGACACCCCCATCCCCTCTGGGCGCCCCTAACCTCTTTGTGTTTTGTTCACATCTTTTGGGTCATTTTTATTCATTTGAGAATCTTATATTTTTAGTAGTCAAAATTTTCGGGTTAATTACGATATTCAAGCAAGGGAATCATATAAATATAAAGTTATGTGATCATAATAAATGACCGAGCACTAAGCATTAGCTATCACCATGTAAGGTTACATACATAGGCTATTTAAGGGCATTGAAGCATCCATTCTAGCATCCAGTCAAGGGAAACGGACGAAATTCTTCTGCATAAAATTGATAGGAGGGTAACTTAATTCTATTCCATGCATACATATACTTACATCTTCTACATCTAGTTATTTTCTCACTATCAAGTGCAACACACACATGAGCAACCTAGGGCACAATGCCCCACACACACCTAGAACTACATTGGGTCTGAAATATAGTGCAACGCTCAGTCGTAAGTTCAGTCATTTGATAGTCAAGGACAATCTGACCCCTCATTTGTATTCTTTTGTTTGGGATTTGATGCACTCTTGAGGGTTTTACAAGTCATTTCTTTATTGCAGGTTATCAACGACATCATCGATCATTGTGAGACATACTAGCGATAAGAAGCAAAGGAAACTGAACATATTGCAACCCTGGAGGCTTCCTGAGGGTTTGAGCAATCACAGGCACCCAAAGCAAGTTCTGTGGCACCAACAAGAGCCCTTGACCCATTCCAGGTGCCCCGATCTTACATATTTCCAGCTCACACATTTATATGAGGTTCTATGTGGCACTTCTCCTTCTCTATTCATCAAGTCAGCACTTTGGCACATTCCAGATTTCGTTGCAAAACAACTAAGCATTCTTATTCCTTATTTATAACTAGGGTTTTATATTCTCTATCTTAATTTTAGTTGGGTCTATCTTGTACTTAATTGTCTATTCACTTAATGCTACATTGCATTAGATTTAGGAATCTATTTATCTAATATTTTATTAACTAGGAGGAAGAATTGAATCAACTAGAAAAGAATGGAACTTGGAAAATTGTTTCAAGACCAAAGGACAAAAATATGATTCGCATCAAATGGGTCTTTAGAAATAATTTGAATGAAGATGGTGAAGTAACCAGAAATAAGGCAAGGTTAGTATGCAAAGGGTATGCTCAAGTAGAAGGTATTACTTTTGAAAAAACCTTTGATCCTGTTGCTCGATTAGAAGCCAATAGAATGTTTTTGGCGTATGATAGTTGTAAGAATTTTAAGTTTTTTCAAATAGATGTCAAATCTGCATTTATAAATGGAAAATTAGTGGAAGAAGTTTTCATTGAGGAGCCAGAAGGTTTTCTATTATCAGAAAACAAGGATTTTATGTGAAAATTGAAGAAGGCATTATATGGCTAAAACAATCCCCCCAAGCATGGTTCTCAATACTTGGCACATATCTTCTTGACCAAAGGTTCAAAAGAGGAATAAAAAATAGTAATATATACATTAAGATAAAAGGTAATCATCAATGGATTGTTGTCATTTATGTAGATGATACTATTTTTGGAGGAGATGATAGAAAAAATCACCAAGAGTTTGCTAAAGATAAGAAAAATGAGTTTGAGATGTCAATGCTAGGAGAATTGTCAATTTTCCTTGGTTTAGAAATTTCTCAATTTGAAAAGGGAATCTTTATCTATCAAACTAAGTATGTAAAGGAGATGTCAAATAAGTTTGAAATTGAAGATTGCAAATTGGTCAACACACCTATGGTTATAAGATGCAAGTTGAGTAAGGATGATGAGTCTTCTGAAGCAAATGAGACTCTATACATGTCAATGATTGGCAGCTTATTGTACACAATAGCCTCTAGGTAAGATATCATTCAAGTCGTTCGTTTATTTACATGTTTCCAAGCAGCCCCAAAAGAAACACAAGTGCAAGCGGTTAAGAGAATATTCAGATATTTAAAAGGAACTTTAGATTATGGTTTTTGTTACCCAAGAGTTGCAAATTTCACCTTAACAACATATACAGATGTAGATTGGGCATGTCACATGGATGATAGGAAAAGAAAAAGTGGAGGAACATTTTTCCTTGGTGGAAATTTAGTGTTGTGATTGAGCAAAAAATAGTCTTGTCCACAGTAGAGGCAGAATGCATAATATCAATATTGTGTTGCACACATGTTCTATGGATGAAGCAGACTCTACAAGAAATTAAGGTAGAAAATGATGATCCCATTTTAATATTTTGTGATAATACTAGTGCAATTACCATTTCGAAGAATCTAGTTATAAACTCCATAACTAATAATCTTCAAATCAAATATCATTACTTGACAGAGCAAGTAGCTAAAAAGAATGTTAAGTTGGAATACATTTCCACAAAGGAGAAAATAGAAAGCATTTTCACAAATCCCCTCTCAAAAGTGACTTTTGAGTACCTTAGACACAGGTTGGGTGTGATACCCTTATCATCGAGTCAAATAAGTCTCAAGGAGTAGCATCGGTTCAGAGGTAGTAGTACAACAAGAGGAAGAATTAAAAAAAGGGAGAGTATTCTATTTTGAAGATTATTGTTTATTTTTAGGGTTACCATCAATGACAAGCGGGAGATTATTGTAAATATTGTCATTGATGTTAACGAAGAATGCACATCGATCAAAAGAAAAATAACAGTAATCAGATTTAATAACAATGAATGTAATAATTGTATACCAAAATGTGCAGCGAATTCATGAAGAGACCATTTATTTAATGGGCCAACCAACCCCCATTATGATTAAATGATTTGTTTTTATGTGGTCGACCTCCCTTGAAGAATACTGACCCTATTGGGTGAAGACTCATGACCATTCGAAAGGGAATTTTTGGGCTATAAAAGGAATATTTTTGGATGGAAGAAGGGCAGATTTTGAGCAAATATCATTCGAAAGAAGAGAATAATTTTAGGTGTGAAATAAGAGTCATATCTTGAGAAGATAAGAAGGTTTGTGAATAGGACATAAAAGCCTCAATCATTCATTGAAACAACAACACTACGAAGGTGGTATCATCATCGGTTTGGAGGTTGGTGCCTCATAAAATGAAGAAATGGGTGTCTCTTGTTGAGTTGGTGCTTGGTTGAAAAGATTGGTGTATGAATTTCTAAGTTGGTGCTTGACATTGGGGGTTGGTGTCTCCAGTAGGTTGGTGCCTACCTGAATTTTATAAGCAAATATTTTACCATGGTTTTTTCCTGAAAGGGTTCCCACATAAATATTGTGTTCCTCTTGTGTTGCATAATAATTTAGATCTTATGAGATTGCTATTGTTCTGACTATTAAAGTTTCGAATTATTAAAATTTTATCTTATATTGATTCATCCTACCTCTCAGTATAAACATGTGTTTAATAGTTTTATGGTGGTGTGAAATTTTTTTAGAGAATTACACCTTTATAATATAGAAAAGGATATTCTTGACACAAAAAATGGTAGCCCATATTTGAACCAAATGCAATCAAAGGATGATAATGTCATCATGAAAATTATTTGACATTTTTGATGTGGTATCATTACCATCTTTCATGCATCGTGGATTAGAGGTGGTGATCTCCATTTACATCTCAAAACTTGACAACATTTGTTGTTGTTGTTTCCTTATGTCAAGCTAATAGTTAAAATTGGTATCCAAGTAGACTTGGAGGTCATGAACATGGCCACACAAGTTATCTAACAATCGAGACATTTTGGAAGTGATATATTTGTATTTAGAGGTTCTAAGACATTATTTAACATTCTTGTTGTGGTGGTACTTCTAGTATTCGTGCACAATGTCCTGGAGGTGTTGATCTTGATGTGGTTACAATATAAATCAGCATGGGTCCTTTTTGGTTTCTAAGATACATGTGTTACAAAGATATTCTCAAGTAACCATCCATGCAAAAACACATTTTCTTATGTCTCTTCTTTTCGTGCATATTCATGAGCAACTTTATAAAAGTGTATATTCTTCCATATGGGTTTGTTTCATGCGAATTTAACGACAATCAAAGGAAAATTAGTAGAAGATATCAACTTTATCTTTTTTTTCTTCCATAGCGCATGGGATGAAATTGAATACTTATTCCACTATGAAGTGGTTGGAATATTATTTCATGGTCAAAGTTTTCTCTTGGTTTTTAAAATAACCTTGTCCACTCATAAGACCAACCTCGTGAGGGTGGAAGTCAACTAGGCTCCCCTTTCCTTGCCAAGAAAAACGGTCAAAAAAATGTTGGTATTTGATAGGAAAATAAATGAACAAATAATTGGAGTTCCCAAAAAAATGAATTTAACAAATATAAATTACAACATAACTAATTGAATACAAATATGATGATATATGAACCTGAGTTCTTAGTTAATTACACCTAAGACATCTCTAATCTTTAGAATTCCTAATATCGTTTTATGATCATTGTTGTAAAGTATCCATAACACCTTTGCCTTCGGCCTGGAATTTTTTTGAAGTGATTGAACATTCATAGTAATAACTAAGTGTGAATATGTGAAAACATTATTTTCTATGTCATAGTCCTTAAATGTTGGAACTCTAATTTTCCTTATCAAGTAGGTCCTTAACCAATTTCTTGTTATAACCACTAAACTTGTTAGATACGTAAAGTCATATGCATATGTAGTAGCCCTTACAATTTTTTAGTTTACCTTCACACAATGTGCCAACCAATAGTTTCATTTCTCATCATTTCCTCGATGAGCAATGGAAACATATACATTATCATATTTAGAAATATGTTATAAGTGATCATAGTTTGTGGAGGTGTCCATTTTGTCAACTCTACACTGGGAAAAACAATTTATCGCGATTATTGTCCGAGTAATCGCGATTTTTAGAACTATGATATATATATATATATATATATATATATATATATATAACTCATTAGTATGCAAAGGATATTGTTTATGGACAAATTGAATCATGATACATTGTCAATTCAACATTATTCTTATATCACTACGTAATGCAAATAGTAAGGGTTACAAAATACTATGGTTTACAAGACTCAATTTTGGACAATTTTCAAATTTGATTACATCTCAAAAAAATCTTGTACATTTTAATTTGGCTATATTGTACAAGAAGTGAAGTGTTTTGCATGGGGTGTGCAGTATCGAATTTCACATCTAAATTTTAAGACATATTTAACATTTGGTGAGAAGAATATTTTCATGCCAAAATTGTTGTATTAAATTAAATAATTAACTTGTTATCACTATATGTGGAATTCTATCACTTAAAAGCCCAACAATAATTTATCGATGGATCATCTAAACCTTGATCTTCTTACAGTATCTCTAGATATATTTTTTGTGTAGTTTTAGATCAATACATGTTAACCTGAGTATTTGGGATTTTTTCAACAACTTCCTTATAATAGTATATGTGATTACTCTATGTATTGCATTTTATCTTGTTCTCAACTATTTTTCCAATATAAATAATTACTTAAACAATATTTTCCACAATAATTTTATCTCAATCACTTTAATTACTTGTTATTATTCTTAAATTTTTCATGACACACCTCATTTTATACATTCTTAACAATTGAATAAAAAATTGTAACTTCTCACTTTAGGATTCGTTCTCAAGATTTTTTGAAGAGTTTTAAAACACATCCTTATGGTATGCAAATGTTTTTTTCCCCTCATATTATTCAAAATACTTTCATCAATTTCAAAATACCACTTCATTGCTCCTTTAGATTTTATACATATTTCTTCATGATAAACAAAAGGTGGGTTGTGAAATACAATACGTTATGCATGCTTGAAATCATATTTGTCCTTAAGAAAAATATCTCGATTATCAATTATTTCATAATTTTGATCTTGATTAGGTCCTTTTAATTACAACATTAGTTTCTTCATTTGGCATGGACATTATTTGGCATCCCTGATGTGTATCACTACAAGTTTTCATGCACCATGTCATGGAGGTGGTAATCTGCATCTCAAAACTTGAAAACATTTATTGTTAATGTTTCTAAGTGGTTTCTACATGTGAGGCAAATAGTGAATATTGGTATCCAGGGTGAACTTGTAGGTCATGACCCTGTGCACACAAGTGCTTTGATAATTTAGACATGTTAGAAGTGATAGATTTTTATTTAGAGGTCTAGCAAGTGGAAACACATCCATGAGGTGCAACCTTATGTATTGACTATTATAAAATAACAGTTTGGGACTAATTACTAAATCATATGTTGTGGATCTACCTATCCTTCTCAATGGATGTGATTTAGGGTGTAACTAAACGAATTCTACATCCACCTAACACTTCTTTCAATTAGGATGAAAGACAAATGGATCATGTTTTACAACACTTTATTGCCTTCCTAAAAAATAAACTTTTTTAGTATAGGGAAGGATGTTCTTGATGTGAGAAAGGGTAGCCCATCTTTATACTGAGAAAAAATTTAAAAAAAATGAGAACATGGACCTAAGACATTATTTAGCATTTTGATGTGGTTGTACTTCTAGTTTTCATGCACAAAGGCATGTAGGTGTTTATCTTGAGGTATTTTGATGTGGTTGTACTTCTAGTTTTCATGCACAATGGCATGTAGGTGTTTATCTTGAGGTGATTACAATATAAAAGGTGAAATGAGTATGGGTTCTTCTTGTCAGTTTTCAAGATACATTTCATAAAGAGACTCTAGTAACCATTTGGATGTAAAATCACATTTTCTTACATCTTTTTTTGTGTGTATTTGTGTGCAACTTAATAAAATGGAAATTCTTTCATGTGATTTTAATGAAACTCAGAAGAAAACTAGTAGCATGTCTTAATGTCATGTAAGTAGTTAGTGAGCTTGTTATTTTTGTCATGCAAACCATGGGTTGGAATCCAGGTCTTATTCATCTTCGAAGTGGTTGGAATATTGTTTCGTAGTCATAGTTTTCTCTTGGTTCATCACCTTGGAGATCACTGACACGAAGGCTATATTAATATACATTCTAAATATTCCAAGGGTATTCCATGAGTTGGACTCCAAATCATAAATACTCCCAAATCTAGTGATGCATGTTGCTAAGTGCCTTATGCCAAAAAAGGGTTTAGGTAGTTGCATTGTTTTGAATCTAGAAGCATTAATTTATCATATAGGCTCAGTGCATGATACACAAAAACTTCACTCATATTGGGATGATTACATTAAGCTTGTATATAGTGGAATGATTTCACATATTGGGGTATGGAAGGTTAATATTGGATTATTATAGGACTTATCTTCCTTTATTGTTCAAGGTTTTCTATGGTTCAAGCAAAGGATAAGCCAATTCAGGAACATTACATCACATCACAATAATCTAGATCTAGATTGTAGTTTAAGAGCATAGACATACATACGAGCACCAAAATTTGTAGAGATTTCATATTATCATAAGATATTTTTGGCAACCTCATATGAGTTTAAAGCCAAGAACCCGAACCTCTCCATCAAACCTGAACTAAATAGGTTTTCAATCCATTAATTTTTCAAGTTTTGTTAAGAAGCTACTTTTAGTCATGTTTTCAGCTTATGAATCTTATATGGATCCATCTCACTCAAAACTTAAGTTGGGAACTTTTACTCGTGCTCAAACATTTACTCTTCATTTTTTATTGATTGGACTACCACTTATCAAAATAATTCGAATTCAAGCGACAATTTTATTTTCTATTTATAGAATATAAATTATATACATTAGTCTTAATTATTTAAACACAAAACACTAAATAATTAAATCAACAACCTAAAAAAATTCACAAAAGTATTAGCCACTTTTTCCTTAACCTTCAATCACTTAATACAATTTTGTATCAATCATATAAAAAATTAGCTGAAGCTTTTCATACCATCGTATTAACCCATCTTCTAGATGATATCACCTTATTATACAAAACATACAATAGTTATTGGAGTGTTCCACTTGGAACATGAAACATGGAGTTACTTGGTAAAAAAAATAAAAACACGTGCAACTACAAGATTTAGAATATCCCCTTGTTTTTAAAAATTGTTATCCTACCTTTCTTATTTTGGACCTTTTTTTTTCGGTAATTGTTCTTTTTAATGGTCAAATTTGTTAGGTAGTCACAAATCACATTTTAAGGGTTATGGGGGAAAACAAAACCATTTAATAGTGGCAATTTTTGTATAACATGTGTAAGAATGTTCAACATCAATGCATTTTGAATTACATTCCATCATTAGGATGTGAGAAGAAATGAATATTTCAACGCATTTGGGATTACAATCATTTAGTTGAAAAAAAAAAAAATCCTTTCACTTTGACAATGTTCTATCTCATTATAAAAAAATTTATAACCATATTTCATATCATTATGCTTATTTTTATGGATATACCGTGTATAAAAGTTACAAACAAAAATTATCCTTTGTATGATTGCACATAGTTTTTACCATTTTATAGAGATAACAAATTATTTCATATATGGTGTTTCCTTAATTTTTAAAATGTAGTATCTCATTTTTCTAAATTCTTGGAACTTTCTTTTATACTATCCCATTTTTTATAAAAATTCTATTGAAAATTACAAATAAAAATTATCCATTATATTGTTGCACTAAGTTTTTATCATCTTATTTAGAATTTTCTATCCCATTTTTTAAATGCTTGGAACTTCTTTTCACACCACTGCTGTTATTCTTATGTCCCATTTTTAAAATATATCATCCCATTTTTTTATTCTTAAAATTTTCATGTATTCCGTTACTCTTATTTCTATGAATACACCCGTTAAATATTACAAATAAAAAAATCTCATTATATAATTACACACAATTTTAGCCATCTTGCTAAGATGATAAATTATCTAATATACATAAAAAAAAAAAGTAACCCGTATTTAATTTCACACAGTTTTTACCATCTTACTAAGATACCACCCACTTAGTGTTATATTAATTACACACAATTTTTACCATCTTGCTTATATAATAAATTATTTAATATACATAAAAAAAAAAACCCATATTTAGTTTCACACAATTTTTACCATCTTACTAAGATAACACCCTCTTAGTGTCATTTTTTTTTTTTGTAGAGAATTGAGTCTATATTTAGGTGTCATTTTTCTCTCCCAAACCAAGTTTTAAATTTAATTTCTTTACTTACCAAATTAAAGATAATTGATATATAAGACCCTTTAAAATACCACATAGAAATTGCAAATTGCTTATATAATTAATTTACATATTAATACAAACTAATTGTTATTTTATAATATTTAAAATCAACTCATTTGCTTATTTATTTCCATATCTATTTTGGCTTTCCTTAGTACTTCACTTCAGCTAGTTAACAAAATGTCTAAGGTAGCCAATGGTTTGACTTTGTTCCTTATTTTGTTTATATTTTTGGAGGCAGGTTTGCTCGGCATCAAAGTATATGACACCCATAAGAATTTGGTAAAAACTTTTGATTATATTATATGTTTGGAATTCATAAGAAAGTGGTATAAAGATTTAGTTACATTGTATGTTTGAAGGTGTTTGAGACCAAAAAAAATATGTATTATCATAACATAGTCATTTTTCAAACTATCTTATTATGATTTACTTGGTTTGCAGGTGAAAGAAGATCCCCGGATGTCTTCCTCTTCGAATTTAGGGTTGGCATCACAAAAAGTTGCTGCCAATGGCTGCACAAAAAGTTTTGAAAAGAGATAAAGCAGACGCAGTGAATATGCAGTGAATATGCCTACACAGGAGAGAATTGAAGAGAGCCTCTTAGCCTGCATACCACGCCTTCTCTGCATTACATATTTCTACAGAATACATAAAAATGTGGGCAACATAGGAAAGTTGGCTCCAAATTTGATATGGATAAAACTTCGCAATTGTGAATTTGTACAGTTCAACCTGTGGGAATAAATTATTTCCCTGAAAAGACTGTTCAATGTCATCTAGAAACTTTTTCTGTTTCATGTAGAAATCAGTGCTCAACAAAGGGGTAAATGTACAGAAAAAATTAAGCAACAAATTTTACAGTCAAATGTCGTTTTAACATAGCTTTCTAGTGTCATATTGCAAGAACAACAAAACTAGCATTAGAAAACATTGCAAGAACAACAAATGTCGTTTTAACGTTTAATTCTTTGGATGAAATATTGCAAGAACAACAAAACTAGCATTAGAAAACATCTGAAGAATGCTATTTTGATTAAGAAAGAGAGGGCATCCACCATTACAAATTTGTTTCCATGCGTTGGCCTCCGAGCATATTGATAAATAGGAGCAGAATTCATGATAGGAATTTCATTACACAGACAAATTGAACTACTCAGACAACACTGCGGGATTTTGAACCTCAGCAATCTGTACAAACCAAGGACCAGAAACAAACAAAAATTTAGGTTTAAATCTAGTGTTTAAACCTTGCAAATAGCATGAGTGGCAGCTTTGATTACCTGGTTATTGTAGGAGATTAGTTGAAGCAGAAGGTGAAGTGGAACCCTCGCCTGGTAGAGAAAGCCTCCTCTCTTATGCGGAAACCTGAATATTTAATTCCATAGCAAATTATATAAAATTATTATACTTCAAATTTGTGAATCTCTGTATATATAATTTAAATTCTTACAACATAATGATTTCTACACTTTTTGTGACATTTTTATTCAGAGATGTTGAACATGATAATTCTATAGCTTCTTCCCAGCATTATAGATCACAGTAGATAAATTATACTGTTTGGTTATTCATTTGGTGTAATAGCTACATGGAGACACAATAATCCATTAACAAATTGTCAAAGAGTGATTATTGGAGTTTGCAAAAGTCTTGCACTGCGAGTATAAATATAACAATGGCAGTTTTACTATAAATATAAATATGATTGACTATTTTTCAATTAATTTTTTTCTTTAATGTATGGTTTATAAGAGAGTGTTTGCTTATTTTGAATATGTTTAAATAGAATCAATTAATTATATTATGTTTAAGAAATATTAATGTAAGGGTTGATTTGTCATCATAATTTTAAACATGTACACTTATTTTTTAAATGTATGTTTTACTATCTCATTTCTTTATATTTTTTTTCGTTTTTTTAATTATAATGTTATACAAATTTAAATATTTCAAAATTTCACCCATTCATTAGATATTTATGTAGATTATTATATTGTTGGAGTGATATTTATGTAGATATTAAATTATATATTGGTTTATTATGTTTATTTATATAAGAAAATAAATTGAAACGAATGATTTTTTTATTTTTATTTTTAAAAAATAAAAATAATGTTAATATATGTGATTTATAATGACACAATCAAAGGATTGGTGGAGGATTGTAATAGTGTGAGGAGTTAATATTTAATCCTTTGATTTTTTATTTTTATTTTGTTTTTTAATTATTAAATATTTGTAAAATTTTGAAGTCACCCTATTTTAATTTATACACTTAATATAATTGTCATTTTTTGTTAAAAAAATTATACATAAATTAGAATGATATTTATAAATATATGTTAAAAAATGTTATAAAAAAAAATGATTTTTAATGTTATTTGTTAGGTGCACAAAATTCTTAGGCTTATCTTTTGGGACTGAGAGGTTTCCATTCTATTAAATTTGTCCAACACACCATCATACTTGGTATCTCTTAAGATTTGAATCTTTGGTGAAAAGTTAGGCACACTTCTTACACTATAATATATATTGTTGGACTACAACCCATTTGATTCTATGCACAAAATTCAAATGAGTGTCAATAAAAATTTAAAATCACACTAAATAAAAAAAGAATTTAGACCCCATTTTTTTCGAACTAAAGTGAGTGGTGTGTTTAGATTGAGGATACATATACCATTCAATAGCAAAAAATGTATAGAAAATGTATTTGTTTTCCAATTAAAAAACTTCTATAACAAATTTAAAATTAATATATATCAATCTTTTTAATAATTAAATTTAAAATACCAATTAATTTCTTAATTTTATTTAAAAAAAAATATTTTTAAATTATTAAATATCAGTATTTAAAATTATTAAAATAATGATTGAAAAATTAAATTGGTGACAAAGGATTAAGTGGTCCCTCTCCCATGATAAACCACAAAGTATGGTTGGTGCTTCGATTTTCGAATCAATATTCAAAATATATTTGAAAAGCCTTCTACATTATAAATTTGGGAGGCTTGAAGTTTTAAATCTGACTTATTATTAATGATAAATATATTATAAATTTGGGGGCTTGAAGTTTTAAATCTAATTTATTATTAATGATAAATATATTATAAATTTGGGAGGCTTGAAGTCTTTAATCTAAATTATTATTAATGATAAACCACAAAGTATGGTTTGATAGGTTGATTTTCACAATCAATGACAATATTTCTGAAAATGTTATATATTATAAATTTGGAACGCTTGAACTCATTCATCTAAATTATTATTCATGTGTTACATTGGAAATGATGGTGTAGGTTGATTGGAATTGTATGCGTGCCCCTGTTCAATCAAGTAGTCATAGTGGCAATACGGCACTCAAATTACCCACCTGGTTATTTGATTGGAGGCGTGCTATGCTTCATGGATGGAACGCTTGTTGCTACCTTTTACATCATTGAAGTATTTCTTCCTATGACTGTATAGATAAATGCAGTCATCTTGTCAGCTTAAAACCAATGATTTTGGATATCAACTGTTTTGGGTAAACCTATAAATTTGAATTGAGTTGGTTATCTTCGGCGTATTAAATCCCTAATCACCTGTTCCACAAACTATATGTGGATGATCGTTAACTTTCCATATCATTGATGCCAAACTCTTTTTGTTGTTGTTGACGTCGTTGTTTTCGTTGGATTATTGTGAAGCATATATATCTGTAGCGCATGGCTCACAATAAAATGAAAAGAAAAACCAATGAAATTTTCGTAAGGATTTGTACAACCATTTGGATTCTCTAGTATTGTGGTATGTTATAATGGTGTAAAATGTCTTCCATATCATCATTTCATATTCTAAAGCAGATGTTCTATTAAAAACTTATATTTATATGTTTTGAAATTCAATGATGAAAACAAATTTGTGTTTAGATTTTTTTCTTCCAGTAATTGTGTTCTTATGGTTTTTGGAAGATTAATCTAAGAAAATGAGAATTGGGTCAATGCAGATTGGATAGAATCTAGGTAGCTAGTGTAGAAAAATGAATTATTTCAGTTTTTAAACATTTTTTTTAGTGATTTGTGAACCGTGTAGATTGTAGATTTTGTCCATTCATTTGCATTTTGTTCCTTACATTTTCTTTTTTATGTTTGAGAGACAATTTTTGCCTTTGGATTAGTCTTAGGGAATGCCAAAGTGGATTGTGTTTAGTTGATGGATTATAACGTTGAAACCATCAAAATCTGCTTTGTGTTAAAGAAGGTAGATTATGAGAGTGATCAGAAGTCTACAATCCAATGTATGGTGTTCTTTTTTCATTTTAATTAATCTCATACTTAATTAAACACCATACATCTATTTTAGGAAGATTTAGAGTAAACTTTATACTTGCAGAAGAAAGCCAACCTGCTCATTGTAGAATTAATTATGTATGATGATTCCTGGCATGAATTTGAGCCCTAAACTCTTGCATCAGACATACACAATGGCTCGAAGATCAACCAAGTTTGAACAAGGTTGTTGCCCTATTTCAACCACTAGACCAAACCCTATGAGATACTTAGATACTAATGGGTTTTTAATAGTGTGTTGTCTGGATGCTTGATACACCACCTAATATTACATAGTAAAACATATCCACAAGTTCAAATTTTTAAACTTTTACTCACAAAATCCCATTCCTTCGTGGTAGAACTCATCCTAATTGATGTCTCCCCAAGTATTACTTGTGCCTATCCACTTAAAATAACTGTTATATCTCCTATAGATTGTAAGTTTCTTAGTTTTATTTTTAGTATTTCTGGTTAATCAATAGAATGGGGTTAAATATTCAATGTTTATATGAATTTCTGAGCTTCTTGCAAAATAGTACCATTTCTATAAGTGCTCATTCGTTAATGCACCTCCTTCAAATCAACTTATGTTTTACAATTTCTTAATATCTGTATTTGAATCTCAACATTAAATTTGAAGCTTTTTGAAGCCTGTCATTTAGCTTTATGTAATGCTTTTCAATTTAGTGTCTTATTTTTTCCACAAAATACTCTGAAAATTTGTTGAATCCCTGCCGGGCACACTTCTGACTTTTTCAACGTATATTATGGTTCCTATATTCAATACTGTAATTATTGTGTAGGTGGGTTGGAAATCCTTGATTTACTCTCCAGATTGGTTAAGTGATAAATCAAATCCAATTATTTGTGCTAGCTAGGTTACGAGTCTATAAACTTGAAGATTGACCGTCTCCCAGATTTGGTATCCAGAGTATTAAAGTGACTTTTTAAGGTTTTTCCACTTTGTTTCCCATAATAAGGTATCAAACACATTGAAGTAATCCTATCATATTGAACATAACTCGTTCAAGGACCTGTAGTGGGAGCTCTGTTAACAGGGCATTAAGACTTCCAAGAGGGGGAGGTAGAGATTATTCTTGCAAGAAAATGGAGTGCAAATGGAGATATATAATCAGATTTTAACCCTGTGAAATTGTTTTGTCATGGCAATTGCATTTATATGTTGAGAAGTGTTGAGATCTTAATTTTGAAGTTGAGTAATTCATTATTAAGGTGAACTAACAATTACTTCGAAGAAGAAATAACTGTATTTTTCCATTGGAGAGGCATCGAGCTTACTGCTACAACATTCACTAATGTGTTTGAAAGTGGCCTCTTAGATCCACTCAGGAGGTATTACGCAATTTTAACAAATTCTCGGTGACTGTTTCATGGCCCACACTTGAGGTTCAAGTTTTGATTGTGCGCCAAATTATGGAAAAGGCATTGTCAATTGAACAAATAACCTTGTTTGATCCTATCCTAAATATAGTACTAAATATCCACACCCTACACAAAGGAAGGAAAATGACTTAAGAGTCGTGTACCTGTATTTTGTTGAAAATTGCACTCACCTGCTCCAGTATTTTTTCATTTCTGCATGGAGAAAAAGTATATGTATGTGATGGATCAATATACTTTCTTTGTGTACAATAATAGCCAAACTTGAAATAATAAAAAAATCTGAAGAAGAGCTCCTATAAATGATTTATTGATAGCACAGACCAAATCTGCATAGTTTTACAACGAATAGGAAGTTAAAATAATTGCGAATCTTTCTTTCCAACCCTTGGGTTTTTGTTGCTCATATATATATTCTGCAAACAAGCAATTAGGCAAATAAAATTAGGAGAGAATTAATCACTGTATTCAATCAAGAAAGAAGATCTTAGAAATGAAGTCAAGTCAGACAAATACCAGGCTCTAAAGAGCTTAAAGGATGGGGAGAATATTCAAACATTGTGTACATGAACAAGATTGCAATAAATTATATGTTAAGATTCTCAGAACAGGTCGGTCACTCATGAAAACAATGCCATGTGAGTAAAATAGATTGAAGATATCACGAGCTTCATGAAAATTGCTCACATATTTTTCAGTTTATCAAGCACTGGACTGACCCCATATTATATTGAGATCTCAGCTCGACAAGAATTGGAGAAGGGGAGAATTGGCTGCGAGAAGGAAGGAAGTGGGAGTGAGGCATAAGCAAGAATCAGTATACCTGCATATATGGTGACATCATGCAACCAAAAACATAACTATGAGAGTCTTCCTTTTATAGTTTTGCCCTCGCGCTTTAGAAAAGTACATAACAACATTACATAACAATGAAGAAAAAGGGCATTCTTTGGAAGAGCAGATTAAAACTAAGCACTTCTTTGACCAAGTGAAATGACTGCCATTTTAGATCACCAACAAAAACTGATTTAACTGTCGTTAATAGGAGTGAAAATTAAATGTAAACAACGGCATTATCATCAAACGTTAACAGAGAGGTATCTCATTTCCTTTTAAAATTATGTTCCTTCCAGCAGCGCCAGCTATAAGGTTATGGGTCTAGGGTGGACTTTCGAATGTAATTCCAACACTAACAGTGTACATAATAACAGAGTAAAGCCAAAAAATGCAATGAAGCTCCCAACAACCATTTAATACGTTCAACAGTGTCTCCTCTAATACATTCAACATTCAATAGCCACCAAATTTTGTAGATGTGGTGAAGCCCATAATGCTGAATTAACAAATAGAAGAGCCTTCTTAGAGTTATAGACCTTGGAAACTATTAAACGGCTTGTGTAGATTATTGAACTAAGCAATCAAATGGAAAACAATACTATAATTCCAACTAAATTCCTCTTTTCTTTATTTAAACACAACAGGTACACTGAAAAGATTATAGAACTAGACTAACGGGAAAGACATGCACTGGTGGAGTGGAACGCATGGAAGCTTATTCCTACTAAGCACTGCCAAAAATTATATGCATATTCCTGCAATACAATGCACAACCATTGTTCAAATATCATGTAAGCTCTCCTTACAGTCCCTGTGAGCATGGATGTGAAATACCAACCGCGTGATATGATACTATGCAATTTGTCTGTCTTTTCCGAAGTGTGAGCGCAAAACTATAAAAGGAAGACTGACATAGCAATATGTATAATAAAGATGACCAATTTCCTGTATCACGGCCTTAATAGAGCAAAAAAAGAAAACGTCAAAATTCTAATAACATGATGGTGATCCAACAAGTTTGTTCTACTATGTGGTTAAAGAAGTGCATTGACCCACTGATGGCCAGGGTTGAAATTACCCTGGGAACCACTGGAATCAAATGTGATGGTATTAAAAGTAGAGCATTGCCACAATGATGGCCCAGGTTCGAATCACCATGGGAACTTCTGCACAAAAGATTGCATGCACTTCCGCAGAGAAGTAAAGAAAAACATTCCCAAGTCTAAGATTTCGCTGATCATCATGTCATAGGGTCTGAAGGCCTTGATGATGAGCTTCTCTCTGAAAGAACACTCAACGGAGCTTGCTCTGAGACATGGGAGTAGGGACTTTCCTAGATGGGCATGAGTCCTGCGGATGGGAATTGTCTGAGAAGAGAACCTTCCATTCTTAATTGAAAATTGCAGTTGTGCAGTCCTTAAACTGCATAGGCTTGAGAATTGTAAACCAGCCACATGGAAGGCCATCATATACAATCTATAGACAGCAAATATATATCAAAAAATTGAATTAGGAATATCTTACCTTTTCTAGCACGCCCAAATGACACAGAGTAAAATGCCAAATATGTGCAAATCATAGTGTTGTTTATAGAACTGGGTGATCAAAGGCAGGCTTGTGAGAAAGGTGAACACATTCAATGGTATCTCTAGGAATTGCAGTGCGGAAATATATGTTAATTCAAAAGAAGCCTACTAAAAATTCACATACAAGAAACCATTTTTAACATCACCATTGGGACTGCATAAGTTATTTATAACAGAATAACAACTAATGAGATCGACATCAGTTACAGCTGGTGCACAAAAAAGTGGATATTTAGATTAAATTTTACACACTCGTCCACATTAACCATCACAGATTTCATACTCTTATCTCCTTATATGCTATGCAGCTTAATATATTACAGCACAATATAATGCCTCCATACCCTACAAAAAGAAGGGTTGTGACCATTGATCATGCCCTATCATCATACAATTTTGCCTAAACAACTGCAATCTCTCGTACCCTACCACCATTTTTTCTGGCTGGAATAGGCCAAAATCAACTATCCTCTGCCATTTCTGATGTCGCAGTATGTTTAAGAGCTCCACAGTATGCAAGCTGGCTGAAAACATTTAAATGAAGATTCATATCACTAATAGCTTGATTTTAGTGTCCACTAAGAGCTCCACAGTATGCAAGCTGGCTGAAAACATTTAAATGAAGATTCATATCACTAATAGCTTGATTTTAGTGTCCACTAATAACCATAAAACGATTAACGGTACCATAATTTTGGTACAATAGTATTTTAGAGAAGAGACACTAATTAACAAGGAAGCATTATGCATATGCTCCAGATTTTGCTGTTCTGGCATCCAATACTCGGGTGAATTCAGGTATTCTCTCTCATATAGCCATAATACAATTTCTATTCAGCTGAACGAATAGAATGCATATAAAGTATACAACAGAGAATAGAGAATGAGGAATTAAATAACATAACCATACCCATACCTTGAGGCCATACGAAATAGCCTATATGTTATGCCAATATCTGCTACACCCTTTGCAGCTTCTTTGAATATAGTGTAACATGAACTATTGCTGGATGGCTCCCAATTGAATCAAATTCCTGCAGTAGATACATGATGATGAAACCATTAATAAGACCAACGAGAAAGAGATGAATAACTCCCAATGTGGCATAGCATTGAGTAGTTATTCACCACAATGATAAACAATCTCAAAAAACACATTGAGATGAATATAGAAGGATCCCATAGTTTCAAAGATCTAATATTGTTGTCAAATTCTCCGACTAATCATAAAGGACCCTCACCCACCTTGACCCAGTCTGTGCCTATCTTCTACAATCAGTCAAATAATTGAATTCATTATAAAATTCGACTCTTCAATCAGAGTTGAGCATTTCATGCAAGTGTAGTTGACCGCAAAACAAAAGATGAGTTTAATGTAGCTGAAAGCATGTCTTTTTACATACAATATTGTTTACAACTACGGAAAACTAAAATTCCCTCACTATAATTACAATTCAAAGAGGCAGACAACCATTGGAAAAAGTAGCCAGTCACAAAAGAAAGCATTGTCATCATTTTTCTCAGAACTGTCAATCAAATTGAGTCATAACAAAAATCAAGAACTCCATTGATCCGAAATTGGATCTGAGATATGTCCAATTCATGTAATTTGCATTGTAAGCGCTTTTAAAAGACATTTCTTGTAAAAGCACAATAGAACCTATATGTTTTGATGGCATATTTGGATTCCTCTCTGAAAAGTACACGCTTTAAAAAAAAATGGCACCCGATTTTGAGTTTGTATACAAAAACTACAGCCTTTGGAAGATACCGAACATTTGTTGGTTGCGCAACCGCTGGTCTATGGATTCTGTCATGCAATAAAGTAAAATGCCTGAAATGTAACAAATGAGAATGATTTGTCTTCCAAAACGATTTCTCGGCAAATTTTCATGACAAGGGCATCTTTGTATGACTGTTAGGTGTCAATTATCTTGAAAGAATGTAAGAGTTATGGAATTTGGATTCTCATTGTTGTTATAAGCAAGTTGGAGTTTTTGTCCATGGTTACATGGTGATTTCCCAACAGGGAGAGTTTATTCTTGAGGGATTTGTTGTTAGAGTGTTAGAAGGTGCTTAGCCATTCATGGCAATATTTTGTACATTTGAGTGAATTATATAGTGAAAGAGGAGTGCAGTTGCCTCACCCACTGGCATTTTCTCCCATTTTGGGTTCCTTCAAGGATAAAATTTTGTGTTCACGTGCTTGTAACTATCCATTCTTCACATATATGGGTGTTTAATATTGTGCACATTTATTTACAACTCTTCATAGCTCTGTTTGGTATACAAATGAGTTATTTTACAATCTCCATGCAAGCTTGGAATATCCACCTGGCTTACGAATCAGATTGGTATGAGAGATGGTTTTCCTTTTTTCCGTAAAAGGTTTTCTATTTCTGCAGATTTGTGTTGGCTTTTGTTCCATTGTGGTTTGGTGACTTGTGTTGTAGTTTTATGCCCAAGAAACAAGTGATTGTGGGAAAGAAGTGAGAAGCATGACGCTTTGATGATGAGGAGACCCATACAAATGAAAAACAGTTCCACAAGTTGGAGGATGATGTTTTAAGTATTTCTTTCATCGAAGAAGCTGGATAGGTTGGGGTCCATCATTGAGACTCTCGTAGAGAAGCTTGTTGTTTCGACGGAGGCACTAGAAGCAAATGAGGGTGCTCCCAAACATGAGAGTATCAAAGAACCACCCCATGCCAACCAAACTCCGCCTGCATTCAAGGCTGGGGTAAAGATTGAAATTCAGCCGTATGACAAAAAGGTGAATGCAGAGAGGCTAGACCATTGGCTAGCTCAGCTTGAGGTATACTTTGGTTTACATCAAATTAATGAATGTCAGCAAATCTCATTTGTAAGGTTGAAGTTATCTAAACATGCATTATCTTGGTTCGAAAGTAATGTTCATTCTTTGGTTATGAAGAAGCTACCACCCCTTAGTAAGCGGAAGGAACTTAAAGTTTTGATTACAAAACAAGTCTATCCTATTTGCTATGAAGAGGAAAGATCTATTGTCTTGCAATATCTTAGTCAAGAACAAGGACAAACTGTGCAAGACTATACTAGCATGTTCCGGAAGATGGCGGTACAAATGGGTCAAGGCACCCTTGATCGTGACGTCTTGATGAAGTATGTTCGAGGGCTGCATAGTCACTTGAGGAGGCCGATGTTGCTAGCTAAGCCCAAGAATCTTGATGAGGCTTGCTCTCAAGATAACTAGAGATGGATGAGGACAAGGGTTCATTTACCTCTTCAGATGATAATAAGGAAAGTGAGTTGAATGCTACTTCTATTTCTAATAAAGAATCATACAGAGGAGACTTGTTGGGAGTTGCATTCGGAATTACATCCTTTTAGGTACAAGAGGAAGATGAAAGTTATAAGCTCGGTTCTAGAAAAAGAGGATGGGTGCAACCAAGATGGGGAAGAGAAAAAGTGCTTAACTCCTCTTCAAGGGAAGGTATGTTTGGCCAGTTCCAATGACAAGGATGCTCCACAAAAAGGTGATCTGAAATATCCCTTTATCGAAAATAACATGTCGAAAACACTTAGACCAATTTTGTTTCCTGACGGCTAAGGGGTGTTAAAAAGGGAAACTATAGTATTAATAAATTATTATAAAGTACACAAAAAGAAGCTTTATTAATGACTTACTAAATATAAAACAGAAGATAAAGTGAAATTAGAAAAAGAAAAAGAAAATAAGTCACTTTTTTTCCCCTAGGGGAAAAATACGACATGTTGACGATTATCTTTGCGGATGAACCGTCGAAGTCGTGGGATACCTTAGGGAAGTGGGACGTGCCTCCTAAGATAACCTCCAGGATCTTCTCTATGGTGCGAGGTAAGGGCTAGAGGAAAAATAAAACAAAGTGCAAAAATAACTAAGGCGATACAGTGAAACTGATTTTAAAAGGCACAAAGATAGATTCTGAGAAACTATTTAGATTAGTCGAAGAGCGTTTAGCTTGGTCTGCTATTTTTAGAAGTATCTTGAATTATCAAAGGCCGAGAAGGTGTAAAACATAATAATATGTAGATGATAGATGCATATAGAAAACCCAAGGGCATATAACATGATAGATATTCAACATTTATCTAAAACTACCAGCAATAAAGGATGAAGGACGCGGACTATTGAGAGCTAAAATGCATAGAACAAGAGCCCTTTATTCATAGAGAAAGTAATACATAAGGTCGATACCGCACAAATTACAACTTTATTCTACAATAGAGCCTTGCTAAGGCTAGCAAACACAATAACTAATCCTAGAATCCTATGTCAGTTTCTCCTTTTTTTTCTCCTAGATCAGAACATTCCTATATAGACCCCCTTGGCTCTTGCTTTAATGTTTGCTTCAATTTTTGTGTATTTATTGCCAGAAGATGTCTGTATTATGTTAGGATATTCCCAGTGTATTATATGAGCCAATTTTGACAAATAACCAGATGCCCAAACTCGTTTTATCCCTCTACCAAGTTTTGTCTGTGGGAAATTTTTATTTAATTATTTATTAAATAAATAGTGCCCCGTTTGAAGTAATTGTGCTCCAGTTGAACCCTGTTGAAGTTTCACATGCCAGTATTCACATATATCAATAGGGTTTTCATCAGAAATGAATCCTGAGCTTTGTCTGCAACTTCTGGCAACCATTTTCGCTTGTATTTATTTCTTTTGCGTTTTTGTTTGGTTTTCTCCTCGGTTTTTCTTTGAAATTCCCCTAGGTCAATTCTTTCGCCAGTATAGTCTGTTTAATTGCCCGAAGCATCTGGAGATCATCTACCAACACAACGCCAGAAGGAATCAACCTCAAAATGCAAGCTTCTAACCAAAAATGATGAAGTCATGCACAAAAAGCCTTTCTCAGGCAAGTCGCAATTTTTGGGAATGAATAGGTTTAAGCTGCAATGGGATTTTGATAGCAGTAGGCATGTGGGAATTTATTACCTGCCTTGCAGGGTGAAAATTCCCATGAAGTCAAAGTCACTTTAAGTTGCGATGGGAAAATTAGAGGCGGCAAACAAGCGGGAATTTCTTCCCTGCCTTGCAGGGTAAAAATTCTCATCATAAAATAAAGAAAAAATCACTTAAAGCACCGATGAGAATTTTCCTCCTACCTAGCAGGCTAACTTTTCCCATCAAAAGGTTTTATTCACCCAAACAAGTCGCACTTTTTCAAAGGAGGCTAATTTTAATGCAAGTCGCACTTTTTGTAAAGTCACTTAAGTTGCAGTGGGAAAATTAGAAGCAACAGGCAGGTGCGAATTTATTACCTATCTTGCAGGGTAAAAATTCCCATGATGAAAGTCAAATCACTTAAGTGGAAGATGGGATTTTTAGAGTTGCGGTGCAGGGTGAAAATTCCCACCAGAAGTTGACTTTTTAAATTTAGAATTCACTCATCTCAAAGTCAAAGTCACTTAAGCTGTGATGGGAAAATTAGAGGCGGCAGGCAAGCGGGAATTTCTTACCTGCATTGCAGGGTAAAAATTCCCATTATAAAATAATGAAAAATCACTTAAAGCACCGATGGGAATTTTCCGTCTACCTAGCAGGCTAACTTTTCCCATCATAAGGTTTTATTCACCCAAATAAGTCGCACTTTTTCAAAGGGGGCTAATTTTAATGCAAGTCACACTTTTTTTTTTTTGATGAAATAGTCTATATTACTTTATATAAAATATTATAGTCTATCCATAAAAAATATGGGTGGTAAAGGGCACACCCCACAATCAAACTAGCTGTGACGGCTAGGAGACTAAAGTATCAAGCCCAAGGGGCAACAACAAACTTAACAACAATCCTAGAACCAAAAGTAAAAACTAGGCCGCCGCAACAAACATAGTTGCAGGGGGTGGTTGAGGCCCCTTATCCTCCAAGTTACTACCAGGAAGATCGTTGCCATCCGAAAGGGGTGGCCAACTTGAAGCAACTTCTTCATCTTTTTCTTCATGCTAGTTAGGAGAAATAGCAAGAGCCAACTTGAGAACTTTGCCAAATTCCCACCCATCCCTCTGCACAGGAGGCAAGGAGTGGTGGTGGGAACCCTAGCCACTGTGCTGAGCAGAACGGTGAGGGGACCCCCAACCACCGCGATTAACAGGGCTACGCCATCACTTGGGCTACCTCATGGGAGAGCGATGACGATGAGCTTGGTCTACCGACCGGTCACGACCACGACACCCTTTTAAATGAACAATCCCAGAAGGGGAGGTAGGGGTTCCTGCGCCATATTGCAAGGATCATTGCCCCAATGATCCATAAGGGTTTGAAGGTGCCGCACCTCCACCTCCACCTTGCGGGCTTGGTCCTGGATCTGTAAGAACACATTCTGTTAGGAAATAAGTGATAAAATATGTGGAATAATCCCTCACAGAATCGCAACAGTAGAAACTAATATGCATAAATTATTATAGATCTCAAATAAAATTGCAGAATAAAATAACACAACACAAAGAGACAGTATTTAACGTGGTTCACCCAATTTGGGCTACGTCCACCAAGAATCACTTGCTCATAATTTATTACAAGCCACCGCTCTCTCAATACAATACCCAAATCCGTTTGGAGCTATGCTCAACAAACTCTACAGAATTTACAGTTGAATTCAAAACACATCTGCAATGTTTTTAATTATGCCCTACCATATGCATAAAACCATATAAGTAGGCAACTACTTAAGCAGTTTTACAATACCATGTGTATCAAAACCATGGGCCAAAACCAGCGCAAAAACCTATGGGTCAAAAATCTCACCCATATGAGAAGAGCACATTTCCTGATATGTCGGGTGCATTTTTTCGAGGCAAAAAAAAATTTACGCCCAAACAAAAAAAATTCGGGGGTTGTGCCCCCGAACCCCGGCGAGGATACATGAAAAGTGTACAGCACTCTTAGTGTATAGTCTTCAACACTTTCACACATGAAAACAGGATACACAACCTAACAATCTCCCACTTGGAGACTAGTTTTCCTCTGAGCAAGCTTCTCAACCCTTCACTAGTTTCTGTGAAGACCAACCAAAGTTGAACACAGCTTCAGTTTTTCCCTTGTGACCACCTTGGTCATCATGTCCACAAGATTATGACTGGTATGAATCTTCTCCAACTTGAACTTCTCTTCCTCCAAAGTTGTCCTGATGAAATGGTACCTTAACTGTATATGCTTTGTCCTAGAGTGGAAAGCAGAGTTCTTAGCTAGGTGTATAGCACTCTGACTATCACTATGCAACTTACCTTCCTCCTGTTTATGCCCCAACTCCTCAAGTAATTGTTGTAACCAAATCATTTCCTTGCTTGCCTCTGTGGCAGCAAAATACTCAGCCTCCGTGGTTGACAAAGACACCAACTTTTGTAGTCATGAAATCCAGTTTACTGTTGTACTACACGAAGGGGTGTTTTGAGACATTAATTAGAGACAAAAATATATTTTTGTCTCTAATTAATGTACATCACATATTTTTGTCTCTAATACCCTTCATATATTATGGTACTTTTTATAACAATTTTTAATTAAAAAAAAATACACACCTACAATGTGGCGTCTAATTACAAGGAGGGAAAATTAATGTGGTAGCTGAGAAGTAGGCGGGAGATAGTTGGGTTTCATTCTCTGCATGCATTCAGATATGAACCAAGACAATGGCGAGTAGGTGGTACTGCAGATCTCAGGCATGCAAACGAGGCCAGGCTGAGCAGGTATACGCCAATTTTTTTATTTTGCCCTCGTTTTATTTTGTGGGTTTACATTATTTGTCTTGATAAGTGCTATTCTTTTGGTTGCAGCTCTGTAAATTAGCGCATCTGCATAAACACGAGGCATGTATAGACCATAGCAATTTTGACCCTGCTTGGCACGAGCTCTGAGCTTTCTGTTCAATTCTAAATCAAAACCATCATAGAGACCCCATTGTTCTTCAATTTCTTGCCTTGTGCTGGTGACCACAAGCTCAGCAGAGTTGAGACACAATTCTTCAGCACTAATCCTGCGAAAAATCTTGTATGTTCTATTGATTTCTTCTTTTGATTGCTTTCCTTGTTTCAATATTTGTTCCAGTTTATTCCGGCCTAAGGAATGACCAGTCAAAACAATGGGAACATTGAGAGCACAAGAAAGAAGGCAGGCCGCATAGCCTGCACCTGCATAATGACCATGGATCACATGAGGCCACACAGCTCTGCATCCTCCAATCAGATCCCCCAATACTTTAGAGATATTAAGAATGTGACCCAATGCACCATCTACAAACTCTGGGATGTATGGCCACAGATGTTATTTCTCATAATACTTTTCTTTGTCACCACAAGGAATTCGAACAAGGTGTGCTCCTCAAGCCTCTCCAATTTCTTCATCAAGATCAGAAGTTAGCATTTTTGTTGGTTCTCCATAGCTAGAGTCAATTTCAGGAGAACAGATCTGACGTGTTAGAAGGTCCACTCTGTACACTTCAGGCATTTGTGCCAGTGCCTTTGCAAACTCTACAACATATTTCACCTGCATAATAATGAATAGAATAAGGCAATTAATACTTTGAGCTTGTACGTCTTTGCACATATATTTTACATCTAAATAAAGCTATAATCCTAATAGAAGAAGGTAATCTGGCATTCCATATCCTACTTTGCAAAATGATTTATAACCATCTGTTCTTCTTATCATTAAAATCTTGTTGGGAATAAATATTTGAACATGAACATTGTAAAGTCATACATGCCAGATCCAGAGGAGGTTGTCATGTGTAGGGGACTTCCTAGGCATGCATGCTCGGTCCCAAGGATTTTGACGCACAGAGGGAACTTCGATAAATTTTAGGAGGAGCTGGCAAGAGTTTTTTTTTTGGTTGGCAAGTGAATGGTTATCGCCATCCCCTATGTGCCAAAGTTATTGGGGAGCCAACTTTGTGACCCAAACCTGTGACAAGGCTCAAGCAAACACTTTTGCCTACCACTGAGCTAGAGATCTCAGGCAGCTGCCCAACAAACTTAAAAACTTTTTTATTTCAAAAGGGTTTCGTGTCATATGCCATTTTTCACTTTAGGAGAATCTGTTCTGAATTACCACAGATTCCACCGTATCAGAGCCTTTGGAAATGTTGCTGGTCATACTCCCCGCTTCTCAATGTTTTGAAAATTTATGTGGGTGTGATGTTTCCCTTTTCAAGAATATGTCCTCCATACCAAAAGGTGAGGGCGGAATTGCAGAAACCTAGGCATTGAGATGCTCCCAGAATTGATCGTGTAGTCCAAGTTTCCTTCATACTCTCTTTGTGGGTTTCCTCCTAAGTTACCAAGAGCATGTGGATGGTGAAATCTATCAATCTCTATACAAGCACTGATATTTTTCCCAGATCTTTTAATAAACATTGGCATCTGAATATGAAGCTCTCTTTAGCCTTTACCTCTCCAAAGAGAACAAAGGAACCATTTCCTATTTCCATAAGGGATATGACCCATAACTGGTTAGAAGAAACCCTCAACTGCCCAAAATTGCCATATAGAATATTATATTGTTTGGAATTATCGACAACGTAAACTTGTTTTTCATATAACATTGTTGACAAGAGGTCCAACCTTAAATGTGCCGAAAAGAACACTGAACATTATATCTTCTATTAATGGAAGGAAATACTTTTCAATATCTTTCTGAATACTGTCTTGGCAAGTTATCGATTTCTAATTGTAGTTAGGAACCATATTTAATGGCCTTAATTAAGATGGTTTTTAGAAACACGTCTTTATCTAAAAATTAGTTATTTAAACTGGATGCTGGAAGTTATTTAAACACGTCTTTATCTAATAATGTGCACCCCAAATGGTGGTCAATCGACGGGCAATCAAGAGGGTGGTTCGACCCACCATAACTCTGTCTAAAGCCTCCTGCACCACCTTCTCACTCTCCCCATCCAATGCACTTGTCGCCTCGTCCAGCAACAATATGCTCGGATTCTTTATTATGGCCCTCGCTATTGCAATGCGTTCTTTCTGTCCCCCGAAAAATTGCAGTCCTCTCTCTCCACAGTAAGTCTCATACCCATCCTTCAAATGCCTGTAAAATGAGAACATATTACCCAAAATATGGTTAAACAACAAAAAAAATCTGTAGGGTATTTCAGAAGATGGGATCATCAACTTTATGGACCCTGAAAAGCTTTTGTCATTTTTGAAAAAAATAAGTGTTGTGCTATTATCAATAGTTATTGTAGACCTACGATATGAAATGGTGTGCATTGGCAACTGTAGCAGCCTGAATAATTTCAGCCTCGGTTGCAGTGGGCCTCCCATATAAGATATTATCTTTAATGCTTCCTCTGAACAAAACTGGTTCCTGCCCAACCAATGCAATATGTTCTCTCAAACATCTCAAATTCAATATTTTCAAGTCTGTTCCATCAACTGTGATGTTCCCTTTGACAGGGTCATAGAATCTCTCCATCAGTCCAATGATGGTGGACTTCCCTGACCCACTTGGGCCGACTAAAGCTATACTGCTCCTTGAGCTAACCTTCAAGTTAAAATCCTTCAGTATTACAGCATCTAGCCGAGCTGGATAAACAAAGGTTACGTTTTTGAATTCGATGTTTCCTTGAATTGTGACTGGTTTTTTACCCTGAGGATCATCTGGATTGATTTTGGTGACTCTGTCGAGAATACCAAACACAGATTTAAAAGCAGCAGAGCCTTTGGCCAAGTCTGAAGTCATGCTACCTGCTTATGCAATTACTCTTCCTGTGCTCACCAGAATGAAAAAGGTCTTAAATACATCTCCCCGGCTGATCAATCCCTCCCCCACGAGCCTTCCACCATACCAGTAATCCAAACCCCAGGTTAAGAAGGTCAGGCTCTAAGCACTGCCAATTCCAATACCTGCTAACCATGATTGCTTAATGCCCTCCTTGCGGGTGTGTATCTCAGTTTCTCTGAAGAGAAAGAGGACCCTTTCATTGGAACAAAAGGCTGTGATTGTTCTGTGGTTAGCCATTGCTTCTGGTGCTATTTGGCTGCACTGATTTTGGGCATCTCCAGATTTTTTAGACATATTAATTAACAAAACTTTTCTGGTGTAATAACACAGTTGTGAGAGGTTGTATTACTATCATCACTATAGCAAGGCACCACGCTATTGATAATCCTAATGCCACTGCCAACGTGACTCCTCTGTTCGCCTCACTCGTTAGGCCTTCAACACCTATCTCATCACTGATGGTCACTGGAGGTATGCCTTTCCATTTTTTTCTAGCGCTTCTGGTATGTACCAAAACCAACAGCCAAATTTTGTTCCTACAAGTGGAGTCTATGGAACTTACAATTATGCAGCACCCCTAATTCGTTATTGCTAATAGATTACATCTGCTGGTTTACAAAACTATGCTGTACAACAGCCTCCTACTGTATCTACCCTTTCAGTTTCTTCTGCTCTTTCTACTCCTGCAGTGCTTGGCCAAGCCAATCTGCCCCAAAACATGAAAAAGAAGAACACTCCGCCTGTTGTTCCAATCTTTGCACCTCACCTGCAAGATGGTCTTGAAAAGAAGTAAGGATTGGACACTCCTGTAGTCTTGAGGGCATGCTCTTTGACCACTTATGTTTATGCTTCCGAGGAGAGTGCAGGTTCACAAGAGATGAGAGAAGAGACAGAGGGTACTGCAATGCTCATGCTCATTGTATTGATTCCTCTGATGCCGATGCTTGTTGCTTCAAGGATCTCATCTGATGACTTCCTGCCTGCCTATTAATATGATTTATACAACTCAACATGATCATGAAGGGGCACTCCAAGCAGACAGAAAGCATCTAATTCTGCAAAATTTGTATCATTATATCAATCATGCATTTTTCTCTTGTCCCCTGCTTCCCAATGTGAGATGGGCCACATGGTTTCCACCCCCTACCGGGAACAACTCTCAAACACCATGGCTAAGCATCATGTGGCCAACAAAATTTACATTACAAATAATCAGAATTAAAAATCTGTAATGCAAATCACCCACAATTTTCTGTTTCTCATCATTAACAATTTCTCCATGTAAATGTTCAACTGAAACACATTTGTATGGCTTGTCACGCCCACATTCAAAAACATTTATATTTACCATACTCTGTCCCTTCTGTTAACAACAATTAATCTTTTTCTAAAGCTATCTCCTCTACACGTGTGGATGAGCTGTTCATAATTAATTATATTGCAATTGAAATTTCTGTCCATGTTTTGGGATGCAACAGCAATATATCTACTTGTGTGCCTTGTGTGGAGGCCACTAAAAGGGACCATGAACTTTTGTTTTGGTTGTCAAATCACCACCATTACAACTCTCCTACCCCAAAAGACAACGACTGGGTCGCTGCATTTTTGGCTGGAACATTAAATATGTAAGTTGGCAATTAATTTGATGGAATAGGGGAATAAACTAATTTTGAAGTTACAAACAAGAAGGATAACCTTTACTAAGAAGAGGTGGTGTTGGCAATCGGTTGATTATTTGCCTCCCAAGAAAGCCTTGAGGCGCTTGACCTCAGGGTCTGAAAGGAAAGTAGTCTTCTCAATAACTGCAGCAGGAAGATCGCTGGCAAAGAGAGCAAATGAGGTGATCTGCAATCCAGGTAAACTCCCCCCAAATGAAGCAAAGGCAACGGCATTAGATTTACCCACATTGATCTGGTAATGAAGCAACCCTCTGGGGAACACCATGACATCCCCCCTGTAGAGGGTCTTGCTGTACACAACATTGTCTGTGGAGATGAAGCCTGCACCTATGACCCCTTTGATGATGACCAGGATTTCAGATGCCCCAGGGTGGGTGTGCAAAGGGATCACACCACTGGGGGCGAGGTCTAGCCTTGCTATGGATATGTCCAGCCCGTTCACTGCTGGAAACTGGGGGCTGAATGCTGGTGTTACAGCAGCATTGATGGCATTGCTCACATTACCTGCAAGTATGGCCCAAATCAAGAGATGAAACACACAAAAGATATTTTTAGAAGTGTGTTTATTTAGAAAACATGGTTTAATAGATATCAATCTCAAGAATTTTCAATCTCAAGCATGATAATATTAGAAGGTTCTTCAAATGTAAATATGTGAAAAAGTTGGAAGGACTGCTATGGCTAGGTCTTGAGGATGAGTTCCTTGATATTGCATGTACATTCATGAAACTCTGAAGACTGTGCTAGTTTTGATATTTGAAGGGTTTGTGTATTTGTAAACCTGTGTCTTGTATGTTTGCACAAACTGTGATTTACCTAAGCCTTGGAGAAGTGAGATACGGCACATATGATGCATGGATGGGAGCTAGATAGTAAAGGAGTTTTTGTTTCTTTATGTAATGGTAAAGTCACCAATATCTTGTTGTACACAGTTGTATTGAATCAAAACAATTTATAGCACATTTAGGTAATGCGAATCTGGATTACAGACTACCTCAAGGCTTCATGTGGAGCTGTCAGTCACTTCAGGCAGTTTATAAATTTGCACAGTGCAGATATAGATCTCAGGTTCACAAACATATTTCGTGTTGTATTAGTGTGCAAAAACATCTATAGATCCTACTTGAATATTCAGACTTGTTGAATTCCGCTCCACGTTTGAGCAGTGTCATTAGAAACCTTAGTGCCTTGACATCTTTTTTAGAGAATGCCACAGAGATCTGGCCTGATCCCAAGATCTGCAAAGACTCTCAAGGGCTGCTGCTTATGACAGGCTTCGAGGGTAACTTATCTAGTAGCCATCCCTATTTCTGTCGTACGAAAACTTGGGACCTTGTGCTAGCTTGCTCCTGTGCACCACTTCTATACTCCCAAAATATCAAGCCACGAGAGCATTGCATATGCTGCCCAAGCCTTTTTCAATGCCACAAAAAAAATGATGGATGAATGCACAAACACTGATAGAAGCAGATCTGGACTGTTGCCTAACAATCTTCATCAGGAACTTGATTAATGACCCCCGTTGTCCAGTGCACCCCTAATGGCTCTCTAATCCCATTACAGCTGAGCACACTTCTACAACTTTTTCTCAGGTTAGCAAAATTCTCCAGATCAGCAACATGTACCAATCCATGCTACGAAAAGATGTAAGATGACCATTAGTCACAATAATCAAAGTAGAAATAATCTCTTGTCAATAGTAATAGTGATAATCAAAGAGATACGTAGGATTGAAAAGACCACATATTAATCTACCCCACCAAATCATTTGATAAGGAATTACCAAATATCCCGTACTACAATGTTTTGATTCATTTGGGCAGAGAAGTCACTCTTGATCAAGGCACATATTTGGTCATTAGATATTATAATGACGGAGCTTGTAGAGTATAAATTGGATTGATACTGGATACTGGACAATGAAAAGCAATCTACTTTATCTCTAATGAAAACAAAGACCTATGATAAGTTCCAAGATTCAAGTTTGCTTCCAATTTAACCTTGTAACTTATCATAGGTCTTATTGCAGCATGGTTTTGAATATGTGGACCTTCTCATGCTATTTTGTTTTCATTTTTAATAGATTAGATTGCTTTTCCTTGTCTAATTTCTTTGTTTTTTCCTTTTTTTCCATGTTTTCATTGTCTTCTCTTGCTCTAGTTGGTGTGGAGTGGCTTTAGCTGAAAGAAGGTAAGATAAGATAACATTCTAGTCCTACATATATTGGTAAATAGTTAGAATGTGCAAATACTTTTATTCATTTTTTAAAAATATTTTTCTTCTATTATTATCACGAGTGTTACTTTTTTTGTAGGACACTATTACCCAATTAGCCACTATACTTGGAAAAAATGGAAAGACAGGTACTTTCATTTTCTGCCACCTGTATTATTTCTTTAATGAATTGAATCTCAATGAAGATTAGTATTATCATAGTCATGAGTTTTTTTTTTAATAATACTCAGATCTTAAATAACACTCATAAGGGACCCCTCTTTTAGCTTACAAAAAATGGATTTTCAAAAGGGCCAAAGAAGCCATAATTTTCATGAGTAGATGGAATATATAATGGCACAAATGACCTCATAGTTCAAACTAATGATGTTTTAGTTTATGGAAACATCATAACGGAATTACCCATTTCCAAACTATAAAAATATAAGTCTCAAGTTGAGAGGTAGATGCTCATTATTTAAAGTATATGATTCATGCAGGAAAATAGTATATCTTCATCTGAATGTTCAGATGAACATGTACCGAGACCTACTCCAGGGACAAATGAATACTTTAATGAAATGATATATTGTACTTGTGAAAAGTGCAAAAATAGAAAATTAAAGAAGCGTCGACTCGTTGGTATCCATAGGTTGAAGTATGGAGTTTATATAGAAGAGGTATACTATAATGAAATTTCAAAAATGCTTGTTATTAAAAAATATGAAATTTTTATATCGCATTATTATTAACTATTTTAAATGATATTGTAATGTATAGCCAATCCAAGTTCATAATAATGTTGATGAAAGGGCATATGACACTGATGATAGTGACTCTCACAATGAAGAAGAAGACACATATATGGGTGATACCACTTCTCAATTAAATGAGGATGGGGTGAATGAATTTATACAAGACTTCTACACATATGCTGAAGAAGTTGATGATTCACCCCTAACTCAACTTGCTAGGACACCTCTTTACCCAAATGCAAATTTGTCTGTATTGGCAACACTTATGTTATTTTTGAACTTGAAGGTTATGCATGGAATGACGAATACATGCTTTACTGATATCTTGAGGTATATTTTAAATTCCTCTAAACTATATCTCTCCATGTCATTCAAGTTTTGAATATTGTGTATAGTGAATAATATAAAGATATTTTGTTGTTTCATGTAGACTTTTGGCAGATAAGATACTTCCAAAGGAAAATAAGATGCCTCGTTCACAAAAGGAAGTATCTTCAACAATGAAAGACATTGGGATGGAGTACAAAACATATGATGCATGTCCAAATGACCATATCTTATACTATGGCGAAAATGAAAATTTACAACAATGCCCAATATGTTTCACCAATAGATATCGTGAAGATCAAGTGTCTAAGAAAGTTCCTTATAAGGTTCTACGCCACATTCCAATAACACCGAGGTTTGAGAGGATGTTCAAATGTAAGGATTTGGAAAAATTTATGGACTATCATGCACTAAGAAGGAGCCAAGATGGTGTCATGCGTATGGTGGCTGATAGAAAAGATTGGAAGGAGCTTGAAGAAAAATGGCATGATTTAAGAAATGAGTCAAGGAATGCAAGACTTTCATTGGAAATGGATGGTGTCAATCCTTTCGGAGATCTTAGAACAACATACTCTGTTTGGCCGGTTTTCCTTATTAACAATAATCTTCCCCCTTGGATGGCAATGAAAAAAGAGCATGCAATGCTAACTCTAATAATACCAGGTACATGAACTTCTTAGTGCTATGTTCTCTTGAAGATGATGTACATTTACATGAATATATTTAAATTTTAATTCACATTTTATTCATAGGAAAACACCAGGTGAAAGATATGGACACATACATGGAGCCTCTCATTGATGAGCTATGTGAATTATGGAAGGGTGTCAACATGTATGATGTATCAAGACCTAGCAATGATAGGATCTTCCTTTTTCGTGCAATACTTATGTGGACAATTCAACGACGCTCCGGGGCTCTCTGTGTGTTGTGGTAATCTATTTATCATATTCATTTGTAATCATTCTATTTATGTTGCTTCCCATTAACTAAATATGGTTTGCATACTATATTTTACAGGCCTACAGACTAAAGGGAAACATGGTTGTCCATCATGTGGGCCAAAAACTGTGTCTAGGCAATCAAAGGATCTTAAAAAAACCGTGTACGATGAATATAGACACTTCTTACCTCAAAACCATCGTTATTGCATGCATGAGAAAAATAAGTTCAATGGAAAGGAAGAGGAAAGGAGGCGGCCAAAAAGGATGAACCCTTTGAGGTGGAAATCAGCATATGACAAAAAGGAAGGGAGAGCTTATCCATTGGGAATGAAAAGACTATCTAAGTTTTATAAGTTAGAGTATTACGAGCATCTCCCAATAGCTCATCTATTTGATACAATGCATATTGGAAAAAATGTGGCAGAGTGCTTATGGAAACATCTAAAGGGAACCAACAATGAAGACCAAATAAAATTAAGGAAGGACCTCAAAACGGTCAATATGATGCCAAACATGTGGTTACATGAAAATAACACATATGATCCTGCGCCATGGGTTCTTACATCAAAGGAGAAACAATATATGTTTGATACTATGCGTGCCATAAGATTTCCAACTAGTTTTGGTGCGACATTAAAAACCATATTCACAAGAGATGGTTCAGAGTTTTCTGGAATGAAAACACATGATTGGCATAATTGGATAAAGGTAATTCATGATATGCTTATATTTCTTGGTAGTATAATTGAAATTTTCAATATATTAGTAATGTAGAAGATAATATACCCAGTTTAAATGCTATTTTTCAATGTTGGTGTAGTATGTGCTTCCTACAACAATACAAAGCACTTTCAACCATGACATTGCACAAACAATTTACAAATTGTCCAAATATTTGAGGTATTCTAAACCATCATTTGTTATTCAATAATTAATTTTTTTCCTTCTATAAATATCATTTTCAATGTCTTTATAAATATTTTAACATATATTTTGCAAATATTATAACTGGTGATATGTTAATGCTTGTTACTAAAATTTATAGGTGGGTCTCATCTAAAGAGATACATCCAGATGAGTTGAACTATTGGAAGAGGAATGTTGCACTTTTGATGTGTGACATTCAAATGTGTTTCCCTCCAAGTTTCTTCAATTCTCAAGAGCACTACCTTATACACCTGGTAGAAGAGATTGAACAATGTGGACCCATCCATCTTAGGACAATGTGGCTTGTAGAGATATATATGAAGGTCCTAAAACATTTTGTGAGGCAAAGAGCTCGACCTGAAGGTTCTATGGTTGAAGGGTACATGGTTTTTCAAACCATGGTTCATTTATCTGAGTACTTGCCTCAATTGCATCTGGAGGCTCCAAGATTATGGGGTGATCAACAACCTCAATCCATTGGAGATAGAAAACTAGAGGGTCAAGGAACTTCAAAGAGGATAAAAGGTAATCTTAAATGTTAGTAGTAGTTTTTAAATCTTAAGTATTGTATGATGCATCCTTTAAAGAATGGTTAGATCAATGATTAGTTATACTTTCTGTTGTAGATGCTAAGGAGTGGGAGTTATTGCATTTGTATGTTGCATACAACTCTAAATTTATGTTAGAATGGATGGAGAAGTATGCTGAACAAAAGAAAATAGAAGATGAGAAGGCATGGGCTGATATATATAATAGACATGGTCAAAACTCTAATAGAGGACTTCCTGCATGCCATAAAAGAAAATGGCCAGATAGATGCTCATGGAATTGGCTAAAGACAAATGTTGAACATGAGGCAACCAAGGGAATGAAAGGAGTGACAAAAAAACAAGTAGATTTCGTTAAAGGATCTATAAATGGGGAGGTAATATACAAATAAAGTATTATGATGAAAATTGTTTAATCTAAATATTTTTTTATCATTGAAACTATTTAGTTAACCTTTTGTGTCCTTGAATCTAATTGGATAATATGTATTATATGCATTTAGGGGTAACATATTACAAAGCAATGTGGATTAGCGGTCATCACTTTTTAATCAGGAAGATCGATGAGAAGCAAAAAAACTTATGATAGTGGAATTTCAACACCATTTGAAGTGGAATGTCGTTCACATGCATATGACACAAATACAATCACGAGTACACTTCGGTATTATGGAGTGTTGGAGCATATAATAGAGCTTGATTTCACATCTTTTAAAAAAGTTATTTTTCGTGTTGAATGGTATAGGCTCATTGAAGTGGGCCTTGACAAAACTATTTTGTTACATGAGAATGGATTCAATATGATAAATACATCGAGGTTTGAATCTACTTCTGAACCTTATGTGTTTCCAAACCAATGCAATCAAATATTTCTTGTTCCAAATTTAGAACACCCTGGCTGGTCCTTTGTGATAGATTATGATCCAAGAGGACAAAGAGTGACCTTTTCCGAAGATGTAGAAGGCATGATGTAATTGAAGAGGTATAAGATCCACTTGAAGACATAGATGACCAAGTGGAGGATGATGATAACATGACTATTGATGATGAATATGAACAAATATGAAGTTCCAGAAGGACAAGAACAACATTTTGGTGATCAAATACATGAACATGATGAGTTTATTGATCATCATTTACCTATGGCTGAAGGGGATGAAGATCATGAGAACCATGGTATTAATTTATTTGTGGATTTGGGGCCCATTAATTATGGTGTATTCATGCCTCTAGATGAGGAAATTGTAATGTCAGATGAAGATGATTTTATTTAATCATAATGTAAGGACCATAAATTTTGTAAAATACATACACATACAAATAGAGTATTATGATATTGTATTAGTGGATTGCTAATGTTTTTTTCTCTATGTCAATGCATACATTGCACATGTTTCCTTGTTTCATTAAATGTTTCCTTATTGAAGATTATATGAAGATGCACACTTTTGGTCCTTTTGAATATATATATTTATCATGAATTTGTATAGGTTCTATTTATGTGACTATTGAAATAAATTTAGTATTTACTGTTATTATTTTTGAAGGATCATGGCAGAGCCCTCTAAATATGCAAGAACATGTGGTAACATGAGACAGTGCCGCCAACAACTATGTCTTGTACCATGGGTTCTACATCCAACATATATGAAACATAATTATGTATTCCTCAATTCTTATCATAGCATGCCAACACATTTCCTGATAGCACCAGAGTTAAGGAGTAACCCTTCACAAGTGGTTTCACAGAGTTCTCTCTGGATTCATCCAACACCACACATGATTCCTTGACAAGTTCATAGAAGGTCACAATCCATTGGGATTTTAACGTTTCTACATAGTATACTCCATGAATTTTACATGATTAGTTAGAACATAGAAGATAATTTACCTGGTTTGAAATGCCATGCATTTGGAGTTGGTGCATTGGTGGAACAGTACAGGTCTTACTGACACCACAAACAGAGTATGCTTATGATAATTAATTAGGAATTATAAACACATATTTGGAATAACAATAAAGTCCTAATTATCATTCATGGTGCTATAAAGGAAACAGTCATAACAGCAATGTACTTTATAATTACATGGTTTAACAATAGTCCTAACAAACATTCATGCTCTATACATAAACATAAGAAAATGGCATGTTCCTAAAATGCACCTATAGGTGGAAGCTACTGACATCTAAAGACGGCCTACAATATCAAATTGAGCTTGAAATATTGGAAAGAGGTTTCTAATCCAGCCTCCTTTGATATCTTACAATACATGAAATGATGTCAAATTGTGTTTCCTTCTATCCAAGTTTCTTTTCACTTAATGTCAGAACACTATTTGGATACATATAATTGAAAATAGAAATAATAACTCCATTGAACACTATGAATTCCTTCAGTGGGTTTCAAAAGATACATCTTGCTCGTATATGGAAAGACATTGTTGACCTTTCTTCTGACAATAGAATTCAATCTCCTCCAAGTTACTTTAATTATCAAGAGATTATTTTACATCTGATAGATCCAATGTGAAATTCAGGACAATGTGGCTTGTGGAATATATACGAAGATGCACTAAAACATTGTTGAAGGTATCTCGACCTTTTGCAAGGTTGAAGGGTACATGGTTTTTCACTCAAAGAGACATGGTTCATTTATCTAAGATTTAGACTGAATTTCATCTAGAGGTCCTCCAAATTATGGGGTGATCAACAACCTCAATGCCATATGTAGATAGAAAACTAGAGGGTCAAGGAACTTCAATAGAGGATAAAAAGGTAATATTGGCAAATGTTAGTAGTCAGTATTTTTTGATCTTAAGTAGTTGTATGGAGCATCCTTTAAAGAATGGTTAATGATCAATGATAGATTTATACTTTCTATTGTAAATGCTAAGGAGTTGAAGTCATTTGATTTGAAAACTTGCATACAACTCTAAATTATGTTTCGCATGGATGGATCAAATATGCTGAAAAAAGAAAATTTGAAAGGCATGGGCTGATATATCCCATAATAGTCATGGTTCAAGTATGTTGAACAAAAGAGAAGATGAGAAGGCATGGGATGATGATAGAATCAGACATGGGAGAATAGATTGGAAATCATTGCATGCATATAATGACTAGATATAAGCTTTATTGGCTATAAGACCAATATTTGATGACATGAGCCAACATTCTAAGGGAATTGAATTTGTTATAATGTAAAACTAAGTAGATTTTTAAAGGATCTAACAATAAATGGGGAGGGTAATATACAAATAAGTTATTATGATGAATATTGTTATATTTAAATCTTTACCTTATACCATTGAAATAATTATTTAACCTTTTATGTCCTTGAATCTAATTGGAATAATATGTACATATGAATTTAGGTAACATACTACAAAAATGGTGGATTAGGAAGTCATCATTTTTGAATCAGGAAAGATTGATGAGAAGAGAAAAACTTATCATAGTGGAATTTCAGCACCATCTGAAGTGGAATGTCATTCACCAGTGCATATGACACAAATATCAATCATGAGTACACTTCTTGAGAGTATTATGGAGTATTGGAGACATATAATAGAGCTTGATTTCACATCCTTCTAAAATTGTTATTTTTCATGTTGAATCAGGTATAGATCTCATTGAAGTGGGGCCTTGATCAAACACTATTTTGTTACATGAGAATGGATTCAATATGATAAATACATCTAGGTTTGGATTTACCTTTTGAACCTTATGTGTTTCCAAATCAATTCCATCAAATATTTCTTGTTCCAAATTAGAACGACCCTGGCTGGTCCTTTGTGATTTATTATGATCCAAGAGGATGAAGAGTTTCCTTTTTCGAAGATGTACAAGGCCATGATTCTAATTGAAGAGGTAGAAGATCCACTTGAAGACATAGATGACCAAGAGAATGATGTTGATAACATGACTAATTGATGATGCAATATGAACAAGATGAAATTACAAAAGGACAAGAACAACATTTTGAAATGCCTTCTCAAATATTCCATGAACGTGACGAGTTTATTGATGCATCATTTACCTATGGTTGAAGGAGCGATGAAGATAATGAGAACCATGGTATTAATTTATTTATGGATTTGGGGCCCACTAATTATGGTGTATTCATGCCTCCAAATGAGGAAATTGTAATGTCCAGATGAATATGATTTTATTCAATCATAATGTAAACCTTAAAATCGTTGTAAGGACATAACACAGTTTGATTTTTCTAGAATATTATTATGTATATTTTATCTAATTATTATTTTTTGGAACATGCTCTATGTTTAATGGTTTGTTAATATTTTTTTCTATGTCAATGCATACATTGCACATGTTTCTTTGTTTCATTAAATGTTTCCTTATTACAAGATTATATGAATATGCACAACTTTTGGTCCTTGTGAATATATATATATATATATACATATATATATACATATATATATATATATATATATATATAATTTGATACAGGAAATGAAATGTAAATTTAGTATTGCATATGTTATTATTCATTTGTTAGTGAAGCTTCTTCAATGTTACAATGGGCAACTTTGAAGTTGTTTTTTGACTATTAATAATTTTGTTCTCATTGAGGATTTTGAACTGATCATGGCACTACCCTAAATCCTAACATGAGAGTGCCACCAAGAATTAAATCCTGTACCATAATTTCTACATCTAGCATTGAAAATTTTAGTATTCCAATTCCATTAAGAATGCAAACACATAGTACAGCACCAGAGTTAAGGAGTAACCCTTGCATGTGTGGGTTCTCTTCGAATTCACCCTCTAACACCATAACATGCTTCCTTGACAAGTCTTATAGAATCACAAACCAAAATTTTAATTCTCCTACCAGATACTCCTGAATTTTATGAAGTTAGACAAGAAGTAATTAAGCAAATTCACACATCGGAGTATACATTGCTTGAAAGTATAGGTCTTGTTGCACCTGAACAGGTACGCTTATTATAATGAATTACTTCTAAAACAATTCATAACAACAATCCTGATTATCATTCATAGTGTTATAAAACATTCATAACAACAATTTTTCATATTGCATGGTTTACAATAGTTCTAACAAACATTCATTCTCTATACATGCAGGAAGAAAATGGCATGTCCCCTGATGTACCTATAGGGGAAACTACTGTCACCCCTATGACTGCAAAAATCTCCACGGTGAACAAAAAAGGAAAGAAAGAGGTTACAATCTTTTTAACCTCGGATGGAAATTGTCTTAAAAGACGAAATGGGGTAGAATTTTTTTTGATTTCTATTTCATTATGCATAATGCCTATTTCGAAATACCATACAAGTGGATTGTAGAAAGAAAGCCAGTTCTAAGAAAGATGAACTCTTTTAAAATGTCATAAAAGAGTTTGGAAATCCCGGTTTTAACAAGGATTTTATAATGGATTATGCATGCGTAAATGCATTCATTCTAAAAGAGAAAAAATAAGATAAAAGCTAACAACTGACCTTGAGATATCCCTCGACCATCTTGGATCACTAACTAAGACAACATTCGACGAAATTATCAAAGATGCCAAATTCAAGAGAAAGTCCTTCAAAAAACCTAAATTACATGCCATCTGCATGAGAAGGAGGTAAACGATGCCTTCGAGATACAACAAAGGCTACCCAAGCTAGGGTGTCAAGTATTGGGTCCCATAAAATTGGGGTCGAGCGGGTATAATAGTATTCATGGGACCTTGGTAAGTGAGTAATTTCATTTATTTATTTTATATTTTTTTGGTGAGTTAAATGTATTGAATGAGAAATGATACTTGATGAATTAAAATATCTTTATACACTTAGGTTCACCAATTTCGAAAGGAAGCTTTAAATGAAGATCTGAAATATGCTTTATTGCATAGTTCTTAAGGCCTCCGACAAACATATCATAGATCAAGGGGAGAAATTGGTCATTGAGAATGAATCTGAGGTAAGTTTATTTTAGTATTTTATAACAAAATAAACCATTTAAGTATCGATGTTGTGGTAATTTAATTAAATAAAATATGTTGTGTTAATAGGATGTGCAACAATCACACTCCTGAAATGGTGAAACTTATAGTGAACATGAAGAGGCAATAGAAGGATGTGATCATTTTATTGTTGGATAAAATGAATCAATTAAACTTCTTGCAACTCATTTGGAAAACAACCGAGAGATCTAGTAGACAAGATTTCAGGATGATAAAGATATTCAACGTGATTATCAAGTTGCACCATCTATTATAGTTCCTCATCAAAAGAGGACAAAAAAGAATAGGTGTTTTTCCTATTTGGTTCAATAGAATTAATTTGACTTTTTTTTTTAATGAATTATTGGCTATTTCATTACCAGTGAACTTATTGGTTTGTTTTATGAACTTATTGAGAGTTTGATCGGTCTATAAAACTGCTCAAATGCGTGTCAAACACAGATATTTATGTGATAGCCAGATTTATAGTATGTATCTATACATTTTAAGATGGCTTTTTTTTTGCCTCATAAGAACTTCTATAACCTTCTTTTTGATGAGATGGCTATAATATACTCAATAAGGTTGATTGATCTTTAATTCTATTATGGTCATTATCTTTTGGTTTGCAGCCCCCAGGTATTATCTTTTGGTTTGTAGACAAATGTATTGATCTCGTTTCAATAAGTCAGTAATGTATCTGTTGAATCTTCCATTGCTAATCATTTGCTTGCATTGATAGGTATGCAATTGCAAGTGCTCGTTCAGATGGTCTACTTTTGCTTTGTGGAGGAAGAGATGCAAGCAGTGTGGTAAGAATTGTACTTTCTGACATTTTATTACTGGAGAATTGTTAATTGCATTAAGACCTCTTTGCTAAAAAGTTCTAAAGCTTTCAGATGATCCGTTAGGCTTTGAGTTGTAGTTGTGATTGAAACAAGATTATCTGTGTGTATAGGAGTGGAAGAAATGGGTATATGCAGCTGTCGAAGGGAAGAACACCGAGTAATTATCAAAAATAAAATTATGAACAGACCAAAAGTTTAAGTAGCTCTTTGTTGATTATTGTTGTAATTACAATGTACAAAGGAAAATAGTTTTAACATGCTAGTTTTCAATAGCAGTTGTCCAAACCCAGTCCATATAAGACATTTGTATGTTTGTCCATGGATCTCTTGAAAAACCCCTCTTTCAATTTCATGAAAACAGAGGAAGTAAGCAGGCTATCAAACCCTGCTTGATGGCATATGCCTGTTCTCTCCACTTTAAGTAGCTCAGCCACTCTGTTCAGACCTCCATACAACCCATCACAAAACTTGATCATATGTTTGACATCATACACACTTGGAAAATACAATCTCATCAAACGGAAAAATCATTCTTGGGTGTGGGGCAAGTAGTTGCAGGTCAGAAGTTTGATCAAATACCCATAATCATACGCACTGTGGAAAGTAATCCATCTCATATTCTCATTCAAAACAACTCCAGAGGACATCAGAAGCTCTGCAAAATGCTTAGAATCGATACCCAAGTGATTGTTTTTCTTGAAATCGATACCACTCTGTCTCAGCAGCTCGATGGATGGGAATCAGGGGCATGGATGTCTTCCCCGGGATTAAATTCTCTCAGATTGAATTGCCACACACAGAGCTGACCTGTACCACAATCTGGCAGGTTTCCTTCCTCATCAGAAAATGTCAATCCCAGCTGGATGAGTTTCAGGGTATCCACATTGGCTTTCAAGGTGTGGTAATGGTGCTCTGCCCTGCTGTTGTTGAACCTCCCCAATGGCCTGATCACAACACCAGGAAACTCAGTGTCCATGGCGACATATGGGTATTGATCTACTACCTCCCTGATCAGCTCAAACTCTTCTTCCAGATTATCTGCCCACACCTCCCTAATGCAAACTGAATCTGCTTTCCCAATACAGTTAAACCATGGCTATGTCTGAGAGTGTGTTTGATGTATCTCACCAAGTCATGTTATGCTTGGGATCAAGCTCATCATTAATTGGAATGGCTTTGTTTTTGAGTCTTTGTAAAAACTCGACCCTGTCCATTGCACAACTCGGTCGTGCTTATGATTCAACTTGCCACTTTTTTTTTTTGTTGCTGGCTCACACGAAGATGGTCACAACTGTTATCACTGTGAATAGCCTTACTACAGCCAGAGGAAGTTGCAGCCTGTGTAGTGTTTGAGGGTATATTTGAATATACTGAAATTTTCTAATTCCATAGGTTGGATGGATGTGTGAAAAGTACCAAAGAACCAAAAACAGATATAACCATAAACAAGCAGATGAAAATTGTGACCAATGTTTGGTATTTTGTATTGAAGATCAATTCATACATTGTCTTCGTTGAAGTATTGATATATATATTACATTGATACATGTGCTTTTTTTAGAATTGAGACTCAAAACTGTATAAAAGGCCAATTTGGCAGCCTCTTTTAGTACTCCTTGTAATAACTGGCTAGTTACTGAGAATAAATTGTGTTCAAGAGTGCAACTCTGGAAGTGATAAGAAGCTTGAATAGCTGGTTGATTTTTGTGCTCAAATGATGGTAGAGCCATCTCCAAGTCATGGAGTGCCATGTTAGTGGGAGAGCGAGAGCTGAAGGGGAATCAACAATTTGGAATTAGAATTAAGAACATTGTTGAGTTTTCCAAGAGCAATATCTAACTCCTCTAGCTCATGCAAAAGAAGAACATTGAAGATGACGATGAGGATCTCCTTTTCAACCCAAATGCTTCTTTTAGCTTGTCATGTAGAGAAGTGAAACTCCTAGGAAGAGGAAGAGCTTGAATCTTCAGTCGTGGTGTCTTGAAAGAAACAGCAGTGACAAGTGTAGAGCAAACGAGTGTAGTGCTTTCTTTGTTCTCAAAGCTAGGGATTGCACAGTTCTTAAACGAGGTAATGCTGAAAAATCCCAAGGGAACTCTCTATGTTTCATTTGATGAGTACATATCAATTTGATGAGATAAATGCTAGATTGTGTGCATTCTAGTGGACTCTGCATTATGATTTCTGAGAGGACAGCGAGCTAGAAACCCTCAATGCCATGCAAATGACATGAAGCCCTTGACTGTTAGGTTAGAAAGATGCTATAGAGTATAAGGAGCACAAATATAATTTTTGCAAGCCTTGACAGTGAATAATATGACTTCTAGAACAAATTATCTTTTCTCGGGCTCGATGTAGGGCATCGAGCTGCTCTTTATTCCACCGACCAAAATCTGTGAAACTTTGAAGAAATTTCTATCCCAGGATGAGCATGAAGATCCCCAAATCTCAGGGTGAATGGAGTTGCCCATCAAAAATTGTGCATAACAGTAATTTTGACTGAAAAAAAGGAGGTAACAGTGTACAGGACAGTGAGGGTAAAGGGTAGAATTTAATAGACAATTCTTGTTTATGTTTGTGGACTTGTTCCTAAGGTGACATGAGGCGTGTTTGAAGTGTTTAAATGAGAATTAGGAGAATTTAATGAAGAAGAAATTACTACTGTCCTATTACCTAACACCCTCATACCATTCGTTGGGAGCTCAAGAATACAAGAATCAAATGCAAAACCTTGTTTTTTGGGTTCTTCTCAGAATTGAGACAACATATCTCAAGAAACTTCTCACCTTTGGCTTTCGAATTACTCCTTGCATTCATGGTCACATCCTTGTATGTTGAGATTTATATTTAAATGGGAATACTTAGCAATTCCTAGATGTATTACTTATTTTTTCATATCACGGCTTCCAGGTATTATAAACGGGGTGTGTACCAGGATTTCTTCTTGTCAGGGGAAAATAATCAAGATGCAGTAACTGGTACTGAGTCTGTTTCAATTTATCTTAGATTTGGTTGGATGTTGTTCTTGGCACTCAGAATCCATGTTTTTAGCCGGTTCAAAGACCTGGTTACTTGCACAAATGGTTTATTGTCAATTTTGGTAAGTTGCAGAAGACAGCACATATTTTTTTGGTGCAATTGAGTTTGTGCAAAAGTATGCTCAAATTCATTAGTTATATATTTGACATGGCTTATTGCCCTTTGGTTTTTTTAATTGGAAGGAATGTCTATATGGCAGGCTATTCCGATTTTGCATGTTCCCATCCGATGCAGAAGCTTTTCCCTGAATGATTCTACACTCTTTGGTAATGTCTTCTGGATGTTGCTTGGAAAATTGGTTTTGCCTGCTGTTTGTTATTTGGATTATTTTTCTTATTTCTGTTTAGTATGATTTAGAATAACATATCTGTTCTTTCAGTTAGGAAAGGTACTAAGGGAGTTGATCTTATATCATCGTTGTGCAATATCTATCAAACATCAGAAGATGATTTGCTAAAGATGATTGAAAAGGCTAATACCCTGGTAGTTGGTATTCTCAAGAAAACTCCATGTCCTGCTTCAGAATACCAAATTGAAGAGCTAAAGAATATTGATACAGGTTGTGATTTAAACCTTCCGTTACTTTTCATTATCCCATGGAATGGCTTTGAAATGATGAATTGTATCATATTCCTTCGAATCTTGTAGATGGCTTGACGTATTTTCAAGATCTTGTGGAGGAGATCTCCATAATATCAAGCATTCGAATTCTAGAAACGGGTTATGAAGATGCGATCCATGATAGAGGGGAGCTCGATGAGCCAATGTTTGTAAATGAAGAAGACAACTTGTTTGGTTCAGGAAGTGTTTCAGAGGGTGCTGCTAATATATCTGGAGTAAGGGTATGAAATATCCAACCTTGAATATGTGTACATTATAAGGAAAACCTCCAGTGTTCCTCAATGTAGGCATCCTTTTTATATTTTGGTCAATTATGTATGTTACTTGTATCAGAACGCATGCCTAGTTAATTTGTTGAATGTTGCAATGTTGGTTGGTCTTTACATGATTTAAAAGCAATTGAAAATAGATTATTGTAAATTTATGTAGCCTGTGTTTGCATATTTTGTTTATTTTTTGAAGTCATCACTTGATTTCTGTTTTCTTTTTTTCATAGTTTTCATTGCAGACATCCAAACCAATATTTTTGTTTCCCTATGAATGTTACCTTTCCAGGTTATAAATCATAAGAACTTACTATTTGTGTTGTCTTTAATATGGTGATAACATTTTGGCTTTTGCGTGTTTAGTGCTGAATATTTGATGTTTATTAGGTATAAGTTTTATTTGATATTTTGTTGATCTTTTATACGCATGCATATTATGATCTTGTTTCGTACATTTTCATAGTTCACCTGCTACACCTGTAAGCACAACAATAACAACTGTAAAATGGCTACAAACTTTCATAGTTCACGTCTCCAGAAATAAGGAATTTGTTGTACCTGCTGCTCAGTTTCTGCATTTTTCTTTAACAAACAATTTTATTCATTCTAAACAAATGCAAGGTTTATGTTCAACATTGCCGGTGCTTAATGATTCAGGAACCATTGTCCGTAAGGGTCAAACGAAACTTGTCCCAGCAGCCATAGGGAAGTGGGCTAAGCTAATGGGTAACAATAGATGGGCTGCACAAGAGGCTGTTATACTGTTAGATGATTACCTACAACTTCCGTCTTGCGCTGTTGGATTGACTGGCTGAGGACCTAATTCTCTCAAACACTTTTTCACCAATGGTCTTAGAGCAGTAGATATTCCAGACCTAAAACCACCAAATGCTGCAGTATCTGGATTTCCTTTCTCTACTGGACAAGAGGAAGACATTATCCTCTTACAGTGTATTCAGCACTTAGTAGTCACCTTTCGTGGGTCGCTGCCTAAAGAATTCAAAAGAATCGTAATGGAAGGAAAATAGTTTAAAAACCCACATGGGATATTAATCACCTACTGTGTCTTTCTTGTCAGATGATGAGTGTAAATACGCTGGTCTACAATCGAATGATCTTTCTTTCATTGATTCTACATTTTACAAGAATTCTATGAGTCGATTCAAGATTGCCCTAGAAGATATAGGGGTGGTGGTTAAGTTTGGATATGCATGTGAAAGATTTGTCGACCATCTTGGAATGAGAGTGACAGTGTGTGATAAGTTAAGAAGCATGCTGACAAATCTTTAATGGTTCTTCCTGATGGGATATGATAAATAGGATACCTGAAATCCAAATCAATAAGGTTATTAGTCACAGAAGTAAATTCAGAATAAGCGGAAGAAGGAAATTTTGATTAAACACCTCTGGGGTAGCTGTGTATGAATTTCAAAAACCCAACCTTTTGAGTCCTTCTAGGGAGCAGACATTTACAAAGATCTCCCCTAAAGAAAGGTTGGGAATGAAGGTTCAAAACATAGGGATTTTCAAACTCCTACACGAAACTCCAAAAGTATTTCATTATAATTAAAAATGTCATACAAGCCTGAAAGATAAAAAATGAGATTATCTTAATGTATACAAATGACCAAAATATGTCCATGGAATACAAAAGTGTAGACAGACAACACATCAATAAGAGGAGTACCATAAGCCTCCCTGATTAGGAGCGGAAAATCGGTTTTACCAAAAGAGGTTTATCTATGTAATTGAACAGAAAGAACACAAAATTCAGTATGACCTTGGATTGATTCTAAAAACTTACCAGGCAACTGCCATCCAGCTTGCTGGTGAAAGATCTACACTTCTCAAGGACATTAGCTCTGGATAACCTCGTGCAAAATCATTGATCTGAAGGCAAATGTCAACTAATAAATTAGAATTTATCTCTGCAATCAAGGGTTTGCAAGAACAAACTGTCAAATACAGAGAATTCCAAACAGTAGGGGTCAACTTCAGGACTCTGTCATTCATTTAGTTTGATAAGAATTGAGGGCGACCCTTACACCAGGCTTTTTGTGTCTTATTCTCCCCAGAAACCACATGAATGAATTTGCCTCTGTTAGGCGACGAGAAAGGATAGAACACGGTTGTTTCCAGACTAATTAACTATAATAAGAATATTAAGGTTTACCTTGTCAATCAGAGGCACTCTTGCATAAGGTTTTGATTTCTCGAAGTACTCAAAATAAAGGCTGCCAAGCCTGTCTCTGTCACGTAAATGCCATGAATTTTCACGATCAAACCCTGAATCTTCATAAACAGCATCCCAGGCCCCTTCAGATCTGTCGCTGGTATTGCTTAAAGAGCTGGATAATTTATCATTATCACTGCAATCGCTCCAGGAATCAGTGCTGAGATACTTGAGTTCAGAGTCGCTTCCATCACTTTCTTCTCTAGGAATCCTGTCGTAGCACAACAAAATGTTTTCATTTATAAACCTAGATGCCAGAAAAACAATCATCTTTCACATTATGAATCAGAAAAGTCGCATTGAAATTCCCCTATTTTCTTACAGTCGTCAAATTCAGACGTACAGATTTCTTATTCTCTTCAGTATTCTCTCTGTGCTTTCTTTAACAATGGGCAACACCTACTGCTCTACATTTTGTTCCTCAGAAAATGAGATTGTAATAGATCTTACGACTGTTACAGAAATGGTGGAAGATGTCAATAGCCTCGACAACTTAATCTCTATCATTCAGGAATGCCTTGAAGCCATGGCCAACAAAAATGACAAGGTAAAGCACAACTTTTGTCTCTCTTACTCTCTATCTTGTAGTTATGTTACAACTTTAGAATATAATATTCATACATTTTGCAGGGCCAACACAATACAGCCGCACAAGAAGCTAGTAGTTCGTCTTGGTTTTCTTCTTACACAAACTTTGGCAAGAATTTAGTGGAAGAGGTGTTGAAGCGTGCAGAGAGAAATCGTTGCACGGTATTGAAGTTCATCACTTTGTATTATAAATGAATCCTACTTGTTCTTTTTGCTGATTAATATTTCTCTATTTTTGTAACAGGCGTGCTTTAAGTCTAGTTTTAATCGTGAAACCCAAAAAGTTGTTATTGATTTTTTCAAAGAAGCGTCTCAGATTCACTCCCTCGCAGCAGGGTTATGTGTTGTCAGATATTTGTTGGACCAAATAGATCAAATTTCCAAAAACAGGGCTCAATGTGTACAACTCCTGAGATACTTGTGTGCAATGGACAGGCACGTGAAATAATTAGATGACCAACAGCAGCTCAGTCAAGCTGTGCATTTCATTTTTGAAGGATGCCTTCTATGTCTCAGACTAATGAAATCTCAGAGACTATCCAGGTAATACTTGGCTAATTTTCCACTGTATAAACTATCAAAAGACAATATTTTTAAAGCAAAATGTCATTTAAAAATAATTTATAATTGTTTGTTATTGTGTAGGCTTTTTTGTGCTTCGGTGGATGCTAGGGATTTACAAAACCTTGAATCCCAAATAAAACATACCTATCAAGATCTCACTTTGGGAGCTGTGATTGGTGTTTTAGATAATATGCCTCAATTTTCTCCTCCAACGCAAGGAGAAGATCCCTCCGCAGGTTCATTGGCTTTAACTTATATCTGATATTCTTTCACAGGTTTTAAATAATGTATATTTTGATAATTACATAATATGATCATATTAAAATAGAACCGAGAGAAGTATATTTTGAGATTGGAAATTACCATAGATAATGGGATTTTGGGTAGGATAACATTTAGTTATAATTATAATTTTTATCTCATTTCACATCATGTCCGATTCTGAAGCAAAACATTTTATTTTACAGTTGGCATAGAAGAAGCCAAGTATAAAGTAATTAGGCTTCTGAAAGTGAATCCAATGGATGAATCAAAGAGATGTACACTGGCATTTTCAATGACAAGCTAGAAGTTCTCGAAGAAATGTATGAAGATTGCTCTACTACCTTTTTTTTCTAATCATCTTGGGGTGCGTCGGCATCCCATAATTGAAGACTATTGCAACAAGGAGGTCATGCAAGTAAGACTTGAACATTTTAGTGAGACAAGCAATACAATGCATGTCGGGCTCACCAGGAAACAACTCGATGTCTCCCTGTGTAATAAGCTTGTGTAGCATTACCTTTTGTATATATTGTATATATTGTATATCAAGGGTTAACGGAGTTTAGACACCCTTTTTGTATTTTAGCATTGTATTGCAAGGGTTAACGGAATTTAGACACCCTTTTGTATCTTATCTTATTTGATATTAATAAAATATTTGTGGACCCATTTATTGGGCACAATATTTAAATCAAATTGTTGTTAATTTATAAAATTAATTACCCGCTGTGCATTTCATTTTTGAAGGATGCCTTCTATGTCTCAGACTAATGAAATCTCAGAGACTATCCAGGTAATACTTGGCTAATTTTCCACTGTATAAACTATCAAAAGACAATATTTTTAAAGCAAAATGTCATTTAAAAATAATTTATAATTGTTTGTTATTGTGTAGGCTTTTTTGTGCTTCGGTGGATGCTAGGGATTTACAAAACCTTGAATCCCAAATAAAACATACCTATCAAGATCTCACTTTGGGAGCTGTGATTGGTGTTTTAGATAATATGCCTCAATTTTCTCCTCCAACGCAAGGAGAAGATCCCTCCGCAGGTTCATTGGCTTTAACTTATATCTGATATTCTTTCACAGGTTTTAAATAATGTATATTTTGATAATTACATAATATGATCATATTAAAATAGAACCGAGAGAAGTATATTTTGAGATTGGAAATTACCATAGATAATGGGATTTTGGGTAGGATAACATTTAGTTATAATTATAATTTTTATCTCATTTCACATCATGTCCGATTCTGAAGCAAAACATTTTATTTTACAGTTGGCATAGAAGAAGCCAAGTATAAAGTAATTAGGCTTCTGAAAGTGAATCCAATGGATGAATCAAAGAGATGTACACTGGCATTTTCAATGACAAGCTAGAAGTTCTCGAAGAAATGTATGAAGATGCTCTACTACCTTTTTTTTCTAATCATCTTGGGGTGCGTCGGCATCCCATAATTGAAGACTATTGCAACAAGGAGGTCATGCAAGTAAGACTTGAACATTTTAGTGAGACAAGCAATACAATGCATGTCGGGCTCACCAGGAAACAACTCGATGTCTCCCTGTGTAATAAGCTTGTGTAGCATTACCTTTTGTATATATTGTATATATTGTATATCAAGGGTTAACGGAGTTTAGACACCCTTTTTGTATTTTAGCATTGTATTGCAAGGGTTAACGGAATTTAGACACCCTTTTGTATCTTATCTTATTTGATATTAATAAAATATTTGTGGACCCATTTATTGGGCACAATATTTAAATCAAATTGTTGTTAATTTATAAAATTAATTACCCAACCACTCCGACATTATAGATGATATGTAACTTCGTTGATTGCACTATATGATATTTGGTTGTGTAGTTTTAAAATTCATATTTTTCATTCTTTAAATTAATATCGTCTCTAGAGAGACAATAAAAATTGAAATTAGTATTGTCTCCAAAGAGACAAAATGTTAGTATTCGGTATTGTCTCTAAGGAGACAATAATGATATTGTCTCTAGAGAGACAAAAATTATATTGTCTCTCAAGAGAAAAAATATGTATAAATCATTATTGTCTCTTGAGAGACAATAATTAGAGACAATAATAGAGACGATATACAACTTTTTTTACTGTCTCTATTTGAGACAATTTGATCAAGTATTGTCTCTATTATTGTCTCAAAACACCCCCCTTGTAGTAGTGAAACTGTCCCCATGGTCCCTTTCAAATACCGAAGGATCCACTCTACTGCCTGCCAGTGATCTCTACCTGGATCACTCATAAATCTACTCACCACTCCCACTGCATGGGTGATATCAGGCCTAGTGCACACCATGGCATACATCAAACTGCCAACCATTGATGAGTAAGGTACCTTGGACATCTAATTTCTCTCTTGCTCTTAGGACATAGTTCCTTTGATAACTTGAAGTGGCTTGCCAAAGGAGTCCCAACCGGTTTAGCATCCTGCATATTAAACCTCTCCAAGACCTTCTTAATGTACTCTTCCTGAGATAAAATCAACTTCCGTTCCTTCCTATCCCGAGATATCCTCATACCAAGGATTTGTTTGGCTGCACCCAAATCCTTCATAGCAAAGGATTCACTTAGTTGCTTCTTGAGTACTTTTATTTCCTACATGTTTTTACCTACAACCAACATGTCATCCACATACAGACCTCAAATTTCTTTGTATACACGCAATGGACAGAATGACATCTAATATAACCTTGCTCCATCATGAAGCTATCAAATTTCTTATACCATTGACGTGGAGCTTGTTTCAAGCCATACAAACTCTTCTTCAGTTTACACACTATCTCCTCTTTACCTTTGACCTCGTAGCCCTCTGGTTGCTGCATATATAGTTCCTCCTCCAAATCACCATGGAGAAATGCAGTCTTTACATCAAGCTGTTTTAAGTGCAAGTCTTCTGCTGCAACTATTCCTAGAACAGTTCTAATAGAAGTCATTTTTACTACAGGAGAAAAAATCTCATCAAAATCTATACATTTTTTCTGTGCAAACCCCTTGACCACCAACCGGGCCTTGTATCTTTTCTTGCCTCCTTTCTCTTTGACTCTGAACACCCACTTGTTCTGTAATACTTTTTTGCCTTCAGATAGCTTCACCAAATCCCATGTCTAATTCTCCATGAGAGCCTGATGCTCCTCATCCATGGCTTGCTCCCACTTCTTCCTAGCATCTACCTGCATTGCTTCATCAAAGCTCTCTGGCTCTCCACTATTAGTGAGTAATAAATAATAAAGAGAAGGAGAAAAATGTTCAGGTTCTCTTCTTACCCTAGAAGACCTCAATATAAGAGTTTGGGGTTCCTGTTGAAGAGGTTCCTGCACTGATTCATGTGTCACTTTCCCATCCGGAAGATCCTCTACCGCTGCATATTCTTTCTTGGATTCTTTCCTATTTTCCTGCAACTGCTGCTTATACATAACTTTCTCATTAAAGACCACATCCCTAGATAAAATGATTTTCTTGTCCTTAATACTCCAACATTTATATCCAAAGTCATCACCACCATAACTAATGAAAGTACATTTTTCTAATTTAGCCTCTAGCTTGGTCTTATCATCCTTGTCTATATGAACAAACACCTCACATCCAAAGACTCTAAGAAATGAATAATCAACTTTCTTACCATACCAAGCCTACTCAAGTATGCCTCCATCCAAGGCACTTAAGGGTCCTCTATTTATCAAGTACACAGTTGTGCTCACTGCTTCTGCCCAAAAGGAAAGAGGCAGTCATGCATGTAACCTCATGCTGTTAGTATATTCCATTATTATTATGTTTATCCTTTTTGATACCCCATTCTGCTGCGGAGTTCCTGGAACCGTCTTTTGCCTGCGGATTCCATTCTTAGAACAGTAATCATCAAATTTATTGTTGCAATACTCCCCTCCATTATCTGACCTGAGACATTTTAGCTTAAGACTTGTTTCATTCTCTACCCATGCTTTCCATTTAACAAAAGTGTCAAATACATCAGATTTGTTTCTAATACAATAAACCCAAACTTTCCTTGTTGCATCATCAATAAAATTAACATAATAACTTGAACCCCCAAGAGATGATACCTGAACTGGCCCCCACACATTAGAATGTACCAGCTCTAACTTACTCTCTTTCTTTGTAGGTCCAACTTTGAGAAACCTTACTCGCTTCTGTTTCCCATATATGCAGTCCTCACAGAACTGCAAACCTGTTTCTGTATATCCGAGCAAATCCTTCTTTATGATCTCCATGCCCTTATGGCTCATATGGCTGAGCCTATAGTGCCACAATGTTGTGTCTACTTCTGAAGCCACAAGATTACACACATTAGTGCTATAAGTGGTTAAATACAAGGTTTCAACCTTCTTACCTCTTGCCACCACAAGAACACCCTTGGTAACCTTCCAAGAGTCCGCCATAAATATCACAATACAACCATCACTTCCCAACTGCCTTGCCGATATCAAATTTCATCTTAATGTAGGCACATGTCTGACATCCTTCAATAGCCAAGTATCCCCATTCTGCATCTTAACCTGAACATAACCTTTTTCAACTATGCTGTAAGGCTCATCGTCACCAAGAAAAATATGCCTAAAATCCCCTTGAACATAATCAACAAAATAATGCCTATGTGGAGAAGCATGGAAAGAGGCCCCCGAATCTAAAACCCAAGATTCAGTAATATTGTGCAAAAAAAGAATCAAAGCATTTTTGACATACATTACCCGTTGCCACATTTGCCTCCTTGTTTTTTCCTGTTGTTTCTTCTTGTCCTGAAGCTCCCAGCAGTCCTTTGCATGCCCAGACTTTCCACAGTGCCAGCATACTATCTTGCTTTTAGATTTTGACCTTGCCCAATCCTTTGATTTTCCACGGCTTCCTCTATTCTTCTGTCTCCCTCTAATTTCCACTGTCAAAACATTCCCTGAAGTAGAAGATTCACCAAAGCTTTTTCTTCGCATTTCCTCGCTTAGAATCAACCCTACAACATCCTCAAACTTCAATTTTGAGTTAGCTGGAACCGAGTTGCTTACCGCCATTACCAAGCTATTCCAACTCTCAGGTAAAGAGCACAGAACTAATAAAGCCCTAACTTCTTCATCAAATTCTATTGTAACCGAAGCTAGCATATTTACAACCGTATTAAAATCATTTAGATGATCTGCTACTAAACCATTCTCAAACATCTTCATATTAAACAACTTTTTCATTAAAAATATCTTATTAGAGGCAGAGGGTTTTTCATACAACTTCCCTAATGCATCCATCATCTCTTTTGTAGTCTTTTCCTTTGAAACATTAAATAATACCGAAGATGCAAGACACAGCCAGATTGTTCCAAGTGTCTTCCTATCCAGCAAATCCCATTCCGCATTTGTCATGCTCGAGGGTTTGTTCACCTTCTCAAACAGCAGAGTATAAAGATCCTTCTGATAAAGGTAATCTTCCATCTGCATCTTCCAAAGACTGAAATTCTGCTCGTTTAATTTATCAACCCTAGATCTTCCATCATCTGCCATAGCTCCCACTCAAGATAAAACTTTCCCTATGATTCAACACTTCAGCAAACCAAACCAGGGTCTGATACCAATTGTTAGGAAATAAGTGATAAAATATGCGGAATAATCTCTCACAGAATCGCAACAGTAGAAACTAATATGCAAAAATTATTATAGATCTCAAATAAAATTGCAGAATAAAATAACACCACACAAAGAGACAGTATTTACCAAGAATCACTTGCTCGGATTTTATTACAAGCCACCGCTCTCTCAATACAATACCCAGATCTGTTTGGAGCTATGCTCAACAAACTCTACAGAATTCACAGTCGAATTCAAAGCACATCTATAATGTTTTTCATTATACCCTACCATATGCATAAAACCATATAAGTAGGCAACTGCTTAAGCAGTTTTACAATATCGTGTATCAAAACCATGGGCCAAAACAAGCCCAAAAACCTATGGGTCAAAAATCTCGCCCATATGAGAAGAGCACGTTTCCCGATATGTCGGGTGCATTTTTTCGAGGCAAAAAAAAATTTACGCCCAAAAAAATAAAATGCGGGGGCTGTGCCCCCAAACCCCGGCAAGGATACATGAAAAGTGTACAGTACTCTTAGTGTATAGTCTTTAACACTTTCACACATGAAAACAAGCTCCACAACCTAACACATTCGAGATAAGCATGGCCTTATCATAATGCGTAGGAATACAAGAAACTACGGAATTAGCAAAAACAGCAAAATTGCGTTCTTTCCATATAAAAAGGATCTCCACTCTGAAAGTATGCCACACTCGCGCAAAAGCATGTTGCCAATGAAATTGAGCTGGTCTAAACGGCCGAAAGAAATCGTGGATCCAAGCCCAAATAGCTTGAGCTTTTGGGCATTACCAGAACAAATGTATGAGCATCTCAATGTGCCCACAAAAAGGGCATAGCCGAGGAGCTATTCCGTAATGAGCTAATCTGCGCCCAAGAGGAAGGCCTTGATAAAGTAGACACCAAGCAAAACAGGCTAACTTGGGCTGAATGATGGCTTTCCAAACGGTATGAAATCTAGCTTCCCAGGATGACCATCCAAAATTGATGGACCATCTGAAATTAATCAAGGCCACCATCGGCAGCCTGGGGGTGAGCAGAGCATAACTTTTGCCTAGGGAGTAATTTAAAAAAGGGGTATCTGGAAACCATTTCCAATCCTTCCACCAAGGCCTAAGAGAGATGACACCAACTTTGTGAAGCATCTCGGCAGGAATGGAATCAAGAACTTCCTGATAAGACTCTCTGCCAGCAAAAGCAAGCCAAAACTTGGCTTTAGCTTGAGGCCAAGTGAGAAGTAATTTGGTCTGCCTGCAAAAGATGTCTTTAAGAGTGCGCAAACCTCAATGATACAACTTAACAGCATGAACCCAAGGCACTTGGGCAAGTAGCACATCATGAAAATTGATGTGACGAGACCACCAAATGATGTGGTCATTAATGGATAGCCCATTTCTGAATCCATCCCCTTCCCAGATTAAAAAGCGTTTGAGTAACTCCCAAGCTTTCCATATGCTTTTGACAACAAAGGTGCCCACAACCTTAACTGGGGCTTTGATAATGAGCAAACTATGAAAATCCAGCCCTTGCCAAGTTTTACGCCCCTGTGGGGAGCCTTGACAAATACAGTTGTGAATCAACACTTTCCAAGCTTCGTTGCCAGTGCAGGCCCGAAAAATCCACTTGGCTGCAAGAGCAAACCAATGGCGGCCAATGTCAGTCAGACCAAGACCTCTAGAATCCCTAGGGAGACAACAATACTCCCAGGCTAAGTCACCAGGTTCGAGTTCGAGTTTAAGTTCGACAAGGATAAAATCCGGTTCAAGTTCGTCCAATGAATAAAGTTCGGAAAAAACATCGCCATTAAGTTTGATTCATAGAAAAACATAAATACATTAAAATTAAATAACGAATAAAAATAAAAAATATTATAAAATCATTTAAAACATCATTGAATATATATATATATATATAAACTACTTCATATTAGATTTAAAAACTAAATATAATAAACAAATTAAATTATAAAAATTTAAATAAGGATTTAAAACCAATTTAAATATATGTATATATAACAAATTTAAAAAGGATTAAAATGTTTGAAAGAAAATAAAGAAAAGTAATTATCTGCAATAACTAAATATTAATGTTTAGTTATTACTTATTAACGTTATATTAATAATATATTATTAACACTATTAACAATACATTATAATACATTATACATTAACGTATTATATGTATTATTCATATAACATATTATTAATACGTTATAGATAATATATTATTAATACATTATTAACATAATATATTATGAATCATATTTTATGTGAATAAACCTAATATAATATGTTAATAACATATTATTAATTTATTAGTAGCATTATACATTATTAACATAATATATCATGTTAATAACATTATTAATATATTAAGTTAACAATATATTATGTTAACTAACACCTTATTAACATATAAACATTTAAATTAAAAAAATAAAGAATAGTTAATATTTCATACACCTAAAAACAAAAACATAAGTTACCTTTCATGACTATTCTCTCGTCCACTGTAGCACGAACACTGTAGCGCAAATACTGTAGTGTGAACACTGTAGCACAAACACTGTAGCTGTGAACACTGTAGCATGAATACTGTAGCTGCGAATACTGAAGCAGCGAACACTTGTTTTTCTGTATTTCCTTCTTTGCTATTGCATTTATGGAACAAACTCCATGAAATAAAATCACCCAAAATATGATGTATTTCACCCAGCAAAAGCAAAAACAAATTGTGTTTAATAGAGTACAAACTCCACGAACTTTTAGGGCATCTTACAAGTTTGACGAATTTCAAATTTTTTGTTAAAAATTCAGCGAACCTGGTGACTTCCCAGGCAACTTTGTGAAAGCCTTTGCCAAGGTCCGAGCTAGCCTAAAGGAAATCTCTGAGGAGTTTCTTCAATTGCTTGTAAGAGGCTTTAGCCGGCACCCAGCATGAAGAATAATAAACATGTGTGGCTACCAATATCTTGGAGCAAATCTGAAATTTTCCTGCAAGCGAAAGGGGTTTAGTAATCCACTACTCCAATTTGCGGGAAACCCTGTGAATAACATATTGCCAAAGTTGACCGGGAGAAACATCGAAAGTAAAGGGAATTCCCAAAAATTTAAAAAATTCTCCATGCTGGATATACTTCCAATCAAAATGATTCAGCCAACCAAGTTTAGGGAGAAAAGATTGCCTGAAGCACTAGGTCTTTCTCCATTTGATACTGGAACCTGAAGCTAAACAATACGTGTCCAAACATTGCATGGCATTGTTGATATTCGCTTCCTCCTCCAGGAGCGTGAGGAAGGAGTCATCTGCAAAATGCCCATTGACAAGTTGACGGGGACTCGTAGAAGGGAGTTGAATACCCCTCACAAGCGCTTGATCACAAGCATGGGCAAGGAGCAACCCAAAACCTTCAGCGGCTAGCACATAAAGAGCAGGTGCTAAAGGACAACCTTGTCTGATAGAACAAAAAATCCCAAACTGCTCGTAAGTATGACCATTAACAGATAAAGCGGTCGTGGCATCTGCAAAAAGCATTTTGACAAAGGCGATGAAAACTGAACCGAAGCCCAGCGTTTCAAGCATCGCAAGAATGAAATGCCATTCAATCCTGTCATAGGCTTTTTCAAAGTCAATTTTGACAAAAATGGCTGGCTGTTTAGAGGTTCTTGCCCACTCCATACCTTCCCAGACAGCCAAAATATTATCTGGAATATTCCTGCTTTGTATGAAACCAGTGTGCTCAGGACTGACGATAATGGGCAAAATGGGCCGAAGCCGAAGAGCTAAAGCCTTAGCTATGATTTTGTATGAAACATTGAGCAAGGTAATCGACTGCCAATTGCAGATGAGCTCCGGGTTGCCTGCTTTAGGGATGAACTTTATATGACCCCAATTAATAAGGGCACCGAGGGACCCTGAGTGGAGAGCCACGAGGTAGACTTGCAGCAGATCCTGGCCTACCATGTCCCAAAGGGCTTTGTAAAACTCGTAAGGGAAGACATCCATTCCAGGAGATTTATCATTGGCCATAAGGGAAACAACTTCATATAAGTCCTCTAGAATAAGCAATCTGTCACAGATAAATCTGTGAGCAGGTGAAAGCTTGCAAGGAACTACCAAAAGGCATTCAGCGAGCGCGGCTTTTCGCTCAAGAGACTCGTCCTACGCTTTGAAAACCTGAACATAGTGCCTAGCAAAGGCTTGGACCATCTGAGGAGTGTCTGAAATCCGAACACCAGCATCAACAATGGCAAAAATTTGTTGGTTCATGTGTTTGGCCTAGAGCCACTGGTAGAACTCTTTGATGTTACGGTCTCCAATTTTAAGCCAGTGGAGCCGAGTCTTAACCTGAGCACCCCTAGCTGTGTAGTCATCAGCAATGCGGATATTTTGCCATAGTTTGGCCACTTGGAGTTGCAGAGCCACATTGAAAGGAGAATGTTCTAGCACCACCGTCGAGCAGCTCAGCTTGGTGGACGTGGTAGAATAGGCCCGCCACCGGAATTTTGTGAGCTGAACACCATACATCCGGAGGAATTTAGTGAGCCGAATTATAGCGTCTTTCCACCAACTTATCCAACCCACCTTACCAAGAGGGCGAGGTGCAAGGTTTCGAATTTGGCAGATGTGCGCCAAAGTTGGGTCATGATGCAGTAAAGCAGTATTTAAATAAAACTACATTTTTTTAATTTTTGGCAGTTGAAAATTCCATTCAATCCAGAACCGAATCGGAATGTGGTCAGAAAGAACGGTCGACAAAGCTTTCACCAGAAGAGAGTAATAGCTGGCAAATTTAAAGAAAGGCTGTAACGAGATCATGACATAATCTAGCCTTTTAAAAACTCGATCTTGGCCATTTCTAAGATTAGACCAAGTGTACCATGGCAGCACGTTGGTGTGACGCGAATAATTAGGGTCATAAAACCCAAATTTGTTATGCATGTAAAACCAAACTTCCCTTTCGCTAGTTGGCCATCTCATGGGTAGAAGGCCCATTTTGTCTTTGGGATGCTCGACCAAATTAAAATCCCCATTGATTAACCAGTGTGCATTTGGAAGGTCGTCAGCCACCTACCGCCAAAGTGACATCCTTCCTGACGCGTCATTAGGTGCATAAACATTAATAATCCCAAAAGACAGATTTTCAATATTGAATAACACCTAGAGAATACGGTAGTCAGGGTCACATCCATGATTGACGTAATGCGGCCACCACTTCGGAGAAATAAATGTGATCATTCCACCTCTGCCAGCTACATGGTTGTTAGGGATAGCTAAACTGTCAGGCCAAATAGTCTTGGCGACAAAGTCAAGCAAAAAACCTGTAACTTTTATTTCCTGTAAACACAAAATATCTATATCCGGGAAGCTTTTCCTAAAATCTCACACTATGTATTTGCGAGTGGAGTCTGCGAGATTCCGAACATTCCATGAGTAGTAATTCATGAGGAAACATTGTCTAGATGCATTTCTGAGTCTAGCTTCACTCAAACCATCAAGGGCCCAAAAACTGTTCTGCAAAAACCGTTGTTGGTTAACTGTAAAGAAATTAGACAGTTGAGTAGCCCACCGGCTGTTAGGGCTATACTCCCCCTCCTCGCACTCATGAGGAGGGCTACGAGAACTCCAAACCGCCTACTTTCGTGGTGAAACCACTTTGTTAGAAACAAGTAAAGGTTGAAGTCCACTCTCATTCTGCAAAAGAGCAGGCTGAGTGTTTGAGGCCAAAGGAGCCATTTGCCTGAAGAACCAACCATACTGCTAGCCATAACCTTCATATAAACCAGAGGCAACTTGGTATCCGAAGGTTGCTTTGCAGCTAAGCTGGAGGCATTTCGAAGTGTCTTTCCGACTTGAACAGTTGAGCCAGGTTGCAAAGCCCTGACAGGAGTGGCTTTGTTCTTGTTGGCTTTTCGGCCATCCACTGTGTGCCAACCCTCCTCTTCAGGTTGAGGGCGAGGATCACCAAGAGGTTTTGAAGCGGCTCGGCGAGCGGCCAACAAGGGAGAGTCCTGAATTTTATGCTCAGAAGATTTACATCGGAAACAAGTATTCAGAAGATTGATGTATACCACCTTCTGAGCGAAATACACATCACCAACTTCGATGGCAATGGACTCTTTCAGGTCCTTCAAAAGATCCAGTTCTATGCAAACCCTCTTCTGCGGACAAGTTGCAAAATACCTGTTAGGCTCTGAGTAGATAACACGACCGACGGTGGCAGCAATATCCTCTAAAAAATGCCAACAAGGCATAGGAAGCCCTGGGAACTTAACCCAAACGGGGACCTTAAGAGTCGTCTGGTCAGAGACTACAAAGTCCCTGGTCCAGGGAGACAAAACCAGTAGGGAGCTTCTTACATACCAGGTTTGTTGCTTATACAAGAAAAGGGAAGCATGACTAGGATCAGCAAAACGAAGACAAAAAAAACCACGGGTTAGGTTCTGGATAGAGTCCAATTTAATACCATGCGCCGTCCAAGCAGTTTGGACCCATGATTTAAGCATACTTTCAGAGGGAGTCCTTCCAACAAAATTCCCTATTAAGCATAATTGTTCTAGCCATTTACAGGCGGAATCAAATTCTGAAAGCGATAAAACAATATCAGGGGAAGTATCATTACCTCGTGGAATACTTTTGGCACGAACTTGTGAGGGAGTTTCTCTGGAGCCATTTTTCGTAGAATCACCGCTCTCCGTTGCAGTCGAAATAACTGGACTAGAGTCGAGTGAAGTCATATTTAAAGTCCGCCAAACGACTAGGCTCTAGAAAAGAGGCCGAATAAATGCATTAAAGGCAACCGATCTCTCATTGCAGATAAACTCTTTGCTCTCGGCATACAGAACCCTAATTTCTCCCAGAGCACCCAAAACTCCTCTTTTTAAGAAGCCCAGGACCAAGTCGCACTTTTTGGAAAGTCACTTAAGCTACACTGGGAAAATTAGAAATGACAGACAAATGATAATTTATTACCTACCTTGCAGCTTGCCTTGCAGGGTAAAAATTTTCATGATGAAACGTCAAATCAACTTAAGTGGAAGAAGACATTATTAGAGCTATGGTGCAAGGTGAAAATTCCGATCAGAAGTTGACCTCCTATTATTTAGAATTCACCCATGCCAAAAAGTGCGACCCATTTGGTGATTAAACAATGATATTAATAGACATTTATTAATAATTTTCCTACCTAATTTTGATGTCATGGGTGAATAGAAAGTCAATGCATGAAGGATAATCAAAAAGAACTTAAGGTAGAATGCTAAAAATAAATAAATTAAATTTATTTAATGATAGCCAGCACAGCATGCAAAATTAGGTGCCCAATTTGGATGAATAAACATGTTTGTTTATTAATTAATTGCCAAGAAATATGATGGACAATTATTAGAAATAGAATGTTGAGGGTTATATAAGAATGGGCTGCCAATAATGAATATGTAATAAATTATTTTTGCAAAGTATTGCAGCTCGGACAATTTTGGCACCCAAGGAAGGAGGATTTTTGCATCAAAAAGTGTTTTTCATTGTCGGAAAGCTCCAAAGTTTGGTGCCTAGGGTTGAAGGATCTTGATTTAAGCCTCGTTAATTATCTGCCTGTTGGTATAAGTGCCCAGGTGAAGTAAAAACTATTTATGTTTTCTTTGAATGCAAGCAAAGCCTCAGTTTTTAGGGCAGCAGGCTTTATATACAGATTTTTGTGACAAAAATCAAGTGGTCATGCTCTGGATTCCGTCTTTGTCTGAATTAATTACAGGCATTCATAATAGGTTGCTTATATAAGTGAAAGGAAGTTCAAATCAATTTTAGGTACATTGAATATTTCTTCCGAATTTAAAGAAATTACTAGATCTGCACCAATTGTAGAGAATTTCGACAAGATTAAAATAAAAAGAGTTTAGAACAAAGGTTTCTCTGGTAAAGATTACTTCAGCCATGATGAAGCGAGATGAAAGAGAAGGATCAATGAAATCATGCATTATTTCCATATTTGGTGATATCAATTACATGGATTTAGGCCCTGAACCTCTTTCCGAATTGATTGCCAGATTTAGGGCTAGAAAGACGTCTCTTATGCGGGCTAATAAAAAGTAGTGGAATTATTTGAGCTTCAGCATTCCTAGTCACAAATCAGTTTCCTGAATTTTTCATGGATGTGTGCATGGTCATACCATCTCCTATCCAAAATAATTTTGGGATGCTATGCAGAAAAGATGATAACCAGGATTGATGCACAATTTATCAATTATTTTTTAAAGATTCCAATGCGACCGTTGGTGACTATAATTAGAATGCTAGACGCTGACAATAGATGGGAGAAGCACAAAGCAAACTGTGTGGGCATAGTGAATAGCAGATATATGAGGAAGACCAGGTCTCCATCAAAGTTCCCGATGACTCTTCCACGATCCAATTTAGTGCAGGAACATAGATGATATTACTAAATTACTATGCAGGATAAATGGAGAAGCCAACACTCACAAATTCTGCTCATGGATGTATACCTTCATTAGAACCATGGAGATCAACAAAGTTGATTCAATAATTAATTGGGTAGAGATCATCAGTGCTAACATCTGGTGAGCAGCTCTGACGTTTGAGGTGAACATATATCTTCAATATGACTTCATACTTAGTATGCGTAACAGCTTCGTAGGGTATATTTTCCAAACTAGATAGATGGGGAATACTCTTGAAGGATCCCATTTTTTAGTGCTACCCGCAGTTGCAAATCAGCAGCACCCCTGGATGCCATAATCGGGTTTCTAAGTTGATGTTTTAGGCATCCATGTGATTGCTTCAACATTGAAGCCTCTCTCCAAGTGTGAAAAGTGACTTGTAGACCAATGAGAGAGTGAATCTCCAGATTAGAGGCTTGGGAAGTTCAAACTGCTCTGCATTAGATCTATTATTTTCATCTAGTTTGCAGAGGTTCAGATACCTCAATTTTATCGGCTAATTTGCAAGGAGAACCAGGGATAAGAAATGCAAAAATTGAAACTAAAACTGATAAGTGGTGATACACCAAAGGAGTGGTGCAGACAGCTTCTTGCTCATATGCAAATTGACCTACAAATCAGAAATTGTAACATAAAAAATCATGCACAAGTTGATAACTATAATCATAGGGTTTGGCTGTGACAGCAAACAACAGCATACACAAGGACTGAAAGCATTCACAGAGCCTAAATTGTGATTTCTCAAGTATCAAAACGAGTGTATTCCAACACCAAAGAGGTAGAAAAACTTTGTTACATATGGGGTAGCAAAGAAGTCTGAATACTTGCCAGGAATCACTTGCATGAAGCCTGAAAATAGAAGACTTGCTATGTAAAAAAAGTGTTCCCCCTTTGAAAAATGAGTACAAAGTCTGGCTTTTACAGTGCATTGGGTTCGAGCCCAACTTAGAGAAATCGGCGAAAAAACATGGGAGCCATTCCTGGATTAGCTCGGATACATGCATATAAAAACCGCATGGATGGTCCTGTACAAACCCATGCCCTAACATTTTTGACCATGCTGGAGAAGCGATGCGAGTTGCATCTTGCATTAAAGCATTGGTTGCTGCCACACGATCGAGGAAAGATCTGTCCATGCGTTTCGTGTACCAGATGCCTCGTTTTTTGATTTTATCCGGTGCCGACCTGAACCAAAATTCAAAATTGTTTTCCTTTTTTTAATCATGTAGAGAATTCCTTACCAGCTTATCACATTTATATAACGAAATTGGTTGAAAATCCGAGCTCTAGATCGAATAGTTAGTGGCCGATATTGAAGAAATGTTAAATCTGCAGCAAGGACAGGCCAAAACTTGGCTTCTCGGCGGGAAAAAATTTTGAATTTTACCTCAAATAAGAATGCATTGTTGCTCATTTTCAATTTTCAAAAATCCCCACACTCTGCCACCCTGGATGACCATGATGGCATATAAATGTGATTGGCTGTCGGAGCTCATCGGTTTTTCAAGGGGTGTTTCTAAGTTACGGTGGAGTCGCAAGGTAATATTTGTAAACTTGTTCAATACTGCTGACAATCAAATTCACGTGGCTTTGTTCTGTAAATATTTTGCTTTGCAATTTTAAAGAGTCAATGCAAATTTTACAGATAGAGGTAAAGGGTCCGCATTTTTAATTTTGGAAAAAATTATCATTTGTCCCCCCGTGCTTCGCCCTCTCGGGACATGTGTCAACTTCTGATTAGCTTATGGAAGGGGCCGCGGGGTAAACCTTTCCCTTTGCATTTTTTTGTGCGATTTTTTTAGTCCAAATTTTGAAAATCTCATCTTGGAAAGTTTCGAACTCCCCTGGGACCATAGGACACGTGTATCCTATTTGTTATATCGTGCGATGGGCCTCGTCTGCCCCAGTATTGTCCCTTTTAGGAAATTATTCTTCCAAACACTTAGCATGAAATTTTCATTTCTACCTCCACCGCCCTGATTGTTGAAGACACGTGGCGTAACCCTAGTTCGCTGCGGGCCATAGCGGGCCAATTTTTTTACTTTGGAAAATTTGGCAAAAACTTTGCCAAAAACATGATTTTCTCTGGAACACCGCTTCCCTCATTTGGACAGAGTTGACAGCACCTAAATATTGGTTGAAAAATTAAATTTCAAAATTTTTCCTGCTGCCATTTACTTAGTCAATTTTTTACAAATTTAGTATCCTCTCCCGACACGTGTCACGTTTTTATTGGCTCGGCGTGCTCATTCGGCAAAATTTTTCCATATTTGTAAATTTTGAAATGGAAAACTATAGTAAATTTTTTCCGTAATGTTTTATCTCTTAAATCTGCCACCTCCTGGGACACGTGGCAGCTTCTTATTGGCTGCGGGCTGTCCAAGGGGAAAATGTTCCCACATAAAACTCTACATAGCCATCGAACTGTGAAAAATATGAGGTATTGTTAGGAGGAAAACTTTTATGTATTAGATCAGCTGAACCTTAGAGCAATATCCAACTGCCATTTCCAAAACGATTTGAGTGCACTAAAAATCAAACCAATAGACTGAGGCACTGAAGAGAGGCTTAATTTGCACAAGATAGTGTAGCCATTTAGGAATGAGCAGGGGCACATTTTGGACGGCTATAACCCATAGTTCCAACCTTCCATCCAAGTGTCAACTAACAGCTACTTCACATGACTTTGAACCTCAGGGTGATCTTGATCTATTCTTCCATTGAATCATTTGCAAATTGTATACATCTCCTCAGATCTGATCTAACAAGTCTGCCTGAAGAAAGAAGCTTTGGCAGATGGCAGATGTATGCCAGTATGGCATTGTCTTTGGACAATCCAGAAGATGACAAGTCACATACACTGGGTAGCGCATTCGGAAATCGGAGAGTAACCTGTATCTTGGCACTTACAGTGAGTGGTTCTCTCTCAACGACTCTCTCTCTCTCTCTCGAAGAGCAATCTCTCTCAAAGTGGTTGGCTTCGCATCAACTGGAGTTGGAAGCTAGAGAAGATCAACCTAGAGGAACATGACTTGCAACTAGCTCCTGGCGGGTGAATGCAGACACGGAAGACCTAAGTTGCTTTCAGCATATGACGAGTAGGCTATTGAACTATCAGAGGAATCCACGAGGCTAGAGGAACTTCGAAGCTGAAATCGTTACAGTTTCGAGTATGAGCATGCAGACCCGATCTTCCGCAGTTCTGAACAACACCCTCTGAACTATTTGATTGGCCAACAAATGGGGTATTGCCTTGATCAAGCTTTGATGAATCAGATCACAGGCAACCTTAGCGCAAGAAGACTCCATCAAAAGAAAGCACGAAGGTGAAAGTTAGTAGAAAGCCTGAAAAGCTTAAAGTGCACAAGAAGTCTCAGACAAAGGAAAAGGTCCTACTTCTACGGCTATGGTGCTATGTTCCAACTTCTCATTAGCATCAACTCACAGCACTTCACCTGCCTTTAGAACCTCATTGGTGATCTTGTCATTCCTCCGTTGAATCCAACAATTGCCATGTGTTTTCTCCTCGGCCACTTTGATCTTCACCTCTTCTTGAAGAAAAGCTAAAGTTGCAGATGGCGGAGTTTGAAAGGGCATCAGTCTTTGGACAATTCAGAAGATGGCAGTCAAAAGACACTGTAGCAAATTCCAATGGAGAGGAACCGGAGCATGAGATGGTGGTGCATTCAATGACTTCTCATTCTCCGAAAAGGTCATTTCTCAAAGTGGTTGGCTTCACAGTCAATCCCAGAAGCTAGAGAGGAGATCAACCTGGAGGAACATGACTTGCAATTACTCCTGGAGACCTTTGGGCGTAAAAGATAGAAGACCTAAAGTTGCTAAGGTGACTTCTAGGTTGATTATTGAAGAATCAAGGCAAAAGTTCGTTGAGGTATCAGTTCCAGCAGAGGGAAAGCAAAAAGGCAAGCTTACGGCAGCAAATATATTAGTAACCAAGGTGCCAATAGGTCAAACTACCACCAAAGGATTAAAGCAAGACACGCAGACACTAATAAATGCTTTATTCCTTAAGCTTGACAAAGAGAAGGCAGAAAAAGTTGAACTTCAAAAGCAGGTTTCCCAATTATGCGAGATCATTGCTAAGGTTGCCAAACCTTCCTCTCAGCCAATTTCAGCACATGAGCAGGTGAGTGATCATCTGATGCAGGAAGTGGAAAATGCAGGTAACCAAGTTAAAGCTATCGATGAATGGAAGAGCCTAATCATTCGCCAAGCTTCTGTACAACTCAGGGAGGTTCCAACTCATCTAAAGGTTATGAAGGATGCATTAGTTCAACTGAAGCAACTAATGACAAGCACGGTAGATATGAATATAGTGGCTGAAAGTAACCTGGGCACTTTGGTCGAGATAAATAAGTTGCCGAAGGAGGTTTTTGTTGCAGAACGAATTGTGCCTGATGGATCAGTTGAAAAGGGGAAGTAACTTGAATTCACAGTCTCTTTCCGTTTGGAGATCTTCAGAATTATGCTGAAAAGAATGCGGGTGCTCGAGGGTATGGCATGGTCACTATCAAGCAATGTAATTACTTTCACCAATGAGGAAGTGGTTGGGAACATTTCTTCATACAAAAGGACCATTCCCAACAAAGTGCTTGATTCCCTGGAAGGATCTCTTCTGATGATTCAAGAGAGGATTGATGAAGTTGTTAGGCCTTTCACGATGAATTCAATCAGTAAGCTGGTAACGCTGCAATTAGACATTAAGAAGTTCAGGCCTAGTTTGAAGGAGGTGGAAGCGAGCATCGAAGTTTTGAAGCGAAGGATTGCTGCAATTCAAGACAGAGAAAGAAGTTGTGGCTAAAGCGGATGGGAAATTGTTGAACTATATGTTCGAAAAGTATATTCAGTATCAAAACAAAAAGAAAGTGTAGAAGTTACATTTGGCAGATCTTCCTTCTTTTCTTTCTTCTCTTATTTCTTATGTCCCTGGATGTAATTGTAAACTTAAAAGTTATTGGTTTGAAAACCATTACTTTAAGTTATTTTGAATGACTCTTTGAGTTAAGTGACAGATGTGCACAATTTTGGCTTGAACTCCTGATGCATGTCACTAAGAGAGGAATTAAAGGAAGATGATTGCCAGATGTTCTCTTTACTTCTTGTTTATGATCTAGTTCAGTTATAGTCTCCCATTTGTAATTTCCCCTCTACGTGCTATAAGTAGAGGAAGAACCTACGGGTTAAAGGATCGGAATTTGTAATCAACATTCTTGTGTTCAAGACTTTGAGTTGAAACCCCTGATTTCTGCAAGCAGAGGAATATAGAAGAGATTTCCGAAGAACTTTGTGTCAACGGTGCATTTTGCTTCTTACTTTCTTTCTAGATCTGTTCATAAACTTTGTTATTATAGATCTAGATCTGAAAGTTTCCTTTGCTTTGAATTTTGTGCTTAATGATCTATTTGTTTTAATCTATGTGCATGCAATCAACTCTGTAAACTATTGCTTGGGTTGCACATCCTCTCTACTTTCCTTTGTTTCCTATTATTTTCCTCTTCTGCAGATTTTTCTTTTCTTTTACAGCTACTTACTTGTTGCAGAACCGTATAGCTATGGTTCATGAGCTACACGGTTAAAGTAATACCAACAAATAGATATTAGGATATATAACTAAAAAAATCTTACACGGGAGCCTCACTGGTAAATGATAGAGATTTATCTCATGACTACCTAGGTTTTTAGCTATGTGCAGAAAATCTAGCCAACAAAATGACTCACTTAATATGCACTTTATTATTTTCTGTAGAGATAATAAAGAGTCAAATAACCTATGTGCACATTTAAAGACTAAATAAGACTCCCACTTGTAGTGTTAGGCATGCTAAGGGGTTACAATGGAAATGAAAGAGATGAACCGATATATTAGTAATGCCCCGGAAAAGGGGACATGATCGAGGCAATGTAGAAATAGTCCGACTCAAAGGAGATGTAAAAGAGTTCTATGTATCCCTCTTTTAAAAAATGTGACTAGGAGGGGATAAGTGTAGATATTCAAATATAAGTTCTATTGTTCTTGATCTTGTTTGCATCTGTTTTGTAAACTAGAGAGGACCACACTTAGTATTGTTGAAATCGGTAGATTTTCGACGATGGAGTCTTCAGATGTGTAGTTGTTCGTGTCCCACCGGGCGTACCAAGAAAACTCTTGACAATTATTTTTGTGGATGAACTGTCAGAGTCGTGGGATACCTTAGTGAAGTGGGACGTTCCCCCTAAGATAACCTCCAGGTTTTATAGAAATTGGCCCTTCTCTATGGTGCGAGGTGAGGGATAGAGGAAAAATAAAACAAAGTGCAAAACTAAGGCGATAGACCGAAACTGATTTTAAAAGGCACAGAGATAGATTCTGCGAAACTATTTAGAATAGTCGAAGAGCGTTTAACATGTTAGAAGTATCTTGAATTATCAAAGCCCAAGAAGGTGTAAAACATAATAATATGTAGATGATAGATACATATAGAAAACCCAAGGGCATATAGCACAATTGATATTCAACATTTATCTAAAACTACCAGCAATAAAGGATGAAGGATGCAGACTATTGAGAGCTCAAATGCACAGAACAAGAGCCCGTTATTCATAGAGAAAAGTAATACATAAGGCCGATACGGCACAAATTACAACTTTCTTCTACAACAGAGCCTTGCTAAGGCTAGCAAACATAATAACTAAGCCTAGAATCCTTTTTCTCAGTTCTAGTCTGTTTCTCCTTTCTATTTTATCCTCCTTTTTTTTTCTCCTGGATCAGAACATTCCTATATACACCCCCTTGGCTCTTGCTTCAATGTCTAGAATCAAATCTTCCACCTCCAACATTCAATTTTCCTACAAAATCTTTTATTTTTTGGGTGAGATCTTAACTGCCTCGCTGTGATATTTATGATCGCCTTTAATTTGTCCAATTTGCACTCCTTTGGTTGGTGTTGGTTTTTTAAATATTCTCCCACATGGAGGTCACGCGCTTGTTCTAAGGGCCTTTCTTGGAGTTTTTTCTCCAAACCTGCACCTACGTGATGCATGGAGGTCTCGCGCTTGTTTGAGAATTTGCGCTCAAACAAACAAAACAAAAAGAACTAGGGCCGTGGCGACAAAACACAATGGCCGGTAAAAGAGTCTCACACTAAAAGAACTCTACACGACCCATGTTGGGGATGAGTTAAATGCCACAACATAATTAAATATGCGAAAAGGCATTTGATTGGTGGTTGTGGGTGGCTACTAAGCCAAGATTGCCTTATAAAAGCAAGTGTACTTGGTTTTTTAAAGCATCTCTTTCATTTTATAAAATTTTGAATTTTGACTGAGTTTCAGAGCTTCGCAAAATAATTTCTAAGGACGAAAACCCTTAGAGATTATCTCTTGAGGATGAAAACCCTCTAGCGATCTAGAAGGAGAACGAAAACTTTTCTTCTATGTTTTGAGGATTCTGCATTCAAAGATTTCCATTGAGTATCAAATTCAAAGAGCTAGTTGCTGTTTTCTAGTAGTTTTCCAACAATTGTTGAAGACTTATTGTTGTCGGTTCGTAAGTTGTTTGAAGACCTATGAGGGTTGAATATTGTATGTTTTTTTGGAGTGTTGTTGAAGCTTCCATTTCCAGTTTTTGCGTTTCTAGGGCATCAATTTCAAGACTAAATTTAAGGAGAGATCAAATCTGAAGTGTTTGATCAGTTTTGAGGTTTTTTTTGGGCCTTTCTTAAGTGGGGTGAAATTGTATTTCCAACTTTCACTTACAACTAGGCTTTATCAACAACTTGTTCTAGAATTGCAGATCCATAGCTTCCCGCCATTGGGTTCATTGGAAAGCTTATTTTTCAAGCTTCAATTTGAGCTATTATTTGCCTAAAAATTTAGAGTATTTTGAAAGTTATTAAATTTACAAGTTATGTTGCGTTTTTGCCCTAATAAATTCTAGAATTGGATTTTTTATCCTATTTTGATTATTCATTATCTACTTGGAAACAAATTTTCATAATTTTTGGAGGTATTTTGAGATGGAAAAATCTATTTTTTCTAAATTGTTAGCTTAGGGCAGCAAACTAGGGTTTTCTAGAAAATATTCAGTTTGTGGCCTAATTTCATTTTGAATTTTAGTTTGATAGTAATTGAGATTTTTGGCTTTTTGGATTAATCAAATTTGGCCCTAGTGGGAATTGCGGGAAATCCATTGGGGTAAGAATATGTCTATTTGGGGACATTACAGTGGTATCAGAGCAGTGTATTCTCCCAGCCTGTGAAGAGAAAAAATCAGATCTGAAGAGAAAGAAGAAGACCATTGAAGAGCATTATCAGAGAGTTCCTACTATAGATAAGATAAGCTATCTGAATGAAGTGATCACCAGAGGCCACAGAGAGTTGCAAACCTGTTGGGTGGATGCTTAGAGAGATCTAAGAGACTCCGTTATAGGAGCCTTTGCTGATTTGAGCAGATCTATATAGGGGATGAGTACTGCCATAACAAGCTCTCAAGGAAATCAAGGCAACAAGGGTGAAGGAAGCTCTACTAGATCAGTTAGAACATCCGCCAAGCCTCCACATCAGTTTTACAGAGCCAAGTTTCTCCAAAAGGAGGAACAACCAGTTGAGGATGATGACATGGAGATATGGGAAAAAAGAGTATGCAACACTCAGTTCCAAGGTAAGAGCTATGTTGACCTTTGAAGAATTTTGTGAGTTGAAAGATAGTAAAGGCACGAGGAAAAATAGAAAATATCAACAAGAGAAAATTACCATGCAAAAATTGAGAGAAATCAGCCCATAGAGTATTCCACCATGCAAAGTGAAGAAGAAGAGACTTCAAGGGAAAAAGGTATGACTTCTAATGAGAAAAATAATTGTATTAGTGAGGAACAAACACTGATTGTTGGATGCAAAGTTGAAAAAGATGTTTCAAATCCAAAGGTGCATATTAATGAGTCATTGTCATATGGGATGGATTTACCAAGCCATAGTATTGATGAGCATGAAATTGTGAAGAGTGTTTGTTCTTGTGTTGTGTCTGAAATCATGAGTCACAATAGGGATGGTGTTGTTTTGGAGGTTTCTAAATAAGCAATAGAAGCTAAAACTTTTGATGATCTTCTTTATCAAGAGATACCAAAGAAGCAAGATGATGAAAGACAAGGAGACAACAAGCAACTTGCTAATCCAAACACAACATAAGCTATTGGTGAGTCATTTTGCATTTTTAACAAGTGTTTTATGCTTCATACTCATTACACTTGCAGTTGGGAAACATCCTAATGGATACTATCTCATCAACAAAGAGTCCAAGTGAAGAGTCCAAGGATGATAGATATGCAAGAAATGGGGAAAAATCAGTTGTTGAACCTACTTTTAGAACTTTGAGGTATAGTGTTCCACTCATGAATTGGGACCATTCATTGACCAATGTGTGTTAAGATGGTGGTGGAAAGCAACACAAATGGAACACCTCTCATGATACAAGTTGTTCATGGGCATTATAAGGCATGGGATCCAGGTAATATGTTGCATTTGTCCCAAGTTACCAATTCTGATTTTGAAAATCTTTGTGATTAATTTCCTAAGGGAACAGAAGGAATTCAGAATTTGTCTTTCTGGATATTACAAGTGTGGGCAAGCATGGTTTCTTCTTTGGAGACTCCAGTGCAAGAAGGGAGAGTACCTCTCAAGGTACTAATGTTGATTTTTTTATTGCTCAACTTCTTATGACAGCCACAAAGGGTAAAAGAGTTGATTATCTTCATAATAAATATTTTTTCTATCATATTTTGTCATGGCAATATATTGGATATCATAAGTATTATGCTATCATAGTAGACAAAATCTGGGCTGAGTTTTGGAAGGAAACATCATGCTACAGCTATAAGGATCCTTGGTTACATATCTATGATCACTTAGCAAGAGGGCAGGAGGTTGAAGGAAAGTCGGGATCACCAATTCATGGTACGGAAACATTTTTTGAGCATTTTCAGCTTGGTGGTCTGCCCATAACAGCAGTCATAACGGAAGGTGGTAGTAGAGCTTCATTAATGGGGTCCATGACTGATTTTTATATTAGCTACATGGGGGAACCCTTGGAAGGGTTAGTGGGGGCATTTGGTCCTCAAACTTCTCAAAGAATCAAGGTGCAATCTGTTGTTAATGAAGAGTAGCTGAATTCAAGGAGCATTCATGACTTTGGCATCTTAAAGTATGAGAGTGGTTACCATATTTTGAGTTTTTTTATTTCTCCTATGCCGCTACCATATTTCTATCCTATTGGATAGCATGCACATGTTTGGATGGTTGCAAATGATTATTCCCTAATCAAGTTCAAAGGTATGTTGGATAGAAAAGCTACAGTCATCCTTCATATTGTTTTGGATTCAGTTAAGATGCATGTATTAGAGAAGAAGATTGTGGGGACAACAAGCTATAGTCATGGGAAGATGAGGGGCATCAAGGTATGTGATATATTTGTTGTGGTTGAGTTTGCTAAAGGGACACCATTGAGTTATTTGAAGTTGAAACCACTCATTGGGTACATTGGTTACCATCTTTTGAGATACTTGCCCTCATTCACCATGTTGACATGCTGGAATTCAGTGGTGAAAATAAAAAATCAGAATTCAAGGCAAGAGGGAAAGGGTGAAATCTGAAGCAGACTTTGAGGAACCACATTGTGGGATGCCCTTTCACATAACAGACGATTGGAAAGAAGTTATTACAGTAGTAGATATCAAAAATCAATTTTCTAAAGGTTTACATGGGGTTCCACATGCAAGGAGAATTGCCACTAGCCATCTTGGGAGTAGAGAAAAAAATTACAGTAGCATCCGTGACAGCAAAAGTAAACCTTGGGGTTGCCACCATTGGGAGAGAATTTATGACATGATCAAGAGATGGAATGAAGAGGCTGAAAAAGTGTTGTTCAACACTCATTTTTTATCTAACATGTTTTCTCTGTGTAGAATGAAGAGCAAGGAAGAAGAAGGTGGCCAATATGCAGCAAGAGCATGAGCCTAGAGAGTCAAGTGATCTCCCATTTGATCAGTACCGGAGGAAGACTCTGGGATTGCTACATCATGTTCTCTTTCTTGGTCATGGCACTTGGACACGTGAGCTTGTAATTGCTTGAGGGCAAGCAATTTGGGTAAGAGAGGACTGAAATGTCCCTTTCTCGAAAATAACATGTCGAAGACCCTTAGCCCACTTTTGTTTCTTGACAACTAAGGGGTGTTAAAAAAGGAAACTATAGTCTTAATAAATTATTATAAAGTGCATAAAAAGAAGCTTTATTAAAAACACTTATAATAATTTATTAATAATGACTTAATAAAAATAAAAGAGAAAAGATAAAGTGAAATTAGACAGAAAATAAAAGAAGTCACTTTATGTTTTTATTTCTCCTAGGGGAAAAATGTGACCAATGTTGGAGATGAGTTAAATGCCACAAAAGAATTAAATGTGGGAAAAGGCATTTGATTGGTGGTTGTGGGTGGCTACTAAGCCAAGTTTGCATATAAAAGCAAGTGTACTTGGCTTTGTAATCATCTCTTTCATTTTATAAAATTCTAATTTTTGTCTGACCATGAGAGCTTTGCAAAATAATATCTAAGGACGAAAAACCCTTAGAGATTATCTCTTAAGGACGAAAACCCTCTAGAGATCTAGAAGGAGAACGAAACTCTTCTTCTATGCTGTGAGGATTCTCCATTCAGGGGTTTCCATTGTGGATCAAGGCGTTAGTTGTGTTTTCCAGTAGTTTTCTAAAAGTTTTTGAAGACTTATTGTTGTCGGTTCGTGAGTTCTTTGAAGACCAACAAGGGCTGAATATTGCATGTTTTTTGGGAGTGTTGTTGAAGCTTCCATTTCCAATTTTTGCATTAATAAGGCTTTCAAGCTAAATTCAAGGAGAGATCATATCTGAAGTGTTTGATCAGTTTTGCGGTGTTTTACGACCTTTCTTAAGTGGGGCAAAATTGTATTTCGAGCTTTCACTTACGACTAGGGTTTATCTACATTGTTCTAGAATTGCAGATCCGCTTATGATGTTTTCCTGCCATTGAAAAAATCTGATTTTGGGTTCATTGGAAAGCTTACTTTTCAAGCTTCAATTTGAGTTATCATTTGCCCAAAAATTTGGAGTATTTTGTAAGTTGTTGAATTTACATGTTATGTTGCGTTTTTGCCCTAATAAATTCCAGGATTAATATTTTTTTAAATCTGATTGGAGATCCTATTTTGATTATTCATTATCTACTTGCAAAAAAAAGTTAATATTTTGTGGAGGTATTTTGAGATGGAAAAAGCTATTTTTGCTAAATTGTTGGCCTAGTGCAGCGAACCTAGGGTTTTTTGGAAAATATTCACTTTGTCGCCTAATCTCAATCTAAATTTCAGTTTGATAGTAATTCAGATTTTTGACTTTTTGGATTAATCAGATTTGGCCTTAGTGGGAATTGCAGGAAATCCATCTAGGGTAAGAATATGTTCATTTGGGGACATTACATGATCTTTCTAAGATTTTCCATATCAAAGCTCAGATTAAGAAAACAAAGGTAGATGCTATTTTTATTTATGTTTACAAGAAAATTTAATTAGTAGAGAATTGGTAGATAGATTTTGGTTGGAAGTGGAAAATCATCGTCATCCTTATATTAAGTTTCCTAATCCTTATATTAAGGTTTCCAAGCAATGTAATGTCAAGTTTGCTATAAATGAACATTTTATTAACAATGTTGCTGTGAATGTAGTAGATATGGATGTTTGTGGCATAGTCTTTGGCATCCCCTATATTTATTAGTGTGATGCAATCCTCACGCAGATGGAAATTAGTACTAGTTAGTCAAGGGTGGGAAAAGCTATGTCATCGATTCCTATGAAGAGAAATCTCAAATCTCCTTGGTAAGTTCAGCTCAAGCTAACAAGTTGTTGAATGCTAGTGCAAACATGTTTTTTCTCCTTTTGAAAGCTAGGGGAATCGATTGGTGTAAACCATTGCATGACATATCTACTAACAAGGGGCAGAAGTTTCTACTTGGGTTTTTTCTATTTAGTTGCAGGCTTCAACCTTCTTTCATGGAAGGAAATTGAACTTGTAAGATGGAGCAAAGATGAGTGTTGGAATTCACAAGATGCACCTCTAAGAGAGGGCAAAGATGTGGGGGAGAAAATTTACTCAATCAGTTCTTGAAGCTTTTAGGGACTAAAAGCCTGTGAATTCCAACATTCACCTCTTTGCTCCATCTTACATGGCCAATTTCCTCAATCAGTTCCTGAAGCTTTTAGGGACTTAAAATCCTCAAATTGGGGAGGTGATTCGAAATTGGATTTGAGATATGTCCAATTCATGTAATTTGCATTGTAAGCACTTTTAAGAGGCATTTCTTATAAAATCACAATAGAACATATATGTTTTGATGACATATTGGGATTCCTCTCTGAAAAATACACACTTTCAAAAAACACGGCACCCACTTTGGAGTTTGAATGCATAAGTTATGGAGTCTAGAAAATATCGAACATTTGTTGGTTGCAAAACCTCCGGTCTATGGAAGGCGGGGGTTCTGCCATGCGATAAATTAAAGTTCCTGAAATATAATGGATGAGGATGATTTGTTTTCCAAAACAGTTTCGTGGTAAATTCTCACAGCAGGGGCGTAGTTGCAGGACAGCTAGGTGCATAGTTACCAAGTCCGAAAATCCGGATCCGTTCGGGAAGGCAAAAAAATCCTAAATCCGGAATTCTTGAAAAAGTTCGGGAAAATCCGGTCTGAAATATATATGAGTTGAATTTTATAAATAAAAAATTTGACAAGTACAATGAAAAAAATTAATAATGTAAGGTAAAATGTTATATTTTTTAATATATAAGATTGATAGTTGACTGTATTTTCCAGAAAACTACAGAAAATTTAAAAAAATAAAATTTTCTTTTCCTAAATTACGGCCGACTCGGACAGAATTTATCCAGGTCAGCTGAAAAATCTAGATCCGGCTGGATTTTGTGTAGATCCGACCGGATTTGGTAACTATGGTTAGGTATAAGTTATCATGAAAGAATGTAAGAGGAGTTTTTGAATTTGTATTCACATTGTTGTTATAAGCAAGTTGCACTCTTTGTCGATGGTTACACGGAGATTTCCAACCAATGAGAGGTTGCTCTTGAGGGATCTGTTTCTAGAGTGTTGGAAGGTGTTAAGCATGTTTTGTGTAAAAATTTGGAGAGAGAGTGAAAGTTCATCTCCATGAAGGCCATTCGTGGCAGTATTGGAGTGAATTACATAACGAAAAGGGAGTGCAGTTGCATCACCCACTAGAGTTCTCTCCCATTTCTGGTTTCTCAAGGATAAAATTTGTGTTCAAGTGTTTGTAATTTTCCATACTTCTCATATATGTGTGTTAAATATTGTGCACATTCATTTACAACTCTTCATTGCTCTATTTAGTATACAAATGATTTATTTTACAATATCTTTGTAAGCTTGGAATCACAAGATCCGTGTTGGTGAAGTCTAGTGTGGAATATCCACCTGGCTTTTAATGGACCAAATTAGGGAAGTTCAGCTGCATGAAGTCAGCTGCAGTCTTCCTATCCACAAGCTTGAAGTCGGCTACATGAAGTCCAGTGTGCAATCTGAATCTCTAGTGAATTGCTGAAATTGTTAAAATATATTAGGGAAGTTCAGCCACCTATCAATGAACCAAATTACAATAAAAACCAAGTTTTCCCATACCTAGAACATTAACATACAAACCAATTTATGTAATGAAGGTCCTTCAACAAGGCATATCAATAGCCAGACATACGACATCCAAAAAATAGAAGGTATAAAAAACAACAAATAAGAAAAAACATTTTGGCTCCATGGGCCCCTCTCCTCCTCAAGCATCAGCTCAGCTAAAAGACAATAGCAAGATCTGGAGTCTTCCTATCCACAAGCTTGAAGTCAGCTGCATGAGTACCCAACTTGCTACAAATGACATCAATCTTTGTGCCTTGAAACAGTTTCTCCCCTACCTAAGCATTCCGTAGCTTCCAGTTCAATGGAAATGTGGATTTTGGGTTGAACAAACAAGGGACAAATCACAACTGTATCAAAGTGCTCAACCTGCAAGGGTGCTGCAATATCACATGACTCTTTACTATTCAATCATGAAACTATGGGGACATTACATTCACTCTCTTACCAACTAAGAGTTACAAAGTCTTTAATAAGATTCTCTACTCTACTCTATTGGAACCTCCTTCCCTAATAAGATCCTTTTTCTTTGCTGAACATAACAATCTAGAACCTATCTCTTGTTAGGGAACCCTTTCGCATGATCCTGCCTTCAGTTTATATGGGCCAAGAGGTGTTACCAAGATCTGTTGTTTTCAAGGAGTTCCAAGAGCCACATGATCACTGAAATCAGAGGTTACAAGATTAGTTTAGAATCCATTGATCAACTACATAAAACCGCATTATATGGCGTTGGAGCTCATTCATTTATGAAGATTCTAACATTCTTTGCAAGTACGACCAACATTTTTGATAAATTGTTGATCATCTCTTGCATAGAACGGAACCAAGAACTAGTTGAGAGAATTACTTCTTTAATGATTCAAGGATATAAGAAATGCATGCCTACAAGACTCTGCTTAGTGTAGACACTTGGTTTGTTTCGCGAACACTTGGTTTGTTTCAGAGTTCTGCCCCCTTGGAACGAAGCTAATAATGATGTCAACACCTTGGGATGCCATGTGGGATGAGTTGGCCTTAACGAAGTGGTTAGCAGGTATTTGGGAACCTGCAGAAGTGTCTTGTAAAAGATAATAAGGTTAGATGGTCTTCTGAATGGCACCATGTTTGAAAAGCCACATAGAGTTTAGTCACTATAGAAATGTTTGCAGCTTCAGTTGAAATTTTAATGACTCAAGGATGTAAGAAATGCATGCCTACAAGACTCTGCTTGGCATAGACACTTGGTTTGTTTCGCGAACACTTGGCTTGTTTCTGAGTCTGCCCCCTTGGAACGAAGCTAACAATAACATTGACACCTCAGATGTCAGTGGGATGAGTTGGCATTAGCAAAGTGGTTGGCAAGTATTTGGCAACCTACAAAAGTGTCTTGTGAAATGGAATAAGGTTACATGGTCTTTTGAATGGCACCATACTTGAACAACCATGTAGAGTTGCGTCTGTTGGTGCTCAAAATAGTCTCGCCCCAGTTTGCCTTTGAAAATCTATCAATTTACGGCCCCTGTCACTTTCTTTTTCCCGTGTTGTGCCTGGTTAATCTTTGTTGCCATTTTTTAATTTGTTCCTGGGTCGTAGATCACTTATGGGTCCATGGTTTTCTCCTTGTTTCTTTGTTCCTCTGGAAAAGGGTCTGTAATTTGGGTCTCCCGTTCTTTGTTTGTCTAAAAAACTCAGGTTCTCCCATATTTTCCGTTCTCCACAGTCGGGATTCGTCTTCCTTGTCGTTTTTACCCTAAATACTTGAAGCAAAATGAATGGGTGTATCTCTGAGAAACATATTTGAGCCTTGTAACATTTTTAAATTCTCTGTCCTTGGAGAACTTTTCATTTTCGGGCTCGCATGATCGTTTTTCTGTATTTTACAATTTGACAGGCATTTCTCCCGGTCAAATTTGCATCCTTGGATCGACAGGGAATGTGGCCTCTTTTGGTTGGATGCGGCTCGGCTGGATACTTCAAAAAATTCTATGAATCGCCTCCACCTAAAGATTTGTCCACGTGGAGGCACGGCGCTCGTTTGAGGATCTACTTTTTGGTCTGGCCTTAGAGTAGCACCGGGAGGACACGTGGAGGTTTCCAGTGGTTTTTCCGGACTTAGAAAATTTTAATGCATCTAAAACAGTGTGGCATAAAACAGGGACACGTGGCGAGCCCGCGCTCATTCAAGGTCTCCGCTTTGGGCACCATTTTAAAATTGCGCCATGGAGACACGTGGATTCTTCCGCCGGGTCTTCCCATACTGTCTTTTTCAAAGAGTTTTGGGCAGTCTGGGACATGTGGAGGAACCACGCATGTTTGGGGACTGGCCCTGGAGTTTCATTTTAAAGAAACGCCAGGAGGACACTTTGAGGCCTCCGCTCACTTTGCATTTTTCTTGGACTTTTCAACGGCCAAAGGAGACTGCCCCGGAGCATGACACTTGGCGCCTTCTGCTGAGCTTCGAGCCTTCACACAATTTTTGCCGGGCCAGGACACGTGGCGAGGACTGGCCCTGGAGTTTCATTTTAAAGAAGCGCCAGGAGGACACTTTGAGGGCCTCCGCTCACTTTGCATTTTTTCTTGGACTTTTCAACGGCCAAAGGAGACTGCCCCGAAGCATGACACTTGGCGCCTTCCGCTGAGCTTCGAGCCTTCACACAAATTTTGCCGAGCCAGGACACGTGGCGAGCCCACACTCATTTAAGGTCTCAATTTTTGGGGACCAACTCAATTTGTGCCATAGTAACACGTGGCAGTTTAACAAGTCAAAAGGAGCGGGGAAGCGTACCATCGAAGGCAACATAGAATTTTTGCATCTTATGCTCAAAAGGGTTAAGATATCAAAAATGGCTCGCAAACCCGATGGAAGAAAGGTCAAAGCTTGCTCCAATCAATGGCAGAAGTGCGGGCCTTCGAAGGAAATTTAGAAAAAATTCTCTTTGTGGGAAAAAGAGTTAAAAGTAAAAAGGGAAGCGTGGTTCCGCTGGGACCCACATTGGAAACTTAAAGCGGAAGGACGGAGCTGTGGGGAAAACTTAGAAAATTTTTCCGTTTTCCAAAAAGAGTTAAAAGTAAAAAGGGAAGCGTGGTTCCGCTGGGACCCACATTGGAAACTTAAAGCGGAAGGACGGAGCTGTGGGGAAAACTTAGAAAATTTTCCGTTTTCCAAAAAGAGGGTCAAATGGCAGAATTTATCCGCGGTTCCTTTGGGACTCGCCTCAGGACACGTGTCAGGCTCATTTCTCAAGGGCGGAGATACGGAACAAAATGTGAAATTTTTCCATTTTTCCAAAAGTTGTAAAAAGTCTGAGGAAACCCCTAGGTCTGTTTTTAACTTTGAATCTTCCACATGGATGACCCAAATTCAAAGTAAAGATCAACGACAAATAAGAGTCTGAATCTGATTTTCCCCCCATTTTACTGAAACACACCTGGAAGTGCGAATCTTCATGATTTCTTGGTATTTCCTACACGCCAAGTAGAGAGGGGAGTTAATGTTGATATCTGAGTTTGGTGGGAAGATTTGGAAGACATCTTTCGCCATTAAAATGGTCTGACTATCGTGCTCGATCGGATTTTCTGTTTTTCTTCTCCCAAGCAAGCAAGGAGCCAAATTTGACAAATTAGGGGCGGAAGTGGTTGGCAAATTGAAGAAAGAGTGATCTACCAGAGGAAGGAGTTGAATGCGGGAGATATTCGATGAGATTTGCCCCCTCGAGCACCTGGCAGCATTTGCAGATCTGATTCTGAGAATCGCGATCAAAATCATGGCGAGCACTGGTGCATTAAACATTTTTGTATTTTGGGGAAGAAGGGGTTCTGTTGTGAATGTTATAAATGGCACAAATTTTTCGTGCAAATGGTTCGAGTGTGAGGGGTCCGGACTGAATTTTCTAATAGAAAAAGCTTGACACAACCCATCATTTTGAGAAGCATTTTGAGAAGCTTATATATCTCTTCTGTATTAAATCTGATCATGTCAAGGTGGTTGCAAGTGTACAGCCATTGACAAGCTCTGAGACTGTTCTAGAAACTTTCCCCTGCTGATAGATTTAATCAAATTCGATTAATTCTGTGTTGCCTTGAGCAAAATGTGTTTATTTTATTTCTGAATGTATGCGAGTAGTTTTTCTTGTTTCTGTTGCAATCTCGTATTAAAATCTGATTCAATCACACAAGCCTCAATCCTTATGACAGTTTAGTGGTATTTGCAATTCCGTTTCTCAGAAGAGCTTTCATCTAGGATTGGAATAAACAATTTAAAATCACTTTTCTTTCATCTGTTCACAAAGATTGTCTGTAAGCCTCTGGGTGTATCTTAGGCATGATTTGACTCAAATCTTGATGCTTTGTTGGATTTTCTAACTCGAGCCTTCATAATAGAATCTCAAAGATTGTGTGAAAAAGTGCTAATTTGGGCCTTCATTGAAGCACATATTCTAGTTAAAGAAACATTTTAGCTATTCTATGGCATTTTGTTGGTTTAACCTTCCATTTTGTAAGATTCCTCAAGGATCTGGTGAATCAAGTCCACCTTGCCCCACCTCCCACCAGAAATTTATTCAAAAACAACCAATCCTACCTGTACTACCCCTGTTTGTCCTGTGTGCATACAAATGCATAATCTCTATTACCAAAACATGCAGAAGCAATCAAGGTCCCAAATGTCTTTAGTAACCTTTGCCTTGTTGTGAAAATATCTCCATAATTTGGAAGTGACAACTCGTGAGAGTCAGATTTGGTGTGTTGATCATATTTTCCCAAGGTCTTCTCTATAAAATTTATGCAAAAGAAGGATCTACCAGCATTCTTCAATAACAGAGGTTACAAAATAGGTTCTCTTACCTTGGTTGAAAGACACAACCTAAAATAGTTAGGATCAGATCACATGCTTTTAAGGTGCTACCCACTCCTTTTGAAACCTGAGTGCTAACAATTCAAATAGATTGCTTCCCCGGCTACAAAACGACATACATGATTATCTATCTGCCTCTGAGTGTCCTGTCAAAATCCATGATGTTGCTCGGTCTTTGAAGGAGATTAAATTTGGGTACCAACAACGTCACTATAGAAATGTTTGCAGCTTGAGCTGAAATTTTAGTGGTGATCTTACTGGTTGCAACTAAGCGGTTCTATCACTTAGCGAATTGATCCATCACTAACTGGCATACCATGAAGTATGCTTTTGAGGCTAGCTTCAAAACTACCAAAGATGGACACGCTCTCTTGGCCTGGTTGGCTCACCTGAAGAAAGAAGTACACGAGCCTATGAGAGAGTTTGTCACCAAATTTAACAAACTCTTGCGTAGGATACCTGAAGCAGTCGTGCCCACTGAACAAAACCGAAGGTGCTTCTTCATCAATGCTCAACCTACCAAAGTTGGGTTTGTTCAGAGAAGATTGCGAATGTTGTATTTGAATGTTGCCCAAGCATTGGCCATTGAAGTAGAAGATGATCTGATCTTAGCCGAAAAGCTAAGAATCGGTCATGTGAAGAATAAGAAACACAAAGATCACCCAAAACACCTAGAACAAATGTTTGAACGATGTCGTCTTTATGGGATTTCCTTGAATCCCAAAAACTTTGTGTTTGGAGTGACTGAGGGAAAGTTGTTGGGACACATAATGTCTAAAGAAGGAACAAAAATTGACCCCGAAAGAGTTCAAGCCATCAAGAATTTTTCTCTTACTACTAGTAAAACTGGTGTTCATTCTTTCTTCGGGGAAAGTGAAAGGTTTGTCCCTGATTTTACCAAACTAACAAACACATTGCTGACATGATGAAAGGGAAAAAATCATTCAAATGGAGCAAAGAAATTTGAACAATAAGAAACATGAAAATCACCTGAAACACCTAGAACAAGTGTTTGAAGTTTGAACAATGTCATCTTCATGGGAGTTCATTGAATCCCAAAAAGTGTGTTTGGAGTTACCGAGGGAAAGTTGTTGGGACACATAGTGTCTAAAGAAGGAACAAAAATTAACCCCGTAAGAGTTCAAGCCATCAAGAATTTGTCTCTTCCTACTAGTAAAATTGGTGTTCAGTCTTTCTTGTGGAAAGTGAACTTTTTAGAAGCTTTGTGCCTGATTTTACTGAACTAAGAACAAAAATTAACCCCGAAAGAGTTCAAGCCATCAAGAATTTGTCTCTTACTACTAGTAAAATTGGTGTTCATTCTTTCTTGTGGAAAGTGAACTTTTGAGAAGGTTTGTGCCTGATTTTACCAAACTAACCAAACACATTGCTTACATGATGAATGGGAAAACGTCATTGAAATGGAGGAAATAAGAGAAATAAGCCTTTGAAGAAATAAAACATGCTATTGCAAAAGCACCAACTCTCATATGCGCCTATTGCTTTCATGAACTAAAGGATCATGAGTTATGGACTAAAGGATCATGAGCTCAATTATACTCTGATTCAAAAACATGTTTATGTAGTAGTAAAAGTTGTTAAGCAATTTAGGTACTATATTTTACACTCACATACCATAGTCATGGTCCCTGATATTGTTGTAAATTCAATGCTAACAAAACAAGAGTTGGGGTCCAAGAGGGGAACATGGATTGCAAGAGTCCAAGAGTACGATTTGGAGATCAAGCCAACCAAATTTGCACATGGACAAGGTTTATGTAACCTCATTGTTGATAGTAACGAAGAAACTAATGCAAAGAATTCGAGAAATGATGGCTTACCATTGGTGGTATTTATCAGCTCAGTGGATGAATGATACTCGGATATTGCCTATTTTCTGACATGGAGAATGCCCTAAATACTTGAATGCCATCATTTGGGATAATACTTTGTTCAAGAAAAGCATCAATGAGTTTTTACTAAGGTGTGTTGATAAGGAAAAACAGAAAAGGCTCCTAAAGGCTTTTCATAATCAAGCTTGCGAACGACATTTTTTAGCACCTATTACAGCCCATAAAATCTTGAGAACACACTACTACTGGCCAACTTTATTCAGGGATGCACAAAAGTGGGTTTCCAAATATGAAGCCTGTCAACAGTTTGTTGGAAGGCCTAAACTTGCAGCTCTCCCATTGAAGTCAGTCGTTATTGAAGAACCCTTTCAACAATGGAGTCTCGATTTCATTTGAACCTTGAATCCAAATTCTAGAGCTAAGAATACTCACATACTCACAACGACAAATTACTTCACCAAGTGGGTCGAGGCAATTCCCTTCGAAAAGACCACTTCGGAAGTAATTTGCAATTTTATGAAAGAGTATATCTTGGTTCATTATGATGTTCCTCAAAATATTGTAACATACATTCGACCGAATTTCTCTTCTGTCAAACTCATTGGTATTTGTTATGGATATGAGATTTCATTAGCACATTCTTCGAATTACTATCCACAAGAAAAAGAACAAGCGGGATCTAGTAACAAGAACATCATCACTATTGTTCAGAAGTTGGTCAATGAAAATAAGAGGAATTGGCACAAAAAGTTCTACCATGCATTGTGGGCTGACCACATCACACCAAAGGGGCTATTGAGATGTCACCATTTCAATTGACATATGGAACAGACGCTTAGATGCCTATATCCTTGGAACTAACAGAGTTGCAATTGGTAAAGGCGATTGAGGATGAAAGTTTTAGCGATGCGGTTGACAAGAGGATCATCTACTTAAGCAAACTTGAAGAAGAAAGGAATATTGTCATGGACAAGATTACAAAACATCAAGTGAGAGTTAAAATGTTGTTTGATAAGAAAGCCAAGAAGAGACACTTTCAGGTCAATGACCTTGTCTTGTTATAGGATAAGCGAAGAGAACCAAATGGAAGTCACAATAAATTTGATTCATTATGGATCGACTCCCTTAAGATAAGACACTTTTGCAAAGATAACATGTATTATCTAGCATATCCTGATGGCACTCATCCTGATGATTCCCAACCATGTACATAGGTGAATTGGGATTTTTGTTATATGTTTCCTCCTTTTTCTCATGTTTTGCTTGTGCCTTTTTCTCCTTGTCCTTGTTGCCCTTGATTGTGACATTTGTTCAGGTCAAAATTTCTGTGAAAGTTTTATCTGGGTTCGTTGTTTGCGTCCTCATGATTCCTTGTCCCCAATAAGAGCCAGTTGTCTCGAAATTTTAAATTGTTAAAATTTCAAAAAAATTGAAACTTTTTACATTAATGTGTTGTGTCAATTAATTATCCCGCATCATTTTGAAATGTCATTTTTCTCCATTCTCTCCCGCAATCCAGTGATTATCGTCACACCGTTGCATTTCCATCGTCGTCATCTTGCATACACCTTGCCTACCTCGCATATCCTTCTCTCGCAGTTCATACTAGCTATATAAATAACAATCTTAAATTAATTATTAATTAATGATATTAATTAAATTAATGTTATTGATAAATTAATTTTATTAATTACATAAACATTATGTGATTAATTAACGTTATTAATATAATGTTGTTAATTTTATTAATTAGAATTGTCTTTTAATTATTAAAAGAATGTCACTAATCTTGTTAATAACGTTAATTAATTGTATTGATTACTTAAATTTGTAAATGATAGATAGTGAAGTGGAAATTCACTCCCACTTCACCATCCATCACTTATCAGACGAATAAAACTTCCCCGCATGAAACCCATGCAGAAAAATTCTCTCAACTCTCCATGGAAAAGTTTGGAAAAAGCCAAAATTGGCAAATGCAAAAATTCTTCCTGCTTCCCCACATTAGCTATGCTTCACGTGTTGAAGAAGCACATATCCGAGGCACAAGAAACGACATGATTTGTAAGAGGAAGCAAAAGATGTTCATTGTGTTGATTTAATCAAGATTTGCGCATACAAACACATTATAAACCCATGTGAAGGAGCCAAATATACATGGATAAAAACCAGAACATGCGGAAGCAAACGAGCTTCATCCAACAATCATTACAAACTAGAATGCGTGCACGAAGATAGTGACTGATTGTTGTTTGAACGCATAAACCTTTGATAGCAACATAAGAGTGTTGGATCAAACTGGATAAATCTGATAGCTGTAGAGAAGACGGGGCATTAAACGAGATTGATTTAGAGCTGACTCCTTCAAAAGATTTGTGTGCGCATACGAACACGTTATAAACTCATGTGAAGGAGCAAAAGATACATGGATAAAAACCAAAAAATGCGGAACCAAACGAGTTCAACCGCCCATCATTGCAAACTAGAATGTGCACGAGAAGATAGTGATTGTATTGTTGTTTGAACGCATTAATCTTTGATAACAACATACGAGTGTTAGATCAAACTGGATAAGTCTGGTAGCTATAGAGGAGACGGGGCATCAGACAAGATTGATTTAGAGCCGACACATTCAAAAGATTTGTGCGTGTTTAAGAGGAAGTGGTGTCCCCAGATTTCATCCTGACATCTGAGACTACCCGATCCGAAAAAATTTCATACTTTTAAAATAATGGGTCGTTTTGTGTTATTATTGCCAGAAAGTTCTTGTATTGTGTCAAGATATTCCCAAAGAGCCATATTAGCCATTTTTGCCAAATACACAGATGCCCAAAATTGTTATATTCTATCGTCAGGATTTGTCTATGGAAAATTTGTATTTAATTATTTTGAGCCTCATTTGAGGCAATTTGTGCTCCGGTTTAACTCTGTTGTGATCGTACATATCATTATTCCCATATACCAGTAGGGTTTTAACCAGGAATGAATTCTAGACTTTATTTGTAACTTCTGGCAACGTTTTGTGTATTTTGTGTTTTTCCGTTTCGTTTTTTGTGAAATTTCTCTGGATCAATTCCTTTGCCGGTTTGGCCTGATTCTTGGCCTAGAGTATCTAGAGATCACATACACGCATTGTGCCAAAAGGAATTCGCCATCCGAGATATGGTTCTCTTGGAAAAGACGAAGTCGTGCACCAAAAAGCTTCTTCTAGGCTCGCCGCGTTTTTGGAAAAAGAGGGTTTGAAGTGGATCATGGGATTTTTGGAAGCAACAGGCAGGTGGAAATTTTGTACCTGCTTAGCAGGGTACTTTTTCCCACGGAAGCAATGCCACTTAAGTCACAATGGAAAAATTGGAGGCAGCAGGCAGGCGGGAATTTCTTACCTACCTTGCAGGGTAAAAATTCTCATTGTGAAATAAAAGAAAAATCACTCGCCGCATTTTTGGAAAAAGAGGGTTTGAAGTGGATCATGGGATTTTTGGAAGCAACAGGAAGGTAGAAATTTTGTACCTGCCTAGCAGGATACTTTTTCCCATAGAAGCAACGCCACTTAAGTCACAATGGAAAAATTGGAGGCAACAGGCAAGTGGGAATTTCTTACCTACCTTGCAGGATAAAAATTCACGTTGTGAAATAAAAGAAAAATCACTTAAGGCATTGATGGGATTTTCTTACCTGCCTTGCAGGGTAAATAATCTCATTATGAAAGTCAAACAGCTTAAGAGGACCATGGGATTTTTGGTCGCAGCAGGCAGGTAGGATTTTTGTACCTACCTTGCAGGCTACTTTTTCCCATGAAGGCAAAGTCACTTAAGTTATGATAGAAAAATTACAGGCAGCAGGCAGGCGGGAATTTCTTACCTGCCTTGCAAGATAAAAATTCCCATTGTGGAATAAAAGAAAAACAACTTAAGTGAATAATGGGATTTTACTGCCTGCCTGGTAGGGTAAACAATCCCATTATAAAAGTCAAACTACTTAAGTAAATCATGGGATTTTCAGGGCTACCTTGCAGCGTTGCAGGGTAAATAATCCCATTGTCATGTGACTTTTAAAAATAGAAATTCCTTATTCCAAAAAGTGCGACCGACCTTGGGTGAATAATAATGCATTAAATAAATATTTGTTAATATTTATGCACCCAATTTTGGCACCCAAGCTTGTGGAAAAGTCATCAAAGGGAAGTGGACAAAAGGAATTTAAAAATAGAATTCTAAAATTAAATAATTTTAATTTAATTTAATGCAAAAAGTCCCATTTGGGAGAGAAATCATATTTTTTAAAGTATTAAATGATTAAATTAATTCATATTTTCAGTGGCTAAAGTCAAAGCATATTGTGAGGCTTGAGTTAAGTGGAAGCAGAAGTCTAAAATTAAATAAATTTAATTTATTTAATGGCAGCCATGAGCATGCACAAAATAGGCGCCCCATTTGAATAGTGAAGCTTATTAATTAATTAATTAATTGTCAGGAATAGAAAATCCATTAATTAATTATAGAATGGTGAAGATTATATAAGCAGTGGCTGCCATATGGATGAATTAATTAATTCACAAGCAAAGAAGTGCAGCCTAGAGGAAAAGTGCGCCCCATTTGGAGAGGATTTTTGCTCAGAAGAAGGTGAAATTAATGCTGCAAGCTTCCAATTTTGGCGCACAGGTTGAAGGAGGTTGATTTGTGTCTGGATAATTGTTTGCATAAGTGATACAGGTGCTCAGGTGAAGTTGGTAAAATCCATGCTTGCCTTGCATGCAAATAAAACATCAAATTTTGGGGCAGCAGGCTTGAATTATACAGATTTTTATGATTAAAATTCATTGTTCATGTTCCGGTTGCCATCTTTGTCTGAATTAATTACAGGAATTCATTACAGGTGTTTTTATAAGAGAAAGGGAGCTTAAATCAATGTCCAATACATTGAATATATCCTCCGAATCTGAAGAATTATGTAGTTCTGCACCAATTGTGAAGAATTCCGGCTGAATAAAAAGGAAAAGAATTGTTCAGACAAACATTGTTCCAGCCATGGCAAAGCGGGATGAAAGAGAAAGGATCAGCGGAATCATGCGTAGCTTCCTAGATTTGCTGAAGTCAATAGGCCCAGATCCAGATCTCATAATTGCAAAAGCTTCCAGCAAAAAGGCTTCATCCTCTTGTTTCTGAATGCAACCCGTGTAGAAGATCAGTGCGTGGAAAAATTCAGGATCTTTGCAGTGCTCTCAATCTTCCAATTGAAGCTTTCATTGAAGTTGCATTCACCCGAAGTGCTTTCCAGAATTAAAAATAAAAAAGATGGGTTATTTAATTGCTCTGATGCATGTACAAGAAGAACTAAAAAGCTTCAAGGATAAGAGTTATTTACAAGGCAAAGGCATTGCACCCATAATGCATGTACTGGAGATCCAGAGATCTAGTATGGTGAAAAGCTTCAAGCAGAATATGAAAAAGGACAAGACTGCAACGTTCCTCTTTCTTCTTCTTTCTCTTATTGCCTCCGACAAAATAATTGAGCGATCAATTAAATTATACAACTTAAGTGATTGGTTTAAAAGTCATTACTTGAAGAAGTCAGCTACTTGGAGATAGGTGGCAGACGTGCAAAATAGAAGGTTCTATTTTTAGTTGCAAATCATGCATGTCATGCAAAGAGGAATTCCAGGAGGGAGATTGTCAGTTGTTTCCTTTCCCACTTTCACATGTGCTAGTTCAACTAAAAGCTTCAAACTTGTAATTGCCCCTCTACATTCTATAAGTAAAGGAAGAACCTTCGGGTTAATGATCACAATTTGTATGCAGCATCCTTGTGTTCCAGACTTTGTGTTGAAACCCCTGAGAGCCACTTGAAGCAAAGGAATATACAGGAGCAGATTTCCGGAGAACTTTGTGTCACGATGTACTTTATTTTTAGCTTTCTATCTTAGATCTTTGAATAAACTGTGTGTTATTTTAGATTTAAATTTAGAGCTTCCTTTGCTTATAATTCTGTGTTTATATCTATTGGTTTCTTCAATGTGCATGCAATCAACTCTGCTATCTATTGATTGGGATGCACATCTTCCCCATTTATTCTCTGTGTTTTTATAATTCCCTTCTTCTATAAATATTTCCTTTCTTAAACAGTTGCTTACTTGCTGCAGAACTGTACAGCTATGGTTCATGAGCTGAACAGTTAAAGTAAAACCCCATATAGATACTAACATACTTTAATTGACAAATCTGACATGGGAGCCTCACCGGTAAATGAGAGAGATTTCTTATCCTCATGACTGCCTAGGTTTTATGCTATGCAGAAAATCTAGCCAACAAGAATAGTAGGGCGGATGAGCGAGTTCAAGAGACATCTTGGAGGAGACGTCCTAGAAGTGGTGTTGAAAACACTGTCTCTCGAGAATGGCAAGAGACCCATACCCTTTATTCACCCTCGGCTGAAGAGCGTGCCTCATACTAAATCTAGGCCCTGAGAACTGCACTCCCAAGTAGTTGTATGTATTAGTAATTTCAATCTGCTGCCCCTTGAAGAAGAAATGGAGGTGTGATGTCCGAAACCCATTGAAGAACATGACCTTGGTCTTCCCCAGATTAACCGTCAAATGCTGAAGATCACAGAATAAAGCAAGTGCATCAAGATGTCTCTGAAGCCCCTCAAGAGAAGAGGCGAGTAAAACAATATCGTCATCAAATAGGAGAGTAGAGATCAAGATGTGGTGAAGAAGGAAACCATCCCCTTCCTGAATGTGATCCCGAAGAAAATATTCCAGCTCATCAATCTTAATGCCAAAGCCGGTAGGAGACAAGGGGAACCCCTGTTTAACCCCAATGGTTCTCCTTATGAGATCAGACAATCCGTGTGCAGTACGAAGATGACCAATGATGGACTCATAGAGGCGCATGATGGCAATAACAAGAGTCTCAGAAATACCGATGTCTCGAAGTCGTTGGAAGGGGGCCATGCGAGGCATAGTTACCATGTTCGGGCGAACACAGGCGAAATTCGGTTCGGATCGAATTTTCAAGCAAAAGCGAACTTGTTCGCTAGGTTCGGTTGGGGACTAAAATTTTTTTCCTTTTTTGGCAAAAAAGTTTAGTTTTGGAGTTCGGTTTTGGATTTTTTTTCACAAGGACAGAAAAAAATTTGCCATTTTTGGAAAGGGTCCGAGAAGATGTAGCAGCAAAAACTTGCATGTGCCATAACTTTCATTCTATGGCTCAGTTTCTAGTGCCGTTTTCTCCAAAAGTGTATATTTTCTCAAGCTCTACGCATTGATGGCAATATTTTTCTTATTTTCATAAAATCCATTTTTGCACCTTTTTGGACCAAGCAACTTCTTATTATTTAGAGACATTAATAATTTAATAGCAGATTAATACTTAATAATAGTAATACTTGAATTTATTACCGAATGTTTAAGTTACTTTAGTAACTAGTTACATAAATTTAATTATTTTAGGTTTAACTTTTAGTATATTATTAATAAGTATTTTAGTTTTTATAAATTTTTTGGTAATTATTCATATTTTATATTTTTCTAAAATTTATAATTTTTTCGAGCCAAACCGAACCGAACCGAACCAAATTTTTACAAAATTCCGAACTTCCGAACTTTTTTCCATATCCAAACAACCCGAACTTTTCGAACATGGTAACTATGATGCGAGGTACGGAGTCAAAAGCTTTTTGAAAGTCTACAAAACAACAATAGACTTTCGAAGAGCGGTGACAAGCCTCCTCAATAATAGCCTGAAGGGTGAAGATTTGGTCAATGGTGTGGTAACCAGGGCGAAAACCAACCTGACCTCTGGCTCTGAGCTGCTTCTGCTCCAAAATCTCGGACAACAACCTGTGGAGGACTATAACATAGAGTTTAGAGAAAGAATGGCCCACCTTGATAGTCCTGTAGTTGTTTGGTTCCGAAATGGATCCAACTTTGTGGATCGGGTGAATGATATGATGAGACCAAGTAGGAGGGAAGCCCACATGAACCACCTAATTGAAAAGATCAATCAAATAGGTACCAAAAACCTAAAAACCCTGCTTGAAGAACTCATCCTGGAAACCGTCCACACCAGCTGCCTTGCTACAGTTCAAAATCCTTATTGCCTCTTTGATATTACGGTGAGTGAAGGGATTACCAGGCGGTGGGATGTCAATCTGGGTAGACTGTTGCCCTGGAACATCATAGATAGTAGAGGTGTGGGAAAAAATGGATATAGGATCGATCGTTGTGGAGGGGAAGTGGCGGGGAAAGACAATACGCCAGAAGAACTGAGGATTAGTCCTAAGGGAGGTGGAAAGCATATATCTGCGGTGGCAAATGAAGGATCGCTTCTTACGGAAGAGACGGAAGAGAAGGCACCTATAGGCAACCTTAAGAGTGGGGAAGGAGGGGAGGGCCCGGGTAAAAGCTTGGCGAAGACGACGATGAATGGATTTGCACTCTACATCGTACCATCTGAAAACTAAATGAATGTAACTCGATGTACAACATATTAATTGTTGCAAGTTGATTTACACCACCATTTTTGGCTCCGCTTCCGAGAATATTGCCAAAGATATAGGAGTCATGAACAAGAATTGGTTGGTCACCAAGAGGACTCGCGCCAATCGACTTTCCAAAGAATTGTCTCGATTGAGTTACTGAGTACAATGTTCGACATCCCTTCTGCTCGTTATTTCCAGCCATGGATTATTTCTGTCATCCTAGATCAAAAACTTCACATTGACTGAGCTACAATCTTAAGTGACACATTGCATAAGCAATTAATTGAAGTAAAGATGGCGGGTTAATTTTACATGACTTCTTATCTCATCTATGGCGTGGCAAAAAGAATAATCTTCATTGGTTTGGAAACTAAATGCATGGTGTCCCCAGATTTCACCCTAAAATCTGGGACAACCCATTTAAAAACAATCGTTCTTTTACAATAGCGGGTCTTTTTCTGTTTTTATTGCCAGAAGATGTTTGTATTATATTAGGAAATTCCCAGTGTATCATTTAAGTCAATTTCCACAAATACCCAGATGCCCAAACTCATTTTATTGCTTCGCCAAGTTTTGTCTGCGGAAATTTTTTATTTAATTATTTATTGAATAAATAATGTCTCGTTTGGAGTAAATTGTGCTCCAATTGAAACCTGTTGAAGTTTTGCATGCTAGCATTTACTCATTTCATTAGGGTTTTCACCAGTGATGAATTTAGGGAATTGTATGCAACTTCTGGCAACGTTTTTCGCTTTTATTTATTTTTTTCCTCTTTCTCTGGTTTTCTCTTCGGTTTCTCTGTGAAATTCCCCTAGGTCAATTCTTTTGCCAGTATAGTCGTTTTAATTGCCTGAAGCATATGGAGGTCATCTACCGACATAGCACCAGAAGGAATCAGCCTCAAAAAGCAAACTGCTAACCAAAAATGATGAAGTCATGCACAAAAAGCATCTCCTAGGCAAGTCGCAATTTCAGGAATCAGTGAGTGTAAGCTGTAATGGGATATTTGGTAGCTGCAGGCAGGTGGGAATTTATTACATGCCTTGCAAGGTACTTTTTCCCATGATGTCAAAGTCACTTAAGCTGCGATGGGAAAGTTAGAGGCGACAAACAGGCGGAAATTTCTTACCTGCCTTATAAAATAAAGAAAAATCACTTAAAGCACCAATAGGAATTTTCAACCTGCCTAATAGGCTAACTTTTCCCATCAGAAGGTTTTAGTCACCCAAACAATTCGCACTTTTTCAAAAGGAGCTAATTTTAATGCAAGTTGCACTTTTTAGAAAATCAGTCAAGCGGCAGTGGGAAAATTGGAGGTGGCAGGCAGGCGGGAATTTATTACCTTCCTTGCAAGGTAAAAATTCCCATGATGAAATTCAAATCACTTAAGTGGAAGAAGGGATTTTTAGAGCTGCAGTGTCGGGTGAAAATTCCCATTAGAAGTTGACTTCTTAAATTTAGAATTCACCCATGCCAAAAAGTGTGACCCATTTGGTAATTAAACAATGGTATTAATGGTATTTATTAATTGCTTTTCTGCCTAATTTTGGCGCCATGGATTAATAGAAAGTCAATGCATGAAGGCTAGTCAAAGAGAACTGAATAGCATGCTAAAAATAAATAAATTAAATTTATTTAATGGCAGCAACATCATGCAAAAATAGGTGCCCAATTTGGGTGAATAAACATCATTGTTTATTATATAATTGTCAGGAATAGGGTGGAAAATTATTAGAAATAGAATGTTGAGGGTTATATAAGCATGGGCTGCCATAGTGAAGATGTAATTAATTCTTTTTGCAAAGGATTGCAGCCCAGACAGTTTTGGCACCCAAGGAAGGAGGATTTTTGCATCAAAAAGTATTTTTCATTGTCAGAAAGCTTCAAAGTTTGGTGCCTTGGGTTGGAGGAGCTTGATTTAAGCCTTGTTAAATATCTGCATGTTGGTATAAGTGCCCAAGTGAAGTTGAAATTATTTATGTTTGCTTTGCATGCAAGCAAAGCCTCAAATTTTATGGCAGCAAGCTTTATATGCAGATTTTTGTGATAAAAATCAAGTGTTCGCGCTCTGGATCACATGGACCCCCTTGAGTGGGCCCCACATCCTCAGATATATAGGAGGGGGAACGGGGGAGGTTCTTTAGATCTCCCACATTCTAACATATAGATAGATAGATAGATAGATATACATACATACATACATATATATATATATATATATATATATATATGATGAGGGGGGCACCCCCCTATATACATCATCGATGAGACTCTTCCTCAACCTATATAGATAAGACCACTCAGTGCCTGTGCCAATAGTTAGAAGGTTCACCCGCCCCGGGCCCTATAGTGGAGGTATGGACAGTTGGTTCCCCCAGATATAGATAGCGGGCAAATCTCTATATCCCTCTGGGCCTGCCTCTGTCTATCTATATAGCATAGGTGGCCCATTATGTCCTATCCGGCCTACCGACCTCGTATCCAGTCGCCATATATAGATAAGGGCGAGTGCAAGCCCACTATCTATATAGATCTAATTTTTTTGTGATTATACCATAACCGATATATAATATATAGAGTAAATAGGGAATAGCTTGACTATTCTCTTTGATCTGATCAACAGAGATACCAGTCCATTTGTTCCACCCATCAACTAGAAACTAGAGATAGTCCTATGCCCCCCACTAGATCTATATATGGGCGGGTCGGTCGAACCCCCCTCCATTGTTCAAAATTCTAGATAAGGGGTCCTTTATATATTGTTCGTTCCTCGCACTCCTCTCCTCCCCCAACTATATATATAGAGTAGGCCCCAGATCTATGTAGATAGGACCTTGAGCCCTATATCTATCTATCCTCCATATAGATCAAGTCTAGATAGGAATAGATAGACTGACATTTAGAACAAAGATGAGCAATACTCAAGATGTATACTATATAGCCGTTGTGATCTACACAGATATATAGATAGGGGTGGATCGAACGGTGATGCATCAGTATCTAGATATATGGGCAAGAAAGGTCAGGCGTATAAATATAAGGCCAAAGACGAGAGTTGGGTTTCAAACGAATCATAGAGAAATGACTCCCCCATACCGATAGTAGATAGATAGATAGATAAATAGCAATAGAGTGATTGAATTGATAGCGTAGCGAGTTGGGCTCGCGGATCCACCTATTGATTAGGATTGGCCACCCCGGATATGGGCATGAATTGGACCTATCTATAATTCTAAACTATGAAGGGGGGGAATGAGATTCGATGGAATTCTCTCCTCACCCAACATGGGACGAGCAAAAAAAATTCTTCCCTCTGCGATTACTGATTGCGGAAACCTCCATTCGTTTAGCGAACTCGCCATTCTCTATCTATCTGGAGGGTGAGGTTCTTTACATCTCACCTGTTTTGGGTGAGGGGGAGAGGGGGCCTAACTCTATATAGAGGGGGCCCTATCTATATATGGGGCTGGCCGGAGTTACCAGTCGCCCTCCCTGTGCCTTTGCTATTAGCTTTAGGTCGAGGTCCAAAGGAACCCCGCCCATCTATCTATATCTAGGTGCTCAGTTGGACCCCTTTCTAGTAGAAAGCACCTAGATATCAAGGTATTGAACTGTTTAGGAGCTCATATCACGTATATAATAGAGATAGAGGCAGAGTCTTCATGGCCTAAGCTCCTCAGTTTATTACTGATAGCAATGTCCAAGGAAATCAAACAACCCCTATCTCTATAGCGTAGTATGTATTGTATAGTGTTCCCCCTATCTAGAACTAGAAGATAAGATAGTTTGGGGTGGGGGAAAAGCACTCGACCTTACCTTACCAGTCGATGGGTAGGAGGGTATTTCCCCACTATCTGGGGTATACATAGTATAGAGGGCGTCGACCCCTACTAATCAATATGACGACTCCCTATCTAGATATATGGATCACCCCATGTTGAATTGGATATATCCCCATATCTATAATTGATATATGGAGGGGGTGCCTTGATTATTATTTCTATTTCACGAGAGCCCTATTTATAGAAATAGAAGTCGTTGATGCCCGGGAATTTCCATATATAGATAGAAGGGGAGGGCTTCGCCGAGCCAAGCATAATACGACAACTTACTGTAACTAGATATAACCGGACAGTAATATATTGATATAAGGGCCTTTCTCCCTGGAGACCAGATGGAGGGCGATAGAATAGACAATCCAGATATCTAAGTTGAGTCTGGGCTTAGGCTATAGCCGCATAGATAAGGGAACAGCTAGATTTATATAGATAGGTCATAGTGAATGGTAGCTTGTTTAATCCGAGTACCCATGCCTTGTCTCTACTCTAAATGGGAGGTAATGATTAACTCTATTGGACTGTCAAGTATAAATCATTAGATCTCTATCTATATCGGGGTTTGTGCCCTACCTATGGGGGGTAATGATTAAGCCACCACTGCCCATAGCCTATATAAAGAGAGGGGGGAGGGGCAACCTCTATTCTCGCCCCGTCCCCTCCCCCTCTATATAGAGTATAGGCATATGCATAGACCATATCGGAGCAGCCCTCTATATCAAGGTTCTTTTGGATATCGTCCGTTGCACTGAAGGGGGGATAATAGATATACACTTATCGGCTAGAGGGAGTGTCCTAGCGGTCGAACCTACTGGCCCCAAATATAGAGTTCCCCAAGATAGATATAGATAGAGTGTTCAAAATTGAAATAGTCTCATTCAGATAGAGATATAGAGTTCTGAGTTCTGAGTTCAAATATAGATAGAGATATAGATATAGATATTCTATATAGCCGCCCCGCCACTGGAACCCTATACCTACAACTAGAGGGTGCATGTCAACTAGATCTATATAGAATACCCGTCAGTCGACCCCGCTCTGAACTATATCGGGGTGCATAGAAACCTTTATTGCCAGGGAAAACCAACTATGCACCCAGTGTGGACACACGCATATCTTCCAACTATAGATAGGAATAGTTCAGGGGTGCCCCCCACCCCATATAGAGTATGGACCGTTGATCAAGCGAGGGCTTCGTTAGGAGCCATATATAGATGGGGGCTTTCGTTGGGGGATATAACTTGCTTATAGTTGGGGGAGAAGAAATCGAGTGTCAATTGAACTCTATATACTACTGCATTGATAGGGGGCTGTCATCCTCCTTCTCTAGGCCGAGTCCAAGTGCCAAATCTAGATCAAGATAGTCACCCTCCTCTGTATATAGATGGGATACATTCCACCGATTGAGTGAACTGCCACCCGATATATAGATATTTGATATAGCACCAAGATAGAGATATAGGGCCAAATCTCTTCTCTATAGATGGGGTTAGAGGCAAGGGAGCATGAACAGAGCACACCTCCCTTACCCTGAACTATAGATCGATAGCCAGATAAGTGTAGTTCACATCTGCCCACTTGGTACCCATATCTCTATATAGGCAGTCGAGGAACCACCATCAGCCAACTTATATCTAGAGCGGAGGGGCAGCCTCTCTTCTCACATCAGTGGAGCTAACCCGATCTTTGTTCGATCCATGTTGATGCTAATATACTAGACCGGAAGCCCTCGCACGTTTCAGCCTCTATCTATATAGAATAGAGGGTCATCTATTTGCCAATATTTCTTCTCGCATCAATGGAGCTAACCTGATCTTTGTTCAATCCATGTTGATGCTAACATACTAGATCGGAAGCCATCACACGTTTCAGCCTCTATCTATATAGAATAGAGAGTCGTCTATCTGCCAACCCCACTGCCCATCTCATATCTCATCCCCATATAGATAGAGGGGGGCATGAGCACCTATATTTTCTCTATGTAGGCAGACATAGCAGGAATCTCGGCTTTGAATCAAATCAATGTCATCGGATGTGCAATTGTACATCCGGCCCCCAACCCCTATCAATCAAATCTGATCTATACGGCGCCCCCCATATGATATAGATTTCGGGATATTGATGGGGGAAGAAAGCGTCCCTATATGTATATGGCATAGCTTGGGCCCAGGCCCGGGCCGAAACAACCTAGATTCTAATCTAATGGCACCACCATCCTCCACATATAGATATAGTTCAGGGTAGGGCGTCTACCTCGATATCTAGATAGGGCGGCACTATCTAATCAGGGTGGGGTGCAAACAAGACTTTGTAGGATGGTATAGTAGGGGCACCTATGATTGGGATTGGGATTCACCTCGAAATGGAATAGGAGACCCCGGAGCCTGAGAGTTTTAGTTATATAGCTACTAGATTAGAAATCAGAGCTAAGGGTACATAGAATGTAAGAATCTCGCTCCTCCGCTCGAAGCAGTGATTCGAGGGTCATCCAAGTTTCTAGTTCTTAGTAGTTCTCAGCAGAGCGGCTTATCCTCTTATCTCTCCACCGAGGTAGCAAACCAACCCCTCTCCCTCCCTAAAGTAGAGGCAACATATCTTATCTATATATAGGGATCTGTCGAGTGCCCCATATCTATATAGGGATGGGGGGCCATATATCTATAGGGGTGACTAAAGATCAAGAGATGGACAAGATTATCCATCTGGAGTGGCATATATAGGATAGGCCCTCCATTGTTCAAAATTTTCTATGGGGTGCCCATTATAGATCTAGATCTCAAGGATAGCTCTTACCCAATCAGTAACACAGGGACACCCAAGGGTTGTTCCCATTTCATCAACATGTTGTTGTTCCACCTCCCCCTATCATATATGGCCATTATTCCAACCCCTTTATGGCGCCCCCATCATAATACTCTATAGTGAGTAGAGCCATCAAATCAAAATAATATATACTTTAGAGTGGAAGTGCCGTATAGATCTATATGGCTATATACTAGCTTGACTTTGGCAAGCCCTTCCCCCTACCCTAGCCCAATTGAAGCAGCCCTGAACAATCTATACAAGCTAACATCCCAAACCGCTTCCCCCCTATTATTATACCACCCCCATCGAGCAGATAATTGAGGGGGAGGGTGATATAGTCTATAGTCAGGGAGGCTTTATATAGTTGGCACTTATAATTCAAGTTCCAGATGGCATCGGTCCCTACATAGATTTAGGGCCACAACGGAGATGCTATATCTACCCACCCTGCAATGCCATATATATAGTTCAAGGTGGGATGTAATCCCTTATATTGTATTGAAGCAGCCCTGAACAATCTATACAAGCTGACATCCCAAACCGCTTCCCCCCCTATTATTATACCACCCCCCATCGAGCAGATAATTGAGGGGGAGGGTAATATAGTCTATAGTTAGGGAGGCTTTATATAGTTGGCACTTATAATTCTAGTTCTAGTTGGCATCGGTCCCTACATAGATTTAGGTCCCCAACAGAGATGCTATATCTACCCACCCTGCAATGCCATATATATAGTTCAGGGTGGGACGTAATCCCTTATATTGTATTAATTCCAAAGGGGGCAACTCTCTTTATCCATAGTCGGCACACCCTAACCACTTAAATAGGCGATGGATTGAGGAAAACTAGCTTAGCCCTCTATATCTATATATGGCAATCCCACCATACAATAAAGTAGTCAGCGCCCCCTTTCTAGTTGGCGATGTTGGCGCAAGGGGCATCTTATCTATCTATAGTAGCCCTTCGATGGTGGCTCCCCCTTATAGAGAGAGGGGGTGTAGAGAATTCTCTCGAGACTTATCAGAATACCCGACAGAATGGATTAAAGAGGAGATCCTCAATTTGCATGACACAACTCAAATAAATCTATAGGCCGCCCTGTATATCTCTCAGCCTAACATGGCCATACCCAGATCTTATCCAGAAATGGAGTGCCTACCCGCATATAAATAGATAGGTCGTGACCAAACCGGATCCCTGACTATGAATATGGCGACGGAACGATATAATAGTAGACCATCGGCCATGATGACATAACGACACTCATCCAATAAGACAAACTTAACCTTTAGCTACTAGATCGCGGGGACCCTCTCCCATCTTTCTCCACCAGATAGAGAGATTCTATACGCCCTATGAACTGATAGGACGAATTCTAAGAATGAGGAAGAAATATATGGATCTCATTCTTGTGGATCTATATATATGAAGAACTGACCCATAGATATCGAATTGACCAAGTAGACCCCCCTTTTTATATATCATTGATCACAACCACCTAGATATTTGATCCCCCATCTATATATGGGGGTATTGCACCGAGTTATATCTATATATATAGGGCTTCTCCCCCTCTATACATAGGTTGTACTCTATACATTATAGCTTAGCTTCTCTTCCAACGACATTCTATTATATAGTGAGAAGAGAGGACGACAATCACACTCACACCCAACTAATAGGGATATACCCATATCTCCAGATACATTGAATTCCCACCCCTATCGAGAGATCTATCTGGAGGGGCCATCCCGACAAAGGATGGTGAGTGGGACATAGTAGTTTGTCGCCATATCTAGATTCTATAGAGGGGCCATATCTGTGGGCACCCAGGCGCACTATCTAGAACTATAACACAAGATAAATAAGATAAGATAAAATAGTTCAAGATTTGGAGAGTCTAGATAGGGGGCCTCCTACCCCCGAATTATCTAATAGTTCAATATAGGGGAGAGCACCAATTAAACTATATATACCATCGCTCTCAAACCCCTACCCCTATCTACATATGGGACCGAGCAGCCACAGGGCAACAACAAAGCAAACAGCTTAGGGCGCATCATGATTCATATTTCCGGTGATCCTGATCCATATGGGATAAAAATATGGGGAGTTTAGATTCACTTAGTTAGCGATCGCTCATTGAACTACTCTATTAAAATGGATGGCAGAGGGCCTCTAGTACCAGGCCGGGAAGGGGCCTTAGAAGTTCCTAGTGTAGACACCTGCAGTTTGATAAATGCATTATTCTTCCTAATATTGCACTAACTATTCTCCTTACAAATAGACGATACCTCGTCAACTTGAATCGTCTAATTCATCATTTACGAAATTCTTTTCGTCGTATTTATTCTATAAACCAACTAATGAGGTTAATATAATCCTTTACTGGCTAAACCATCTTCTCATTCCCTTCTAGACTACTTCTACTAGCTTTCTAGACTATCGATCCATTTCATTGGATTGATTAGACCTCTTAAAACCCTAATTCCTCTCTAAACAAGTTTAACTAGCCTAACCTAGTTTAACTAGTCCTAACCATTATTAACCTCTTCTAAACCTAGTCAAATCTTACTTTGACTCCCTAATCAACTTTTGGACTTATCCTTTAGTCCCACATGCACCGAAATTCCCCCATTTTCCCAAATGGAAAACTATAAATAGCCAACTACCCACCTCTCATTTCTAAGAACTTGCCTTCTTCCTAACATAAACTATAGCATTTTGCTTAGGATTTAGAGTTATTTCATTTCTTTCATTGAGCTATTGCTTTGCCATTACACTACAAACCAAGCATTTAGTAAATGGAAAGAACCATTGGCTAGGTTTTATGGACTTAACCCTCATTTTCATGCTTCTTTGTTAAGTTTATGCTAGAAACTGCATTTAATGGCTAAATTCTAACCTATTGACACTTTTAAATTTTCATCTTCTGTGTTTTTTTGGTGGTTTTTCAGGCAGGGCACATACACCTTTCTGCCAACGCATCCACCTTTAGACTTTTCTTTTTTAGCAGAGGTGCGCAGGCACCCAAACCCACACGCAGGCACCTTAACACAGGCACACACTCGCAAATCATGGCGCACATACCTGTAACCTATCATTTTTACTAGACGTGCAAGCACCCCTCGACAGCGCAGACACTCTGTAACCTATCATTTCTACTAGGTGCACATGCACCCCTCTGCCAGCGCACACACACTGTCATAGCTTTTATCATGTTTCCACTTCCCTGGCGCAAACACCTATTCTCTAGCGCATGCACACTTATGCTAGCGCAAGCACCATGCACACCCGCTAGGTTTACACAGAGGGGCGCAAGCACTATAACCCACATGCACACGCCTAAAACAGTGTGCATACACCTTGAAAGGGGGGTGCATGCATCTCTGTTTGATACAGATTTGTTTATATAATTTTTAGTGCTCCTATTTTTCGTAATATCTTTTGACCTATTGACCCATTTTTCAGAGTTTGAATAAGCATCGGAAAGAGAACGAAGCAAACTTTGCGAGGGAAGTTCCAAAAGTAATATACCTTCGGTATCATTACTTCTATCATCAAACTCACAAAGTGCCCCAAAGAACTCCAAAAATGCAAAATACTAAAAACTATTGAAAAAACTGCTAAAAATAAATTTCTGGAATTTCCTAATTTTTCTTAGTTTTGTAACTTGTTTGCAGGTTCTAACAAGCAATTGCAGGTTATTTTTTGTTTTATTTGACTAGAGTAGTTTAAGTCTTTCATTTTTTTAGTTAAAAGGGGATTTTCGATGTGTTTCATTTTTTTAGTTAAAAGGGGATTTTCGAAGTGTGTATGCTCCGCCCTCGCACCTTCCAGGTGACCTTGGGAATCAAAAACATTTATAAAACCAACTTGCCTTTTAAAAAAACACTTACTTTACATTTAAATAATTGGATTAATCTTTCAAAGTTGGTCAAAATGAACTCTATCTTTTTAAGTATTTTTTTACAAAAGGCTTATTTTAGTAGAGTTTTCCGCATTGTGTATGCTCTTCCTTCGTGCCTTGTTGGTGATCTTAGGAATAAAAAACAACATGCAAACTCTCTTTCATATTTGATAGAAAATTACTAACTCCTTGCATGTAAGGCCTAACGCTTGTCAAAGAGAGAAAGAAGTCGAGACAATAAAAACCTTCTAATACATGTGTTTTTATACAGGTTGTCAAACAATGTGCTACTTAAAACCACATTAAGTTAAGCAAGATAAAAACACACCACTTTCATCACACTGTATTACAAGTTTCAGAAAAGGGTAAGTCCTTATCCGCTCAACTGAAACATAACCCCTTTGGCATAACACTTGTCAAAGAGAGAAAGAAGTAGAGACAAAATAAAAACCTTCTAATACACATGTTTTCATACAGGTTGCAAAACGGTGTGCTACTTAAAGCCACATTAAGTTAAGTTGTATTACAAGTTTCAGAAAAGGGTATGTCCCTATCCGCTCAACTGGAACATAACCCCTTTGGCATAGCGCCTTAAGCTACAACAATGGGGATAGTTCCAGGAAGCCTAAGTAATCAACCGGTCAGTAACCTTGTGGATGAAACAGGAAGGGTTCCGCTTACCCACTTGACTAGATTTCACATTGTAAAATAGAGTCCAAGTTGTACGTATTGCGAACCCAGTGACGGTACAACTAAACGCACTACTAAAGCCGAGATACTCCCAAATCAGTCAGTGCAACTCTTTGGGTAACTCAAGCTCACTCCTAGATAACTTGTGACACCTAGTTGACAGATCTTATTAGGGAAGCAATTCTGTCTTGAAGCCCACTTTGCTAGTCAATTGTCACGTCAAGTCGTCACAAAGTGAAAACTCACTTGTTGTCTAAACTTTGTTTCTCGAACAAAGAAAAGAGCCCACGTAAGTTTGAGCTAAGTGTCTTTCATCACGGAATTAAACGACGTCTCACTTACCTCGGTTTCTTTTTTGCCTTCAGACAAGGTGAAACTCTGCCCAAGTGGCACATAGTTTTCATCGTTTTGATCTATACCCTTGCGTTCTCTCTGCTCATTTGGAGTGAGAAGGAAGCATACCTCGTGCGTTTTATCAATGATAGTACTCACCACTTTTTTGTCCATTTACACCCATCCATGTTTGCGGCTAGATTATTGAATGTCTAAAGTATGTAGGTACGTTTTCATGTCTTTGATAGTTCTTTGATCTTGATTTCAAGATCCTCTTCACTACTGCGGTTTCGGTTGTTCATTTATCTCTCCTTAGGTTGATAATTTTTTGGTCGCATTCTAATCACCCAATTTTGGTAATTACGTCTTCTTTTCAATTTCTCGAGAACTTGATGTAAGTCAATTTATTGTGCGGTTATGTTGCTCGTGCAACTAAAAACTTCTTGCTGTACTCATACTTCGTTTTAGTTTTGAACGCATCTAAGTCTTTTTTTAGAGTGTCGATATTATCTTATATATACCGAAATAACGTCATCTTGATACTAACACTTTGTTTGCTTGGTTAATGTATTATGATAGTGTTGTTGTGCTATACATACTCGCAACTTCCATTTTTTAGAAAAATTAGCTTTCATCGGCATTCGAACTAGTTTTAGTATACCCTCGTCCGAAAGATTGTGTCAATACCATTTTAATATTCAAGCCTTATTAGAATTCTAACTTGACCTACGTATTGATACGATATTGTCACTATCTGCTTTAAAACCCTTTGCCAGAATCATAGTTAGGGTATAAGCTTGGCAGAACGACAATTCATGTGATCGTTGCATTTGAGTGTTTATATGAGTGTCCTTTGAATCATAAAAACAACTACATAGCGTTACTTCTATAACACACTAGATTATTTCAACATCACATCGAGGCGACTTACAGAAACATACACCTAGGTTTCAAGTAAAATCCAAAACACATTTAGACGACACGTCGTATAACTTTGACTAGTGATGCCTAGATTCACGAAGATGGCGTCCAAACCAAACGAGCGTGACTTAGGAAAAAATCCTTTTGAATCGTTCCCATTTAGCAGCAACAACTTTGCACCTCTCTTTTCACAGGTCAATGACATAGAGCCATTGATTGATCATAGAAGAGAGGAGTCTGACTCTTCTGAAGAACAACACCAATTAGACCTAGGTTGCTTTGACGAACTCCTTTACTACAACAGAGATCAAGTACTCGCAAGAGTCTTAGAGTTAGGAGCCAAACTTCCACAAGAACACGAAGCGGAAACCAAGAGCATTAATCATAAAACAGAAGAACAAAGATCCCTCTTAGACATGGATAACCCCTTTGACATAGGGTACGCTTCTACTTCTAGGAAACATCACAACTCCGTATGAAGGAGACCGATCCAAGCCACTAGGTGATCCACAACGACCTTATTACAAAGGTTCACGTAAAGTTAAGATTGAGCACAAAGCCTCGCCGCCTCCCAAGTATGATGAGGAAGAGGATCCTTTATTCGAAGAAGAAATCCTTCAAGAATAGATCTTGAAACTGAGCCAAAAGTTAGCAATATTTAGGCTTTTCAAGTAGGAACGTATACAAAGACAAACTCAAAATGAAATCTAGCGAGTTCCTTTTTTATCCGTATAGTGACACGACCTTTAAAGTGGTTAAGGCACAAATACCCATGTCACCTACCAAAGAATGACTCATCAAACGGGAATTAAAATCAATGAAAGACACGCTTACTACGCTCCCAGAGGGAAACGTAGGACATAGTACGAAATATTTATATGAACAATGCCCTTACCCCTTCAATAAGGACATGTTACGAAAACCCTTCCAAATCATTTTACCGTTCCTAAATTCGATAAGTATAAAAGCAAAGGTGATCCTCGTGATCACATCAAAGACTTTTATATGGTTTGCCAAGAGGTCGCATACAGCGATAACTTCTTAATACGACTCTTCCCTCGCTGCCTGGGGGCACTAGGATTGGAATAGTTCTTTAACATACCCAAGGGCTCCATTACAACGTGGCTTGCGTTAGAAGAACAAATTGTACGACATTATTCCTACAACATGGAAAATGATATCACAATGAATGACCTCTGCAATGCAAAGCAAAAGCCCGATGAAACATTTGCAAGCTTTTTACAACAATGGCTACGGAAGTCCGTTTCCCTTTTCAAAACTATTTTGTCCTAAGTCGTACTTGTTTGGTTTGGACACCATCTTTGTGATTCTAGGCATCACTAGTCAAAGTTATACGAGGTTTCATCTAAATATGTTTCGAATTTTGCTTGAAACCTAGGTGTATGTTTCTGTAAGTCGTTCGATGTGATGTTCAAATAATCTAGTGTGTTATAGAAGTAACGCTATGCAGTCGTTTTTATGATTCAAAGGACACTCATATGAACACTCGAATGTAACGATCACATGAATTGTCGTTATACCAAGCTTGTACCCTAACTATGATTCTGACGAAGGGTTTAAAGCGGATACTGACAATATCGTATCAATACGGTAGGTCAAGTTAGAATTCTAATAAGACCTGAATATTAAAATGGTACTGACGCAATCTCTTGACGAGGTATACTAAAACTAGTTCGAATGCCGATGAAAGTTAATTTTTATGAAAAATGGAAGTTGCGAGTATGTGTAGTGTAACAACACTATCCTGATACATTAACCGCGCAAGCAAGGTGTTAGTATCACGATGGTGATATTTCGGTATATATAAGGCAATATCAACACTATCAAAAAAACTTAGATGCCATCGAAACTGAAACGAAGTATGAGTATAGCTAGAAGTTTTTTAGTTGCGCGAGCAGCGTAACCGCACAATAAAAGGACTTATATCAAGTTCTCAAGAAATTGAAAACACAACGTAAGTACCCAAAATTGTGTGACTAGAATGCGAGCAAAAAACTATCAACCTAAGAAGAGATAAATGATGAACCCGAAACCACAATAGTGAAGAGGATCTTGAAATCAAGATCAAAGAACTATCAAAGACATGAAAATGTACCTACATACTTTAGATGTTTAACAATCCAGACGCAAACATAGATGGGCGCGTAAATGGACAAAAAAGTGGTGTGTGCTATCTTTGATAAAACGCGCGAAGTTTGCTTCCTTCTCACTCCAAGATGGGCAGCGAGAACGCTAAGGGTATAGATCAAAAGGATAAAAACTATGTGCTACTTGGGCAGAGTTTCGCCTCATTCGAAGGCAAGAAAGAAACCGAGGTAAGTGAGACGTCGTTGAGTTCCGTGGTGAAAGACACTAAGCTCAAACTTACGTGGGCTCTTTGCCTTATTCGAGAAAGAAAGTTTAGACTCCAAGTGAGTTTTCACTTTGTGACGGCTTGACACGACAACTGACTAGCAAAATGGGCTCCAAGACAGAATGGCTTCCCTAATAAGATCTTTCAACTAGGTGTCACAAGTTGTCTGGGACCGAGCTCGATTTACCCATAGAGTCACACTGACTGATTTGGGAGTATCTCGGCTTTACTTTACCCCCTTCTGATACAATGAGCAACTAGTGCATTCAGTTGTACCGTCACTGAGGTCACGATACAGACAACTTTGACTTTATCTTACAATGTGAAATCTAGTCAAGTGGGTAAGCGGAGCACTTCCTGTTTCATTCACAAGGTTACTCAATCGTGGATTAGTTTAAGGTTCCTAGAACCACCCCCATTGTTGTAGATTAAGGCGTTATGCCAAAGGAGTTATGTTAAAGTTGAGCAGATAGGGACGTACCCTTTTCTGAAACCTGTAATACAGTGTGATGAAAGTGGTTTGTTTTTATCTTGCCTAACTTAATGTGGTTTTAAGTAGCACACCATTTGGCAACCTGTATGAAAACACGTGTATTAGAAGATTTTTATTTTGTCTTGACTTCTTTCTTTCTTTGACAAGCGTTAGGCCCTACACGCAAGGAGTTATTAATTTTCCATCAAATAAGAGAGATTTTGCACATTGTTTTTTATTCCTAAGATAATCAAAAAGGCGCAAAGAAAGAGCATACACAACGCAGAAAACTCTACTAAAATAAGCCTTTTGTAAAAAAATACTTCATAAGGTAGAGTTCGTTTTAGCCAACTTTGAAAATTTAATTCAATTATTTAAACGTGAAGGAAGTGTTTTTTTAAAAGGCAAGGTGTGGTGTCCCCATATTTCATGTCGAAATCTGGGACTACCTATTTGAAAAAAAAAATCATTTTTTTAAAATAGCGGGTTTTTTGTGTTTTTATTGACAGAAGATTTCTTTATCATGGTAGGATATTCCCAGTGAATCATATGAGAAAATTTTGACAAATACCAAGATGCCCAAACTCATTTTATCCCTCTGCCAAGTTTTGTCTGCGGGAAATTTTTATTTAATTATTTATTGAATAAATAATGCCCCGTTTGAAGTAAATTGTGCTTCGGTTTAATCCTGTTGAAGTTTTTGCATGCTAGTATTCACTCGTCTCATTAGGGTTTTCAACAGGAATGATTTCGGGACATTGTCTGCAAATTCTGGCAATGTTTTTCACTTTTATTTATTTCTTTTGCATTTTCTCTGGTTTTCTCTGTTGTTTCTCTGTGAAATTCCCCTAGGTCAATCCCTTCGCCAGTATAATCTGTTTAATTGCCTGAAGCATCTGGAGATCATCTACCGACACAACACCAGAAGGAATCAGCCTCAAAATGCAATCTTCTCGCCAAAAAAGATGAAGCCATGCACAAAAAGCCTCTCCCAGGCAAGTCACATTTTTTGGAATTAATGTGTAAGCTGCAATGGGATTTTTTAGCATTGGTATGCAGGCGGAAATTTCTTACCTGCTTTGCAGGGTACTTTTTCCCATAAAGTCAAAGTCACTTAAGCTGCGATGGTAAAATTAGAGACAACAGGCAGGCAAAAATTTCTTATCTGCCTTGCAAGGTGAAAATTCTCATTATAAAATAAAGAAAAATCACTTAAAGCACCGATGGGAATTTCCTACTTGCCTAGCAGGCTAACTTTTCCCACCAAAGAGGTTTATTCACCCATACAAGTCATGCACAAAAAGCCTCTCCCAAACAAGTCACATTTTTTGGAATTAATGAGTGCAAGTTTGCAATGGGATTTTTAGCAGTGGTAGGCAGACGGAAATTTCTTACCTGCTTTGCAGGGTACTTTTTCCCATGAAGTCAAAGTCACTTAAGCTACGATGGGAAACTTAGAGGCAGCAGGCAGGCAGAAATTTCTTATCTGCCTTGCAGGGTGAAAATTCTCATTATAAAATAAAGAAAAATCACTTAAAGCACCGATGGAAATTTCCTACTTGCCTAGCAGGCTAACTTTTCCCACCAAAGAGGTTTATTCACCCATACAAGTCACACTTTATCAAAGGGGGCTAATTTTAATGCAAGTCGCAATTTTTGGGAGATATTTTAATTTAATAATGAGAATTTTGGCAGTAGCAGGCACGCGGGAATTTCTTACCTAGCTTTCAATGTAAAAATCTCCAATTATGGAAATCAAACACCTTAAGTGAAAGAAGGGATTTTTGGAGCTGCAATGCAGGGTAAATAACCCCATCGATGACTTCTAATATTTAGAAATCAGCCCTGCCAAAAAGTGTGACCCATTTGGGCATTAAACAACGCTTTTAATGGTATTTATTAATAGTTTTTCTGCCTAATTTGACACCATGGATGAATGGAAAGTCAAAGCAAGAAGTCAAGCCAAACACAACTGAAGGATGTAAGCTAAAAATAAATAAAATAAAATAAATTTATTTAATGGCAGCTAGCAGCATGAAAATTTTATTTATTAATTAATTGTCAGGAATGGGATGGACAATTATTAGAAATAGAATGTTGAAGTTTTTATAAGCATGGGCTGCCATAATGAAGAAGCAATTAATTATTTTTGCTAACGATTGCAGCCCAGACAGTTTTGGCACATAGGAAAGGAGGATTTGTGCATCTGGAGTTGTTTTTAATTACCGGGAAGCTTCAAGGTTTGGCGCCTAGGGTTGGAATAACTTGATTTTTGCTATGATAATTATTTGTTTGTTTCTATAAGTGCCCATGTGAATTTAAAAATATCTATGCTTGTTTTGCATGCAAGCAAAGCCTCTAATTTTAGGCCAGCGGGCTTCATATGCAGATTTGTGGTGACAGAAATCAAGTAATCATGCTCTCGACTTCATCTTTGTCTGAAATAATTGCAGGTATTCGTTATAAGTGTTCATACAGGTGAAAGGGAGTTCAAATCAATGTCAGGTACATTGAATATATCTTCTGAATCTAAAGAAGATTGCTAGATCTGTACGAATTGATCCAGTTATAAATAATTCCGGCAGAGGATTAAAAGAAAAAGAACACAGAGAAAGATTGCTCCGGCCATGATGAAGCGAGATGAAAGAGAAGGGTCAACAGAATCACGCATAGCTTCCAGATTTGTTGATATCAACACAGACATAGGCCCATAGGCTCGAAACCCATCTCTAAAATAATTGACAAATCCAGGGCCGGAAAGACATTTCTCATGCGGGCAACGAAAAGCAGTGGAATTATTCAAGCATCAGCATTCCTAGTCACAACTCAGTTGCCCGAATTTGTCATGGAGTGTGCGAGATCGTATCATCCTCTTTCCAAAACAATTTAGGATGCTGTGGGAAAGACAATTATTAGGCTGGATGCACAATTTATCAATTATTGTCTGAAGATTCCTACACGAACGTTAGTGATTGCGATCAGCACGCTGGATGCAGGCAACATATGTGAGAAACACAAGGCAGATTGCATGGGCATAATGAACAGCAAATATATGAAGAAGCCTAGGTCTCCATCAAGTTCCCGAGGACTCTTCCGCGATCCAACTTGGTGCAGGAGGCGAATGATATCGCTAAACTGCTTTGCAGGTTAAGTGGAGAAGCCAATACTCACAACTTCCGCTCGTGGATGTATGCTTTCATGAGGACTATCAAGATCAATAGAACTGATTCGATAATCAATTGGGCGGAGATCATCAGTGACAGCATCGATGAACAACTTCGGAGTGTGAAGCAAACTTACAACTTCAAAATGACTTCATACCTAGTATATGCAGTAACCTCGCAGGATATATTTTCCAAGTTGGATAGACGGGGCATACTGGCGAAAGATCTTATATTTGAGTGTTATCCACAGTTGACAGTTCCTGAATGCCACAAAGATTACAAACCGATCAACGATGGGTTCTTCTATGAATTCATCTGCAAACTAAATAGTGATCTAAAGACCAACAGGAAGAGCAAAGAAGCTTGGGAAGTTGTATCTTAGCATGGTTGCATTTTCATCCAGTTTGCAGACTTCACCTATCTCAGGGAAGCTGGCTTTTCGGGAGAACCAGTAAAGTTAGCGAGGTATCCAAACAACAAGTGCGTCATCATGGAGTTGTGCAGACATCTCGTGGAGATGCATGACTTACAATCAAAACGGCACAAATCTACAAGTTTCTTTCCAGTCACAGTGGGTCACTACAGCTGCCAAAACATCCACAAAGCTAGAGCAGTCGAAGCTGAAATGTTTTCTGAGTATGAGCCTGAGTTCTTCGCAGCACGGCTGAACTTTGACCCATATGGAGTAGAGAGGAAGACAATCTCCCAGGAATCCTCACATGTGCCTTCATTGGAGGACTTCTGGATGAAGTGCAGGAATAAGTATGAAGTCAGAAAGACAGACTTCAGTAGGTTATTGGCGCAACACATGTCTGATTATGGTTTGGTACAAATACCTGCAAATCTTACAGATGATGGGCATGTGATACTTGACTCATATCATCAGATGGGAGGAGATGGAGTTGCTCTTCAGGAAAACATTGGTGGCTGCCAGACGATTGAAGAAAGATCTTCCGCGGTTCTGGTTAACACTTCGAACTGGTTGTTGACAAAGGGGTATTGCTTGGATGAAGCATTGATGATTAAGATCACAAGTAACTTTACCACAGGAGACTCCTGCAAGAAGAAGCACGAAGGTGAAAGCAGCAAAAGGCTGGAAAATCTTAAAGTTCACAAGAAGCATCACATACAAGAGAAGGCTAAATCTACAGCTATCATGCTAGTTCCAACTTCTCCAACATCAACTCATAGCACTTCAGCAGCCCCAGAACCGCAGAGAGATCTTGTTGGTCCTCCTTTGAATCCAGCATCATTTGTATTTTCTCCTCGACCACTCAAGTCTTAACCTATCTATGTGGAGAGTTTGAAAAAGCATTATCTTTGGAAAATTCCGAGTTAAAAGCACAGATGGCGGAGTTTGAAAAAGCATTATCTTTGGACAATCCCAGAAGCCAGAGAGGAGATCAACCTAGAAGAACACGACTTTCAGCTGCTCTTGATTTTGGGTGGAAGAGATAGAAGACCTAAAGATGCCAAAATGACTTCTAGGTTGGTTATTAAGGAATCGGGACAGAAGTTCGCTGAGTTATCTATTCCAGCAGAAGGAAAGCACAAGGAAGAGCTCACAGAAGTTGATATAACAGTGACTAAAGTGTAAATAGGTCAAACTACCACAAAAGGATTAAAGCAGGATACGCAGACACTAATGAACGCTTTGTTCCTTAAGCTTGACAAAGAGAAGGCTGAGAGATCCAAGCTTCAAAAGCAGGTGTTCCAGATGCGCGAGATCATTGCTACGATTGCCAAACTTTCCTCTCAACCCATTCTAGCACATGAGCAGGTGAGTGATCATGTAATGTAAGAGGTAGAAGATGCAAGGGACCAGGTCAAAGCTATTGCCCATTGGAAGGAACAAATCATTCACCAAGCTTTAGAGCAATTTGAACCAATACCAGTTGAATTAGAGAACATGCACAGGACAGTATCTTAGCTAAAGGAGCTGATGACACAAATAGAAGATGAGAACATAGTTGTTGAAAGTCATCTGGATACTTTGGCTAAGATACACTCGTTGCCGAAGGATGTGTTGATTGTAGAGCAGATCGTGTCTGGCGAATTGGTAGAAAAGGGGAAGCAGTTAGAAATTTCAGTTTCCTTCCACATAGAGATCCTCAAACTCAAGCTGAAGAGGATGCAGTTGCTGGAGAGTAGGATGGGACAAGTGTCGGTGAGCATCCCAGATGAATTACCTGCTTCCCATGAGGAATTTATGTTGGTTGTGTGGAAAGAAGTTGATGAGGCCACCCTACCTTTCACGACGGATTCAATTGGTAGACTCACAAAGCTTCAGGCAGATGTTGAGGGATATGGGCCTGGTTTAGAGAAAGTGAAAGCTAACGTTGTTGTTTTATCCAAAGGATTGTTATAGTTTAGAACAGAGCGAGATGATATTGTTAAAATGGATGGGAAGATGTTGAATTACATGTTTGACAAGTATATTCAATATCATAACAAAAAGAAAGTATAGATGTTACAGCTGACAGTTTTTCATGCTTCTCTTCTTTCTTCTCTTATTTCTTATATTCCTGAATGAAAATGTAAACTAAAGTTATTAGTTGAAAAAACCATTACTTTAAGTTATTTGGAAAGATTCTTTAAGATAGGTGGCAGATGTGCACAATTTTTGCTCAAACTCCTGATGCATGTCACTAAGAGAGGAACTCTAGGAAGATGAGTGTCAAATGTTCCCTTTACTACTTCTTCATATTTTAGTTCAGTTGCAGTTTCCCATTTGTAATATCCCCTCTACACACTATAAGTAGAGGAAGAACCTACGGGTTAGGGAATCAAAATTTGTAATCAACATTCTTGTATTCTAGACTTTGAGATGAGACCCTTGATAGCTTTCTACAAACAGAGGAATAGAGAAGAGATTTCCGGAGAACGTTGTGTCAATGGTGCATTCATCTCATATTAATTTCGAGATCTATTCATAAACTGTGTTATTCTAGATCTAGATCTGAAAGTTTCCTTTGCTTTGAATTTTGTATTTCATGATCTATTTGTTTTAATCTGTGCCTGCGATCAACTCTGTAAACTATTGATTGAGTTGCACATCCTCTCTCCTTTCTTCCCGTTTCCTATTATTTTCCTCTTCTACAGAATTTTTCTTTCTTTTACAGCTGCATACTTGCTGCAAAATTGTCTAGCTATGGTTCATGAGCAACATAGTTAAAGTAATACCAACAGATAGATACTAGAAAATACAACTGACAAAATCTTACACGGGAGCCTCACCAGTAAATGAGGGATTTTTATCTCATAACTGCCTAGGTTTTCAGCTGTGCAAAAAATCTAGCCAACAAGGTGGTTTTAGAAGTGTTTTTGATTTCCAAAGTCACCTAGAAGGTGCGAGGGAAAGAGCATACACACTTCAAAAATCCCCTTTTAACTAAGAAAATGAAACACTTGAACTACTTTAGTCAAATAAAACCAAAAATAAACCTGCAATTACTTGTGAGAACTTGCAAACAAATTAGAAAACCAAGAAAAATTAGGAAATTTCAGAAAATCTATTTTTAGCAGTTTTTCAACGGATTTTAGTATTTTGCATTTTTGGAGTTCTCCGAGGCACTTTGGGAGTTTGATGATAGAAGTAATGATATCGAAGGTATATTACTTTTGGAACTTCCCTCGCAAATTTCACTTCGTTCTTTTTCCGACATCTATTCAAACTCCGAAAAATGGGTCAACGGGTCAAAAGATATGACCAAAACTAGGGGCACTAAAAATTATATAAACAAATCTGGATCAAACAGAGATGTCTGTGCCCCCCTTCAAGGTGTATGCGCGCCATTTTAGGTGTGTGCGCATGGGTTATGCTGTCTGCGCCCCTCTGTGTAAACCTAGCAGGTCTGTAGGGTGCATGCGCTACCTGAGAGATGCTTGCACTAACGTGTGTCTGCACTAGAGAATAGGTGTCTGCGCCAGAGAATAGTTGTCTCGATGCTGAAAAATGGCAAAAGCAATGACAGTGCGTGTGCGCTGGTAGAGGGGTGCCTTCACGTCTAGTAAAAATGATAGGTTACAGGGTGTCTGCACCGGTTAGAAGGGTATGTGCGCCATGATTTAGGCATGTGCACTTGCGTTAAGGTGTCTGCGCGTGGGTTTGAGTACCTACGCACCTCTGTTAAAAAAGGACAATCTAAAGGCGCCTACGCTGGCAGAAAGGTGTATGCGCCTCTACCTCAAAAACCACCAAAAAACACAGAACATGAAATTTTAAAAGTGACAACAGGGTAGAATTTAGCCAGTAAATGCAGTTTCTAGCATAAACGTAACAAAAAAGCATGAAAATGAGGGTTAACTACATAAAACCTAGCTAAAATGCTCAAGGAAAAATATTTAACCCTAAGAAAATATGTAAAAAGTTAGAAACTGAAATAAAAGCTTCAAAATGACCCCATTAATGGAGGATGGACTTAAGTGTCACACCAGACGTGCCAAATGTGTTCAATGAAAAGTTGTAAAAGCCATGGACATGGGGTAAGAATCTCTTAACAAACTAGTCAGTGGACCATCAGATAAGAGATAAACAAGGATTCATCGCTTTACATACATTAATACTGAAAGAAAACAAGCAAATTTAGCATATTTAGTAATCCTCTACTTTTGAAAACTTTAAATTGAACCTAGGCAGATTCTAAGCCATCAGTTATGTGATTATGAGATTGGGAGCTCACCATTAATGACTTCAAGGCCAATGGTTCTTCCCATTTACTCAATGTTTGGTGTGTACTGTAATGCCAAAGCGATAGTTAAATGAAAGAAATGAAATAACTCTAAGCCCTAAGCAAAATGTTATAGTTTATGTTAGGAAGGAGAGTTCTTAAAAATGAGAGGGGGGTAGTGGGTTATTTATAATTTTCCATTTGGGAAAGTGGGGGAATTTTGGTGCATGTCAAACTAAAGGATAAGCCAAAAAGTTGATTAGGGAGTCAAAGTAAGATTTGACTAAGTTTAGAAGAGGTTAATCATGGTTAGGACTAGTTAAACTATGTTAGGCTAGTTAAACTTATTTATAGAGGAATTAGGGGTTTGAGATGGTTTTAAGAGGTTTAATCAATTCAATGAAATGGATTGATAGTCTAGAAAGCTAGTAGAATTCTATAAAGGAATGAGAAAATGGTTTAGCCAATAAAGGATTATATTAACCTCATTAGTTGGTTTATAGGAGAAATACGACGAAAAGAGTGTCGTAAACAATGAGCTAGAGGATTCAAGTTGACAAGGTATCGTCAATTTGTAAGGAGAATAGTTAGTGCAATATTAGGAAGAATAGTGCATCGATCAAACTGCAGGTGTCTACACCTACTATTACACATCTGGAGTGTTCGGCAGAGTTCAAACATGTTTCCTTCCTAAAAAAATTGGGGGACTCAGCTCAACACCCCCTCAGTGTTTATTCGTTCATGCATGTGTACTCTAGCACCATCTATATATTCCATACGAGACAAGACATATTCCCATCTAGAATATATAGATAGTGGGCCGCCATCTCTGATTCAATTCAAGGATGGGTTTGACTAGACCAAACTAGACTAGAATTGAGCGGTTTGATCTATAGCTACATCGGTGCCAAGATGAAACTAGCTATAGACTAGAATTGAGCGGTTTGATCTATAGCTACATCGGTGCTAAGATGAAACTAGCTATAGTAGTGTGGTGGGATTGTCATATCAAAGACTTATTCTCCTCCAAGAAACGACACCAACCATTCCAACTATAGAAATGAACCATCCATCTCATCCTAATGGCCTTACTCCTCTTGTTTCAGAACCATAACATACATAACCTTAGTCGAGTCCTTGTCGGTGTTGGCGGGATTGAATGCTAGTAAGGAGCAACAACAACCCCAAATAGAGATAAGGAGCTTGAGCTTTATAAATAGGAATCGATCCGCTTCGATCAACCCAATCTATAGAAAGATGCCCAATCACCCCGGGACTGAGTTTCGAATTGGTTCATTCACCGCTCCATATATAGATATGGGCCCGACATCGACACGAGTTGACAAATATGATTGATTGGCGAAGCTGAAAAATAGAGATAGGGAGCTTGCGCTTTATAAATAGGAATCGATCCGCTTTGATCAACCCAATCCATAGAAAGAAGCCCAATTGCCCCTAGATCGGGTTTCGACTTGGTTCATTCACTGCTCCATATATAGATATGGGCTCGACATCGACATGAGCTAACAAATATGATTGATTGGTGAAGCTGACAAATAGAGATAGGGAGTTTGAGCTTTATAAATAGGAATCGATCCACTTCAACCAACCCAATCTATAGAAAGAAGCCCAATCACCCCTAGACCGGGTTTTGAATTGGTTAATTCACCGCTCCATATATAGATATGGGCCCGACATCGACACGAGCTGACAAATATGATTGATTGGCGAAGCCGTCAATTCATTTAATCACAATCATATTCCTTTTTAATTAATTTGACTATAGAGAGTTGTCCAACAACGAGATGGCAATGATCAAATATTCGGGTGACCCCCTATAAATAGGGCTCCCCCGAGGGAAGGGGGCCGAGGAAAGGAGATTCAACTCCTCTCATCTGATTGATGATGAGATTTATGGTTGGTAGTTGGCGCTTAGCCCTATACTATATAGATCTGGGAGGGGGGCCTAGATCTATATAAAGTAGAGGGCCCCCCTATATCCGCTATATGGGTTCGCCCCTATATAGATTTGGGGGACCGCCTCTCGGGTCCTATAACCTATATATAGCCCTATATCTCCACCTATAGAGATTTGGGGCATTAGTACCTATATATAGATATAGCCCTATATCTCCACCCATTGGGAGTTGGGGCCCTTTAACCTATATAGGTTTGTGTATGAGTCACCCTATATATAGGGACGAGTTTTGAAGGTTGTGCCAAGAACCATCAATCTCAGATCGTCAACATCACAAGTAAGATCTATCCCCATAGTCCATGCATGTTTGGTTCAGCCAACTCTACCGCCATACAAAAATGTCTTTCCTCGCTTGCCCATCCCCCCTCTCTATCTATATGGAGATAAGGCTCCCCGCATAAATGACCTGCCCTATACTCCATTCTAGATCTCGAGTAAAGTTGAGTAGTTGAGAACAATGAATTAGCATCCATCACTAGATAAAACAGAAATAGGGAGGGGGGAGGGGAGCCTGGATTTGTCACTTGTAGTTGCCATCTATCTAATCTAATCTAATCTAAATTAAGAGGGGGGTGCCATTAGCCAATATATGGGATATGGTGGTCCAGAGTTGGTCACGTGTAGTCGATCGAGCGACCAACCCACCTAGAATCAAGTCCCCTATCTCTATATGGGCCATCATATATATAGGGAGCCTATATGGATAGGTGGGGTGCCAATAGTCGGAGCGGTATTAGTGATGAAATGAGTAGATAGATGGGGTTGGCCCTTTATATGGTGACTAGACTATAGATAGTCGCCCTCGATTCTATATATCTAGTTGGGCCTCTATATGGATAGATGCCCCTGCCCATCTCATAATTCTGCGCAAGCGGGTAGTCCCCCCCCTCCATATAGAGAATTCTATAAGTGTTCGCTATCACTCACACCACAAGGGCTCTCATATCCCATATAGTTAGATAGGGGTATCATGTTACTTACGTAATATTCCTAATCTGCTTTGATCCATCTGCATCCATTCCCATCCCTGCGCCCAAGTGTGTGTGTCTATGTATGTATGTATATATATAGTCCCCTTTGAATAAGAATAGTCCCATATAGAGAATTATATAATTGTTCACTATTGCTCAAACCCCAAGGGCTCCCATATCCCATATAGTTAGATAGGGGTCTCATGTTACTAACGTAATATTCCCAATCTGCTTTGATCCATTTGCATCCGTTCCCATCCTTGTGTCAGGGCGCGCGTTTGTGTGTTTGTATGTATATATATAGCCCCCTTTCAATAAGAATAGTCGCATTTACCAGAATTGAATTCCCTTGTCCAAGTAGCAATAGAGAATGACTCCCCGGACCGGGCAAGATAGATCTGCTTTTAATAGTTCATAGTTCCACCCATTAGATATCCTTTTCAAAGTAGTTCAATTGTACCCCCTTTCAATTTCAATTCTAGGGGTGGCTCAAAATCTTATCCCGCCTACAACACAGGTAAGAAATTCTCATCTCCCTGCCACTACCAAAATTCTCATTACCGATTAGATCTATTTATTCCAAAATGTGTGACTTGCCTAGGAGAGGCTTTTTGTGCTTGACTTCATCTTTTTTAGTCAGAAGTTTGCTTTCTGAGGTTGATGCTTTCTGGTTCAGTGGCCGTAAATGATCTCTAGATGTTCCAGGCAATTAAACAGACAATTCAGGACAAAGAACGGACCCAGGGGAATTAAACAGAAAGAGCAAGGGGAAAACCGGAAAAAAACGCAAAATAAATAAATAAAAACGAAAAACATTGCCAGAAGTCACAGACAAAGCTCTAAATTCATTCCTGGTGAAAACCCTCTTGAGATGTGTGAATACTAGCATGCAAAACTTCAACAGGATTCAACCGGAGCACAATTCACTTCAAACAAGGCATTATTTATTTAATAAATAATTAAATAAAAATTTCCCGTAGACAAAACTTGGCAGAGGGATAAAATGAGTTTCAACATCTGGGTATTTGTCGAAATTGGCTCATATGATTCACTGGGAATATCTTAATGTAATACAGACATCTTTTGGGAATAAAAACACAAAAAGACCCGTTATTTTAAAAGAACGAAAAATTTTAAACATAGGGTAGTCTCAGAATTCAATGTAAAATCTGGAGACACCAGTCGGCTCCGTCTGTGAACATTGCCTCTATCAAAATGACAGGAGTAAAGATAAAGATCCCAACTTCTCTAGTTTCGTATCTTGTCCATTGGGTTCAGAGTCTGGAAAACAAAAACAAAACAAAACAACAAAGTTTTATTTATATACAAATAGGTTTTACCCTATATCTCAGTTCTTGAACAGCTTCAGATGTTGCCCATTGAAAGGAAGTGGTAACTCAATTCCATCCCAGTAGGTAAGGAAGAAAGTATCCATTCCGGAAGCTCTCCTGATCGTGAAGGCCCTTTTCAGAGTGAATCAGTTTTGTTGTGCATGCCCTTCGGTTTATGTATCTTGTCCCACCAGAGTAGCCAGTCTCTGATCTCGAACTTCCTTTGTCTGACCTTCTTGTCAAATACCTTGGGAAAGTCCTTATCAACTTCATCTAGTGGTGGCCCATCCTTTCTTCTCTCAGTGGTGAGAAAGTCTTCATCAACTTCTTGCGTTCCCAGATTTACCGGCTACATTTATGAGGAAGGACTATCACCATATTCTTTGTTCTTATTCAAGTATCGATCATGCTTGTCGAAAGTCTCCACTAAGGAAACTAAACCCTTGCAGATTTTGTTACCTTTCAATTGGAATACTCCACTACTGTCACCATAATCTAGATCAGTTATGCATGTGACTTTTTGTCGTGGTAGTGACTTACACCCTTCAACATACAACCTACCAAAGTTGTGTTGTTCCAGACACGCGGATGTTTGTTTGTCATCATTGAAAGTCTGCCATTGTTCAACATTATCAGGGACTTTGGGGCGGTAGACCATCTCCACTTTATAGTTTCTTTGTCTGAATATGGACGGTGGTCTATTTGGATTCAACAGTGAAGTTGTGACTGCCAAATAGTTCGCCTTAGAATTCTTATTTATTGCAATGAAGTCGATAGAGAAAGCTCCAAAATCTAGTGTGGCAGAAAGCACTTTATCTCTGTAATGCTTCAGCTCATCTCCTTTGACTTGATTTTGCCCTCGAACCTACATTACCAGAAGTTTAGCGTTTCCTTGGGCCTTGAGGAGTTTTACTCCTTTCTTTTTAGCTAGCTCCATTCCTAGCAGAAATGCTTCATACTCCGTCGTATTGTTGGTGTTCTCGAACATCAGCTTGTGGGAGTATGGAAATATCTCATGATCTCGAGATATTAGTAGAATGTCGGCTCCTAATCCAAAAAAACAACAAGTGCCTTTAAACTCTAGCGTCCAAACTTTGTCCTCTTCTTGTGTTGGCTCTAGCTCTGGTCGAAGTTCCGGTTCTGGTACATTTTTATCCATTTCCAAGAAATAGACCCCACTGTCAGATTCTTGAAAAAGAATATGAGATCTAGGATCCTCAGATTTTGTCACTGTGTACTTGGACTTCTGTTCTGGCTCTAGCTTCTTATTTATTCCTTTGATAGGAATATGAGCACAAGACCAATCCATCTTTATTTCTCCTCCCAGCTCTTTGCAGAAGTTTTTGCTTAACAACATCCCGTAGGAGACAGAAATATCTGCAACTAAGATTGTCATCTTTAATCTTTTGTCAGGAAAAGCTGCCATAACAGCTTGTACGTCTTTGATTTATCCGATTAAAGGGACTTGTCTTTCTATGGAGTAGCACCTTCCTATGGTCTTCGTCAGAATAAGCCCAAGAGCATCTACAACTTTAGCTGGCATGACATTGTCAGAAGCACCTGAATCTAAAATGTAGTTGCTTAACTTGAAACCATTAAGCAATAAGGAAACATAGAACGGTTCCACTCTTTCAGAAGAGTGAGGATTTAACAAACACAGTGTTGTTCTGGGGAGGAGTATCTTTGGGCTTAGTCAAAAGGTCTTTTGATGCATTGGATTGTCCTAGAGATTGTACATATTTGACTAGCTTGTTTAACTACTTAGGAAACGCTCTCAAGTATTCAGCTTCTGACATTTGAATTCTAGTTTTCTTGGCATGGTCAATAATGTCAAAAGAAGGTATAGATTCAGATACTTGAGCTGCTTTCTGTGGTTGAGATGAAGTTACACTCTTATCTCTAGGAGCTAAAGAAGAAGGTAAAGGGTTACCCCTTCTTTGTTCGACAGCTAATGCCTTAGCTTGGCGAGTTTGTGGTTTTGTAAATACTGCATATGTATGATGATGATCATCTTCATGAAGTTTCTCATCATGATGTTCAGATTTGTACTTTAGGTAATTAATAATGGAATCGCCAACAGGACCTACAAAATCATCATTCTCAAACTAATTAGCGTCAACTTCCTGATCTTCTTCATTCATCTCAACATTGTTTCTGGGAGCAGCTTCAATTAATAATCTTTGGGAAACAGCAATGCAATTCCGGTTGTTGAAATTCCGAGCAGGCCCTGAACCATTTGTTTCTTCATCTACACCATCTCATTTGCTAACTTTTGCAATAGTGAATTGGAGGTAGTAGCAGAGGATCAACTTTCAACTCTAGAAGTGGTGCTTTTTATCTTTCCAGCCATGATGAGGTCGTCTTCAATTTCAACCGCCATGTTTTGGGTTGTTAAAAAATCAACAGGACGTCCTCTTCACAGTTGATAGCTTACTTGAGAAAATAAAGCATTGATGAAGAATACCTTTTGATTCTCATCATTCAGAGAAGGAGAAGCCAGAATTTTGTAAAATAATCTTTGGAATTTTGTAATAAAATCCTGCATGTGCTCATGTGTCTCCTTCAACTGAATGAGTGGAGTTTTTTTGAAGCCTTGTTAATTATCTACATGTTGGTATAAGTGCCGAGGTGAAGTTAAAAATATTTATGCTTGCTTTGCATGTAAGGAAACCCTCAAATTTTAGGGCAGCGGGCTTTATATGCAGATTTTTGTGATAAAAATCAAGTGTTCATGCTCTGGATTCCGTCTTTGTCTGAATTAATTCCAAGTATTCATTACAGGTGCTTACATAAGTGAAAGGAAGTTCAAATCAATGTCGGGTACATTGAATATATCTTCCGAATCTGAAGAAATTACTAGATCCGCACCAATTGCAAAGAATTTCGGAAAGATTAAAAGAAAAAGAGTTCAGATAAAGGTTTCTCAGATAAAGATTGCTTCGGCCATGATGAAGCGGGATGAAAGAGAAGGATCAGCGGAATCATGCATTGATTCCAGATTTGTTGATATCAATGACACGGATTTAGGCCCCGAACCCCTCCTCGAATTGATTGACAGATCCAAGGCTGGAAGACGTCTATTATGCGGATAATAAAAAGCAGTGGAATTCTTCGAGCTTCAGCATTCCCAGTCACAGCTCAATTGCCTGAATTTGTCATGGAGTGTGCAAGGTCATACCATCTCCTATCCAGAACAATTCGAGATGCTGCGGGAAAACGATAATCAGGCTGGATGCACAGTTAATCAATTATTGTCTGAAGATTCCAACGCGACCGGTGGTGACTACAATTAGCATGTTGGACGCCAGCAATAGATGGGAGAAGCACAAAGCAGACTGTGTGGGCATAATGAATAGCAAATATATGAAGAAGCCCAGGTCTCCATCAAAATTCCCGAGGACTCTTCCACGATCCAATTTAGTGCTGAAAGTGGATGATATTACTAAATTGCTATGCAGGATAAATGGAGAAGCCAACACTCACAACTTCCGGTCATGGATGTATGTCTTCATTAGAACCATTGAGATCAACAAAGCTTATTCAATAATCAATTGGGCGGAGATCATCAGTGAGCAACTCTGAAGTGTGAGGTGGACATACAGTTTCAAGATAATTTCATACCTGGTATACGCAGCAGCTTCGCAGGTTATATTTTCCAAGCTGGATAGATGGGGCATACTCTCGAAGATTCCCATTTTTGAGTGCTACCCGCAATATCTATCTGTTAGTATTACTTTAAGTACAAAGCTCATGTACCATAGCTAGACAATTTTGCAGCAAGTAAGTAGTTGTAAGAGAAAGGAAATATTTGTCAAAGAGGAAAATAATAGAAAACAGGAAAAAACTTAGAGCAGATGTGCAACCCAATCAATAGTTCACTGAGTTGATCTCATGCACATAGATTAAACAAATAGATCTTGAAATACATAATTTAATGCAAAGGAAAGTTTCAGATCTAGATCTAGAATAACACAAAGTTTATAAATAGATCTTAGAAAAATATAAGCAACAAAATGCACCATTAACACAAAGTTTTTTGAAAATCTGTTTATTTTCTATTCCTTTGCTTCCAAAAAACTATCAAGGGTTTCAACTCAAAGTCTGGAACACAAGAATGAAGTCTGATCCCCTAACCCGTAGGTTCTTCCTCTATTTATTGTGTATAAAGGGCAATTACAAATATGAATCTTTATATGAATTCCCTCATGAGGAAGCTATGAAAATGGAAACATCTGCAAAATCTTCCTCCTGGAATTTCTCTTTGCATAACATGTATAATTTATAACTAAAAAATAGAACCTTCTATTTTGCATGTCTGCCACCTATTATTTCCAAGTAATGAACTTCTTCAAGTAACGGCTTTTAAACCAATCACTTAAGTTTTATATTTTAATTGATTGCTCAATTACTTTATCACACAAAATAAAAGAAAGAGGAAAAGAAATAAAAAGAAAGCTGCAACCCTCCCAATCTTGTTCTTCTTCCATATTCTACATGTGGTTAACTCTTTTGCCTTTGATTCTCACCAAACTAAATTTGGAAGCTATGCATGACTATGATTTGCTTGAGGGTATTGCCCTGGACCTGTCTTCCCTTCTATCCTTGAATCTTTTGCAATTCTTCTTCAATACATGCATCAGTGCAATGTTTGTCGTAAATAATTTAGACAAAACTCATCATTTTTATTTTTTAATTGCATATGAGCAATTTCAAATTCTGGAAAGCACTCTGGGTGAATGCAAATACAAGTAAATTCAATTAAGGTTTCAACTGGAAGATAGGGAGCACATGCACAAGATCCAAGAAGGAATTTTCCATGCACTGACTTCTACACAGGTTGCATTAGAAACAAGAGGATGATTTTTTGTAGGAAACCTTTGCAATTATGAGATTTGGATTTGTCAATTAAATCGGTGATAAGTTCAGGGCCTATGTTTGTGTCATTGACTTCAACAAATCTGGAAGCTATGCATGATTCTGCTAATCTTTCTCTTTCATCATACTTCAACATGGCTGGAACAATCTTTGTATGAGCTCTTTTTTCTTTTAATTCTATCGGAATCCCTTGCAATTGGATCCATTTGTGCAAATCTGACAAATTCTTTAGATTCGGAAGATATATTCAATGTACCTGACATTGATTTGAGCACCTGTGATGAATACCTACAATTTTATTCAGACAAAGATGGAGTCCATGACTTGAATACTTGATTTTTATCACCAAAATCTACATATAAAGTTTGCTGCCCTAAATTTGAGGTTTTGCTTCTATGTGAAGCAAGCAAAAATATTATTTAATTCACCCGGGGCACATATACCAACATGCAGATGCTTAGAATGACCAAAATTAGGCTATTCCAACCCTAGACGCCAAAATTGGAAGCTTCCCAACAGTGGGAAATAAACTTTAATGCAAAGTCCTCCTTTTGGTGCCAAAACCTGTCTAGGCTGCAATCCTCATCAAAAAGAATTAATTGTTTCTTTATTATGGCAGCCCATGCTTATATAATCCTCAGCATACTATTTTTAATAATTGTCCTTCCTATTTCTGGCAATTTAATTAATAAACAATCATGTTTATTCATCCGAATTGGGCGCCTAATTTATGCATATTGCTGGTTGCTTTTAAATGAATTTATTTTATTTATTTTTAGCATGCATCCTTGACTTCTCCTTAACTTTTCCACTTGCATTGACTTTCTTTCTATTTATGGCACCAAAATTGGGTGAATAAACCATTAATAAATATTATTTTAACGCATTGTTATTCACCCAAGGTGGGTCGCATTTTTTAGCAAGGGTAATTTCCAAAAATTGGAAGTCAACTTTGATGGGAATTTCTACCCTACACTGCAGCTCAAAAAATCACCTCTTTCACTTAAGTTGTTTGACTTTCATAATGGGAATTTTTACCCTACAAGACAGGTAAGAAATTCCCCATGGTGTGTTTTTAAGTGATTTTTCTTTTAGAATGGGAATTTTTATCCTACAAGGTAGGTAAGAAATCCCCGGCTGCCTGCCACCTCTAATATTCTCATTACAGCTTAAGTGACTTTGACTTCATTGGAAAAAGTACCTTGCAAGGCAGGTAAGAAAGTCCCACCTGTCTGCCACTACCAAAATTCTCATTGCAGCTTAAATGACGTTGACTTCATGGGAAAAAGTACCCTGCAAGGCAGGTAAGAAATTCATGTCTGTCTGCCACTACCAAAATTCTCATTGCCGCTTAGATCTATTTATTCCAAAAATTTCAACTTTCCTGAGGCTTTTTGTGCTTGACTTCATCTTTTTTAGTCAGAAGTTTGTTTTTTTTTGAGGTTGATTCCTTGTGGTGCAGTGACAATTAAACAGACTATACAGGAAAAAGAATGGACCCAAGGGAATTAAACAAAAAGACCACGGGGGAAAATCGGAGAAAAAACGCAAAATAAATAAATAAAAACGAAAAACGTTGCTAGAAGTCACAGACAAAGCTTTGAATTCATTCCTGGTGAAAACCCAATTGAGATGTGTGAATACTGGCATGCAAAACTTCAATAGGAATCAACTGGAGCACAATTTATTTCAAACGGAGTTTTATTTATTGAATAAATAATTAAATAAAAATTTCCCGCAGACAACTTTCGGCATCTGGGTATTTTGTCAAAAATTGGCTCCTCTGATTCACTGGGAATATCTTAACATAATAATACATACATCTTTTGGAAATAAAAACACAAAAAAAGACCCATTATTTTAAAAGAATGAAAAATTTTAAACATGGGTCGAGTTGGCCCTATCCAAATGCCCTTACGTAGCCCCCTATCTATCTATATCCATATAGACATCTGGGCCATCATATCACTATAGTCTTAGTCGGGACCCGAGTGCCCCCCCCCACCCCCAGAACTAGTATGACCAAAGAGACAAGCCAGGCCAGGACCAGCCCAATCAATCTATGGCCAGTGGTAGAGGTGCCTTGGTCCTCTAGCCCAATCAATCTATGGCCAGCCCCCCGTTAACATCCGGTCCGGCCCAACCAAAACAATGGCCAGCTCTACGATCGGGACGGTACCAAGTACCAACCCAACCAATATGAGCTAGGAATCAAACATCATATGCCTACTTCGTCGTGCGACTCCCTCTTTCCCCGCCCATTCCCCGAGAGCAAATTTTAGGGTAAAATTTGGAGACACCACATCTACTCATTTCTTCTCACATATGGCTCGGCTCCTCTCGATCTAATCTTTCAACCCCTTAAACCTCGAGCTTTGTTCCTACTTAATTATTTTGAGCTAGCTTGTTGTCATCCATCGCATATCTTACAACAAATACACCTTCATTTACTATATATGCTCCAGGTCCTTTGGTTTGTCAAAGATCTCACCATTACTACTGACTTTTGGGATATTTGCACTGATTTTCCCGAGTCCAAAAAGTCAAATGAAATCACTAAGTTCTCACACATAATTCCTGCACAATCTTCAACCTTTGTGCACTTGCCAAGATACCCATCCAATTTTTGCACGATTGGTTTCATTTGCATCCTCCAAGCCAAAGGCCCATACTTCACACCTCACCGTGCTTTCATCTGTTTTGATTCTTACGCACCTCAGATTGTTGTCACACATAATTCCTGCACAATCTTCGACCTTTGTGCACTTGCCAAGATACCCATCCAATTTCACACGTCATTCCTACATAACCTTCGACTTTTATACAATTGCACGATTGGTTTCATTTGCATCCTCCAAGCCAAAGGCCCATACTTCACACCTCACCGTGCTTTCATCTGTTTTGATTCTTACGCACCTCAGATTGTTTGTCATCCATCGCATATCTTCCAACAAATATAGCTATATTTACTTTATATGCTCCAGGTCCCTTGATTTGTCAAAGATCTCACTGTTACTACTATTGACTTTCATTTGTCAAAGATCTCACTGTTACTACTATTGACTTTTGGGATATTTGCTAAATAAGCCTTAACTCTTATTTGTAAGGTATGTATCTATGCATTCATTCTCCTTGTGAGACGTGTTCATGATAGTGCCTCGGCCGTCTCATTGATTTTCCGGAGTCCGAAAAGTCAAATGAAATCACAAATACCGGAGTCCGAAAAGTCAAATGAAATCACTACGTTCTCACACGTCATTCCTACACAACCTTCGACTTTTATACAATTGCCAAGATACCCATCGTATTTTTGCACGTTTGGTTTCATTTGCATCCTCCAAGCCAAAGGCCAATACTTCACACCTCGGAGGAAAGAAGAAGGAAGAGGAAAGTTGACCTTGTGAGACGTGTTCATGACAGTGCCTTCGCCATCTCATTGATTTTTTCGGAGTCCAAAAATTCAAATGAAATCACTATGTTCTCACGCGTCATTCCTACACAACCTTCGACTTTTATACAATTGCCAAGATACCCATCGTATTTTTGCATAACACGATTGGTTTCATTTGCATCCTCCAATCCATGTTCTCCTCAATTTTGATTCTTATGCACAAAGGCACAGGCACACTATAGAAATTGAATATGACTCAATGATGTATATGCTCCAGGTCCCTTGATTTGTTAGACTTTTCCTCCTGGCTGAGATCTCACTATTACTACTACTGACTTTTGGGATATTTGCACAATATGCCTTAACTCTTATTTGTAAGGTATGTATCTATGTGGTCATTCTCCTTGTGAGACGCATTATTATTCACCCAAGGTGGGTCGCACTTTTTTGCATAATAGAATCCTTGTGAGACGTGTTCATGACAGTGCCTCAGTCATCTCTTTGATTTTCCTGAGTCCAAAAAGTCAAATGAAATCACTACGTTCTCACACGTCATTCCTACACAACCTTCGACTTTTTGTGCACTTGCCATTTTTCCCTTGCCAAGATACCCATCTGAGTTTTGCCACGATTGGTTTCATTTGCATCCTCCAAGCCATACTTCACACCTCACCTTGTTTTCCTCTATTTTGATTCTTATGCACAAAGCCACACACAACACACTATAGAAATTGAATATGACTTTCACAATGATGTACATACAATATAGGCGACAATTGTTTAACCCTATGACTCAATGATGTACATACAATTTGGCGACAAGTGTTTTAACCCTAAACACACATGAGTGCACAAGTACACAATACTACTTTCATAGGCTTTGGCCACCCTAACATACATACCATGAGAGTTGATTACACAAAATTGAATGGCATACATGTCATCAAAACCCTAATGTGTGTATACACCTTATTTTTCACTACTACTAATGAATTTTCTTTACTAGTGGTTTGTGCATTAATCTCCTTGAGTGTATGACACACAGCTGACTTTGACACATACATTCACATATTGCCATCTTGACATGCATTAACCACGTGCACACTAGCAAAATTAAAGACGACTCAATGATGCACATACAATTCGATGGCAAGTGTTCAACCCTAACACACACAAGTACACAATGATACATGCCATCGAAACTCTAATGTGTGTCTACACCTTATTTTTCACTATTAGTAATCAATTTTCTTTACAAGTTGGTGCATTAATCTCCTTGAGTGTATGACACGCATCTGACTTTGATACATACATTCACATATTGCCATCTTAACACACATTAGCCACGTGCATACTAGCAAAATTAAATATCACCCAATGATGTACATACAATTCGGTGACAATTGTTCAACCATGACACAAACATTCACATATTGCCATCTTGACACACATTAGCCACGTGCACACTAACGAAATTAAATATCACCCAATGATGTGCATACAATTCGATGACAATTGTTCAACCCTGACACACACAAGTACACAATACTACTTTGATAGGCTTTGGCCACCATAACATACATAGCATGCAAGTTTATTACACACAATTAAATGACATGCATTCCATCGAGACCCTAATGTGTGTATACACCTCATTTTTCATTATTGCTACTGAATTTTCTTTACAAGTCGGTGCATTAATCTCCTTGAGTGTTCCTTAAGGGGCATCACAAAGGGTGATATGGGTTAGTTACTAGTATATGGTGAAGATAGTGTCACCCTATAATACCTTCCTACCCTTGAATTATTTTTCATTGTTACTAATGATCTCTTTACATGTTGTTGGTGGCTTAATCGCCATGAGTACATCCCTTAAGGAGCATTACTAAGGGGTTGCATGAGCTGGTCTAGACTATCTAGTGAAGAGATTTGTTGTGTGTGGCATCACCTTATGTTACCTAGCATGCATTCCTATCCTTTGGCTATCTTCTTGCAACCACCTTACTACCTCGTTATTACTATTGCTTGATTTTTTCCTTTAGTACCTTCATACCACCTTTAGATCACCTTCAAATCCAATTGCGACCTCTTCCAAATGTTTTCTCTATCTCCATTCTCTCTCTCATCTCCTTTTAGTTGGTCAACTTGTAGCCGACTCCACCGACCCTATATAAGACCATCATTGTACTCATTTCATATCCAAGTGTTTTCTCTATCTCCATTCTCTCTTCTCTCATCGCCTTTTAGTTGGCCAGCTTGTAGCCACTCCACCAACCCTATATAAGGTTATCATTGTACTCATTTCACAAGGAGCAACAACACATTGTCTTTTCTGCCTACACTAAAAAATATTCCCTTAAAGGTTTAGGTTTCAGTGGAGCTCATACTTGTAGATCTACTTTGGAGCATTGAGTTACTAGAAGCAACGAGTATAGGAGTTGCACCAATAAGGGTTACAAAATCTTTGGAGCCCCCAATTGTGTTCTACTGAGGTCTTCCACCCACAACTCTCTCACAAGATGCTACTTAGGTTTAGGTTTCAGTGGAGCTCATACTTGTAGATCTACTTTGGAGAATTGAGTTACTAGGAGCAACAAGGATAGTTGCACCAACAAGGTTTACAAAATATTTGGAGCCCCCAATTGTGTTCGACTGAGGTCTTCCACCCACAACTCTCTCACAAGATGCTACTAACATTGCAGGGTTAATACGGAAATAGTGTCTTCAAAAAAGGTAAGTATCCCTAACGCTTTTCTTTTATGTTGGTTTCATTAATTATGTTTGATGTATCGTGTACTAGACGAGGATATAATACATATCCATGTCTATTGCATTATTCTTATTATCGTCCCTTGCCTATATCTGTCACATGACTTTAAAACCCTTAGCGTAAATATCTTATAGCACTTGCTTGTTATCTTTATTCATACAATTTAGGATCCTAATAAGACACACATATTAGATTGGGATAGAGTTCATATTTTTGTCTATTACATTATTCTTATTATCACCGCTTAGCTTAAATATCTTATACTGCTTGCTTACTATATTTATTCATACAATATAGCGGCCTAGTAAGACTCCCCATACCCTACCTTAAACATAGGCTTTGGAACCTTATGCCTTTGATAGAGTACGGATTATTGTCTTCTAGCTCCAAGACTCTTACAACACATGGTATTCTATCTTGGTTTGTGTGTTGTTCCTAGAATTGTCTCCTACTAATATCCCAACCTATATTATTAATAAGAGAAAGAAGATAATCATACTGATTTTCTTTGGCAACATACATTCTAGTGAACCTGACATGAATATTGCTCCACCCTTGATCGATTCATATTCACATTTCTTTTTATTTTGGTGAACCCGGCGTGAATCTTACTCCACCCTTGAACAAATCATATTCATATTTCCTTTTTATCTCTCATCACATCAACTTTACCATTATTACATTCTAGTGAATGTGACATGAATCTTACTCCACAGTTGATTGAATCATTAACGTTGATTTTTACCTTCTACTTTATCTACATTTCCCATCCTAGCTTCTTAGCATTATCACCGTGCCAAAGTAACCTCAATTATTAGCAGTCACTTTATACAATTCTCTAAAAATTCACATACAATCATGTCTTTGCCATACTTACTAGGTTCGGCAGGATTTAGAGGAAATCTGGTTTGAACAGAATTTTTTAAAGGGTCTACCTAAATCCGATACAATTTGGTCAAACGTTTTCACAAAAAACAAAGAAAAACTAAACCTAAACACGTTAACCCTAGACGCGATAACGGCCAAAAAAACTATAAAATGGTCGCATTTTGATTTCGTTGAGCATTTGTTTGACATTTGCAAGAGGTCCTAGTCGTGGTCATAAAGGTCACAGATGTGGTTCAAGTTGAAGTTGTGGTCGTTGTGTCAAAGTTCTCCCCACACAAGCTGCAAACAGGTCATTGTGTCGAAGTCGCTATGCCAATTTGTAGTGGTCAACACATCCAATCCAGAGGGCAGAGGTTGATTAGAGGAAGTGTGTAGTGGCGACAAGGATCTATGCAACAGTGGCGAACTAGGTATGTCCATTTCTCTCTTTTTTTTCCTTTCTCTTTCTTTATGTTTATGTTTAATTTTGATACGATTAGGTTTTATTTAGGTTTTTTCATTTTATATAGTTTATTATTTATTATAAAGTTTTCTTTGTTAAATTCTTTTATAATAGTTTATTATTTATTATAATGTTTTCTTTTATAATTTGTTCATAATATTAATTATTAAATTTATTATTTTATAACCGTTTATAAAAACTATATAAACAGTTTGTTATTTATTATAATGTTTTCTTTTATATTTTGTTCGTAATATTAATTAATAAATTATTAATAATTAAATAAATAAGTAATTATTATTTTCTATTTTTGAATTATCAATTTATATCAGTATTTACGATTTATAACTATTTTATTACATGTTACAAATGGACAACTAAATTTTATTTTTTTAAATAAAGTATTTATTTTATATTTTTTTCATTTTATTATTAAATATTAATTAACACGTTCTCTTTATTTTATTTTTAACCTTTTATCATTTATCATTTTTTTCAGGAAGGGTACCTTATCAACAACACCATGGCAAGTCGTGCATTGGAGATGAAATGCATTGTTCAGCGAGATGATAATCCCAGAAATATGAGATGCACTCTATGTAATTCAAATATCACAGGCACTATAACAAGGGTTCGTAGTCATTATATTAGGGGCGCGATGTGAAGACTTGACTAGTAACAAAAGAGGAAAGGAAATATGTTGAATTCGTTAATCGAATTCAAAGCAAATTTGAATTGAAGACACTTGCAACAACATCAACTTGAAAAAGAAGCCAAAATCCAAAGCAATATGTCACAGATTGGCTCTTTTAGTAGCTCAGCTCCTTCAACATTTGCCCAAGGATGTAAAAGTGCATAAGGGATATCTCAGGGTTCATTGAAATCATTGTGGAAGCCACAAGAAAACCATGATGTTGACAAATTGGTGGCTCGATTTTTTTATGCAAATGTCATCCCTTTCAATGTTGTTCGAAATCCCCATACAAAATCCATGGTAGAGGTAATTGCGAATTTTGGGAAAGGTTATACAGTGTCATCTTTTGAAATCCTTAGAACTACTCTACTAGAAGAGGAGGTGTCATCAATATCTAGCGAATTAGATAATATGAAAATAATTGGAGAAAATCAGGGTGCACTGTAGTAAGTGATGGGTGGTCTGATACAAAACAAAGGCCCCTCCTAAACATTCTAACACAATGTTCAAAAGGTGTTATGTTTATCAAATCAATTGATACAGTCAAGGAGGTAAACACTACAGATTTCATTCTCAATTGCATTAAACTTGTCATTCTAGAAATTAGAGAAGAAAATGTAGTCCAGGTTATTACAGATAAGGCGGCAAATTGTAAAACAGCAAGTGAACTTATGGCTAGGTTTCCTCATCTGTTTTGGACCCCATGTGCAACTCATGTTTTATATCTTTTGCTTGAAGATTTAGCAAAGTTAGAATGGGTAAATAATGTTGTTAAAGAAGGGAAACAAATTTTCAAATTCATACTTAATCACAGCTTGACCTTGAATTTGTATCAATCATTTGCAAAGCGTGAACTTCTTTCCCCTGCTAAAACAAGATTTGCATCAAATTTTATCACTTTACAGAGAGAGGTGGAGGAGAGGACAACTCTGAGAAAAATTTGTCGTGAGTGAAGAATGGGCACAATGGAAGCTTTTTAAGGAAAGCCTTATAAAAGATGTTGAGAGAATCATCTTAGGAAGTTCATTTTGGGAGAGCATTGAGAAGGGCTTAAATGTGTTTGAGCCACTTGTCCAACTGTTGAGATTGGCTGATGGCATGAAACTTTGCATTAGCTTTGTGTATGAGGGTATGGAGTAAAGAAAGGAACAAATAAAAAGTATTTGCAAATGATTCTTTACTTCAACGAATATGGGAATTTGTTGATATACGTTAGGACATGCTACATCAAATCAGCGAGTGTTATTTGAATCCTAAGCTTACAGAGGTGGATCATAATGCGGATGAGGAGATAAAGAACGGCGTATTGGAAACTATAAACAGGTTAGTTCGTGATGATGATGAGAAGGCTAAGGTGACAAAGCAATTCACTATATTCAAGAACCAAGAGGGCGGCATGTTTTCTCGTAAGGAGGCACAAAAAGACATCCACTACATGGATCCCCATTTATGGTGGCAGACTTATGGTTCTTCTACTTCAGAGCTTCAAAATCTTGTTGTGCGTATCCACAGCCACTGTGTCAGTGCTTTAGGATGCGAAAAAAATTAGAGTACACATGATTTGATCCACACCAACAAGAGGAATTGACTAGGAGCTAAAAACTCTCAGATCTTGTGTTTGTTCACAATAATTTGCATTTGCTTAGAGAAAAATCTTGCAAAAGCAAATGGTAAGTCTCACTTTGGAGAATCATCCTTTGAAGAAATTCAAGAAATCATTGATAGTGATGATGAACATGGATTAGATGATGGTGCTAGTGCTAGTTTTGATTTTGAAAAAGGCTTTGATGTTGAAGCAAGTTTTGACGTTACAAATGTTTCAAAATTTTAAGTTTCATTTTAATGTGGAGCTTAGGTTTGAAACCATGCCTCTCTTTTAATCTGATAAAAATTTCAAACTCTTTTGCATTTCTCAATTCTAAAAACTTTAACTTTATGTTTTTAGGATGATGATGATGGTAGATAGATACTTTTTTGTATGATTTGTCTATATATAACAATATAAATATACAATATTATAAATATATAATAATATATTCCGACCCTGATTTTTCGGATTTTTTCGAATTTTTTCGAGAACTTCCGATTTTCACATTTTTTTGCCCTTTCGAACTTAATCGGATTTATGATCCCATAATTGACTCATATTCATGTTCATTTTTATCTTGTATTTTACCTAAATTTTCTATCCTATCTTTTTATGATTATCACCTTCCCAAAGTAAGCTCAATTCTCATCATTCACTTTATACAATTTTCTTAGGACTTCTCACATACGATCATGTCTTCTCCTACATCTTCACATGATGACATTTACATCCATAGTAAATAAGTTCAGAAATCCAATTGAGATAGGAAGGGTAAAAAATCCGAAGTTCTCGAAAAAATTCAAAAAGATCCGAAAAAATATGGTTCGGAATATATACTTATATTATTATATAATTATATTATTGTATACTATATTCTTATATATAAACAAATCATACAAAAAAGTATCTATCTTCCATCACCATCATCATCATAAAAACATAAAATTCAAGTTTGTAGAATTGAGAAATGCAAGAGTTCAAAATTTTTATCAAGTTAAAAGAGAGGCATGGTTTTGAGCCTAGCTCCACGCTGAAATGAAACTTAAAAGTTTTAAACATTTGCAACATCAAAACCTGCTTCAACATCAAAACCTTCTTCAAAATCACAAATAGCACTAACACCATCATCTAATCCATGTTCATAATCACTATCAATGATTTCTTTAATTTCTTCAAAGGATGATTCTCCAAAGTGAGACTCACCATTTTCTTTTGCAAGATTGTTCTCCAAGTAAACACAAATTGCTCTGAACAAACACAAAGTCAAAGAGTTTTTTAACTTCTTGTCAATTCCTCTTGTTGGTGTGGATCAAATCATGTGTAATCCAATTTCTTTCACATGTTGAAGCACTGGCACACTGGCGGTGGAAACGCACAACAAACTTTTGAAGCTCTAAAGTAGAAGAACCATAAGTCTGCCACTATAAATGGGGATCCATGCAGTGGATGTCTTCTTGTGCCTCCTTACAAGAAAACATGCCCTCTTAGTTCTTTAATATAGTGAGTTTCCTTCTCACCTTAGCCTTCTCATCATCATCACGAACCAACATGTTTATAGTTTCCAATACATTGTTCTTTACCTCTTCATCTACATCATGATCCACCTCTATAAGCTTATGATTCAAATAGCACCTCGTTACAAGGATAGGGCGATGTAGCATGTCTTAACGTATGTCCACAATGTCCCATATTCGTTGAACTTAAGAATCATTTGCAAGTAATTTGTATTTGTTCCTTTGCTTGCTCCATACCCTCATACGCAAAGCTAATGCAGGGTTTCATGCCATCACCCAATCTCAACAGTTGGACAAGTGGCTCAAAAACTTTTAAGGCCTTCTCAACACTCTCCCAAAATGAACTTCCTAAGATGATTATCTCAAGGCTTTCCTTAGAAAGCTTAGATTGTAGTCATTCTTCACTCGTAACTTTTCTCAGGGTTGTCCGCTCCTCCACCTCACTACAAAGGGATAAAATTAGATGCAAATTTGTTTCCTTACTCTAATAACATTATTTACCCACTCTAACTTTGTTAGATCTTCAAGCAAAAGATCTAAAACATGATTTGCACAAGGGGTCCAAAACAGATGAGGAAACCTAGCCATAAGAAGTTCACCTGCTGCTTTACAATTTGTTGCATTATCTGTAATAACTTAGACTACATATTCTTCTTCAATCTCTAGAATGGCACATTTAATGCATTTGAAAATGAAATTTGTAGTCTTTACCTCCTTTGTATCAATTGATTTGATAAACATAGCACTTTTTGAACATTGTGTCAGAATGTTTAGGAAGGGCCTTCGTTTTGTATTAGACCACCCATCACTTACTACAATGTACCCTGATTTTCTCCAATTCGTTTTCATATTATCTAGTTTGCTACATATTGATGACACCTCCTCTTCTAGCAGAGAAGCTCTAAGGATTTCAAAATATGGCATTGTATAACCTTTCCCAAAACTCGGAATCCCCACTACCCAGGCTTTTGTATGGGGATTTCAAACAACATTGAAAGGGATGGCATTCGTATAAAAAACCGAGCCACCAATTTGTCAACATCATGTTTTTCTTGTGGCTTCCACAACGATTTCAATGAACCTTGAGATATCCCCTATGCACTTTTACATCCTTGGGCAAATTTTGATGAAGGAGCTGAGCTACTAAAAGAGCCAATCTGTGACATATTGCTTTGGATTTTGGCACTTTTTGAAGTTGATGTTGTTGCAATGTCTTCAATTCAAATTTGCTTCAAATTCGATTAACAAATTCAACATACTTTCCTTCCCTTCCTCTTTTATTACTGGGCAAGTCTTTACATCTCACCCCCCAATATAATGACTATGAACCCTTGTGTGCCCATGATATTTGAATTACATAGCCTGCATCTAATATTTCTAGGATTATTGTCTCGTTGGACAATGTATTTCGTCTCCAACACACGACTTGCCATGGTGTTGTTGATAAAGTACCCTTCCTGCAAAAAACTAATAAATGATAAAAGGTTAAAATAAAATAAAGAGAACATATTGAAGAGAACATGTGAATTAATATTTAAAAATAAAATGAAAAAATAAAAAATAAATACTTTATTTTTGAAAAGTAAAATTTACTTGTCCATTTGTAACATGTAATAAAATATAAATAAAAAAATTATAAATCGTAAATAAAAATAAATTGATAACTCAAAAATAAAAAATAATAATTACTTATTTATTTAATTATTAATAATTTATTAAGTAATATTATCAACAAATTATAAAAGAAAACATTATAATAAATAATAAATTGTTTATATATATTTTTATAAACTGTTATAAAATAATAAACTATATAAAGTTTAATATTATAAACGGTTATAAAATAATAAACTACCCACCTTCATGAGCCCTGCCCACTATCATTCATCCAAAATAAAAAAAAAGAATGGAGGGGTTTCTTCACGGCCTAAAGGTTGGCAACCTTCTACAATGCATTAAGTCAAAGAATGTTCTCACCCCGGAAATTCAAAGTTTGAGTGTGGAGGTTCACCCTGTTGGAGGTTTTGTCAAGCAATCTCACATGTCGAATTCTTTTGATTCTGAACCCAATCAGGATAGTCCTCGCCTTGATCCTTTGCAGGATTTGGCTTCTCAGCGAATGAACTGGATTGTTGATACACGGTCTAAGGAGACGAAGAGGTGCTTTGATACTCCTATTACTCGGTCTACTACGGCGTTGGGTGTTTTTACACCATTTTCTTTTCCCACTTGTTTTGGGCCCGTGTCAAGGTCTTGGTAGTTTGGCCTTTTTTGTTTGCCTTTTTGGCAGTTCATGTTGCCTTCGTGGCTTGTTTGTGGTACCGTGAATTTTCCGGTTGCCCCTGCTAATGTAACTCTCTTTATTTTATTTTTATATAAAGGGCAATTCCAATAGTAAACTATTATAAAATAATAAACTATATAAAGTTAAACTATTATAAATAATAATAACTACTTATTTAATTATTAATTAATATTATGAACAATTTATAAAAGAAAACATTATAATAAATAATAAAATATATAAGCTATTATAAAATAATAAACAATATAAACTATTATAAAAGAAAACAAAGAAAACATTACAATAAATAATAAACTATATAAAATCAAAAAAGCTAAATAAAACCTAATCCTATCCAAATAAAACATAAACATAAAGAAAGAGAGTAAAAAAATGAGAAATGGACATACCTGGTTTCACCACCGCTCCACACTTCCTTTGCTCGACCTCTACCCCCTAGATTGGATGTGTTGACCGCCGCAAACTGGCACGACTTTGACATAGCAACCACAACGATTGGTATGGAGCTTGCGTGGGGAGAACTTCGACACAACGACCACAGCAACTTCGACTTCCACCACAACTTTAACTTGAACCACGACTGCGACCATGATAGAGACCTCTGCAAACCTTAGATAAATACTCGGCGAAATTCAAAAGCGACTTTTGTGTTTTAACAACCCAAATGCACCATTTTATAAGATTTTTGGCCATTAATGCATCTAGAGTTAACGCATTTAGGTTTAGGGTTTTGTTTTTTCATTTTTTTGTGAAAACATTTGATCAAACCGTACCGGTTTTATCCAGGCCCTTTAAAAAATCCAGTTCGAATCGGATTTCCTCCAAATCCGGCCGAACCTGGTAACTATGATAACATCCTCAAAGATTCAGATATTAACATCAATTATATTTTTACAGAAATGGACATCTCAAAATTATCTCCCATTGTCAAAGCTCCACAAGAGGATCTTCCCAATTCTTACAACCCTTTTTGATCCTTTGTCCCCATGGGGGCCATTCATCTCAACTTACGCCACCCATTCAATGTAAAATGGTTCAAATTACCCATGAAAGTCATACGCTTATATTTAAGAAAGATGACACATTTGTCTTTCTTCCTTGAACTAGACCTCCCATTGAAACACTTCATGAGGACCATCTTCAAATCCCCCTAATAAGCTCCTATTAGTAAAAAAAAATGGTATCAACATTTCTCCTCCTACTACGAGCCAAAATTGCAACCTAGTAATTGGCAAATTGTTGGATCAAATGGCTTATATGCAAACAACTAATAATAATCACATGGCCAAAATGCAAAACCAAATTTTGCAAATGACATCTCAATCTCCCCTAATAATTTTCCTTCACCTCCTTTTCTTTTGGATGCTCGTGGGAACCCAATACCAACCTCCAATCAGTAACAAGGTTTTACAAACATTATAAAACAAACATCTAGCCCCTCAAATCTCTTCCATGGACATTGGGGGAATCTCACTAACTCTCTCTTCCGAATGAAATACCTTTCTCGCTTTTCATTAAACCTCAACAAAGATTGGATTCAAACTGATAATTATGCAACTACCAAACTATTAGTCAAGGCCCATGGACATTGGGGGAATCTCATCAACTCTCTCTTCCGTTTGAAATAACTATCCCGGTTTTCATTAAACCTCAACAAAGATTGGATTCAAACAGACAATTATGCAACTACCAAACTATTAGTCAATGCCCATGGACATCGGGGGAACCCAATACCCTAACCTCCAATCAGCAACAAGGTTTTGCAAACATTACAAAACTAACATCTAGCCCCACTTATCTCTTCCATGGACATTGGGGGAATCTCACCAACTCTCTTCTAACTGAAATACCTATCCCTCTTTTCATTAAACCTCTACAGAGATTGGATTCAAACTAACAATTATGCAACTACCAAAATATTAGCCAAACTATTAGTCAATGCCAATGGACATTGGGGGAATCTCACCAACTCTCTCTTCTGACAGAAATACCTATCCCGCTTTTCATTGCAAACCTTTTCAAAGATTGGATTCAAACCGACAATTATGCAACTACCAAACTATTAGCTGAACTTTTCCCAAAAATTACCTTCCAAAAATTCGTCAATATCAAACAATTATCTAATGAATCAGCCCATGACTTCATCAAATGATGGAAATCCATGGCAAACAAAATCAATCATAACATAGACAATCAAAATACTTACTGGTTTCTCAAAGCCTTGAATCCCAAATCACAATATAAAGTTTGGTCTTTTTCCCCCATCATATTGAAGGAAGCCCTCAAACAAGCTAAGAGGCAAGACTACCTTATGAGGGAATTTGAGCAACATCAAAAACCATCCAAAATACCTTCCAAGTCACAACAGTTTCTATCAAATCCATCTCAAAATCAACCCCTTTATTCTTCTTCAAATCCAACCAATTCAAGAAACATTCATCAATATGAAACACTTACCCATTCAATCACTGAATTAGATGACTTTGTCAATGTTTTAGTCAAGCAATTTAAACAACACAATCTTCCAAAAAATAGCTTCCAAGCATTCATCAATAGGAAACACTTACCCAATGAATCATCCCGTGACTTCATGAAACAATGGAAATCCATGGGAAAAAGAGTCAATTTAGACAATCGAAACCTCTAACAACCTAAGAGGCAAGATCAACTTATAAGCAATCTAAAAAGCTTCAAAAACAACCCAAGGATACCTTCCAAGTAATAACTAATATTATCATATAAATCCACAATTCAAAATCAACCCATATCTTCTTCTTCAAATCCAACTAATTCAAACAACATTCATGAAAACCCACACTACTCTCTCTTGAGAAATCAAGAACTCAAGCAAATGATGCCTATAGCTAGATTATATTAAATTGATCCTTCAAAACTTGTTACTACATCGTATGATCCCAACAAATGTTGTTAGTGGCATGCTTTTTGGTCCTCCAAAAGCCAAAATGCCTTAAATTTATAGGTAATAATATAAAATACAAATATAAGGTTGATCCCAACCCGTGGGAAATCCCCGTTCAATATCCTAAGAAGTCATTTTGGATCCCTACCACTCCAATCTTGCATAGTGTACTGATTCCAGAATTCTATGACTATCAACCAAATATCCAAGTCACTATTGCAAAGTCTGATGATGACAAGCTTCACGAAATCCAAAATACATGTCACAAAAACAAGTTACCATGTATTACGGATTGGCTCCCTCAATCTCTCTAACAGAGAGACTGATTACCACTCGTACTTGAAGCCGAGATCGACAAAGAATCTCCTTACAATCGATGTTAATGGATCTCAAAACTATGATGAGGATCTTTATGAATGCAACAAATTTGGAATTGCCAAAATGTTCCAACAACATCTACCTCCTCGATCCTTTACTAAACTTGGTGTTGCCGACAAAGAACCTTGCACCAACACTAATACCTTTGACCACTGTGATACACAACCATGAACTATACATCCCTCTTATGATGAAAATTACATTGTGTCCCATGCACAGGCTAGTTACCTCGATGTTCTCCTCTATAAATAAAGCTTGGGTAAAATGCATGTCATTAACTATGAAACAAACATGAATAAAATTTCCTAGGATCCATTATCTCATACTTTCCACCCTATTTCATCACCTCAAACTTTGAGGCATCTTACGATGCAGGCTCTCAACTTTCTTCCAACTCGGGGGCATCTTGCAATGCTTTACCTCCATGAAGATCAAAAATATAAGTTAAAGAAATCTTCAAAGAATAACACTTATTCTTTGAGAACATACCCCACCAAGGGTTCTCCTTGTGCATGCCACCTCTCATGTCATAACTACATGCACTCTTATTATATCTTATGTTTAACTCTTATAGCCACCTTTACTACCTATTTTTATACGCTTATTAGATTTACCCTCACCTCTTGTACTTTACAACTTATTTTACTATTTTACTACATAGTTTTATATGCTTCATAGATTTTCCTTATTACTAGTTACTTTTTGGTTTTATAAAGTTACTACCCACCTCTTGGTTTTAAACATTTCATAGCTTTACCTTATTACAACCGACCTCTTTGCTTTATAAGCTTCATAACTTTGCCTTATTAAATGCCCACCACTTAGTTGTTTATGCTTCACAACTTTAACACCTTATTTTACTTTACTACTTGAATATCCAATATGTTTGAATCCCTTATTTTTACCAACAATTTTGTAGCTACATAGTTTTGACATCTATTTCCCCTTGGGTTTATATGGCCAACTTGTCCTCTTTACAAGCAACTTTGGTAATTTATTTCTTTTTGCAAACTTTATTTCACAACCTGCATTTGAAATCTTTCCCCGTTCGGTTTATTCCATAATTTACTTCTTAGGAGCTTTCAGTATGATTTTATAAAATTTATGACTCTTTCCCAGATAGATTTTATTATTATCTATGCTTGTTGTGGACCTAGACCTACCATAGGTTTACACTCCTATCTTAAGACATTTCTAGCAATCTACAGTTATTACACCATAGACCTAGCATAGGTTCACACTCCTATCTTCTAACATTTAGTCTTCTTTCCTAGTTGGATTTTATTCTCTATGGAATAGCAGGAGGGGTTTCAGAAATTGAAATTAGTTCTAGCAAGCCTTGTTCGATGGTGCCTAGTCCTTTTCCTTTATATCCCATAGATGTCATCATTCTGAGACCAATGGGGAATTACTATGAGTCATAACAAGAAGAGAAATTGTCGTTATACAACCAAGATCCTCGAAAACCATGAACATGTTTTCGAGAACTCCCCCATTGAGGAAAGTGGAGTCACCAAGTTGATAGGGAACTATCTCTTTTTGCTTACACATGTTAGATCTGTCAAAGTTGTGGGGTGAGAATGGAAGGTTTGCTATATGAAAGGAATTTTGAATTTCATATTACCATATTTCAATATTAAGGATCTTGACACGAGTATTTCGTGGGTGCTTACATATGGAAGGAATTCATTCAGATGAATGAGGGAAGATGATGTAGACAAAAAAGCTTGGGCATTTCCAAAGAGGGGAAATGAGCATGTTTGTGGAGATAGGGCCTATAACATGGTACAATACTGAAAGGGATGAGGATCCGTTGGCATCGTGACCTCTTGTCCATCATGTACAAATTTGATACAATGACGATAGGTGGCCAAGGAACAGGTTATAAGATAGGTTAAACGTGTGACAGGCTTTTATTTCTATGTTGTCATATGCTTTTATAGCGATGATGTTTATTGTTTATGATCCTCAGAGTGCCCCAAACATTTAATGAGTTGTAAACTACAAATATTCAAACTAGAACCATTGTCTATGAGCACTCGCTTAATGTTTGAGTTAGCGACGATTGCTTCAAAGTATAGTCGGGAATTCTCAGAGGAACAAGTATGTGGGATGTTAGTGGGGCTAAAAGTAATGTGCTGATTTTAAGATAAGTGTCCTAGCATGACTACGAACTGTACATGGTTAATACCATTTGGGACTCGAGATTATTGTAGAACACGGTGAAGGATATCTTTATATATTGTGGAAGTTTTAAGAAGGTCCAAAATGAATATTTACACTAGGGTTTTCTAAAGGTTCTTGTGGAGGTCATATTGGCCTTCTGTAGTAGATGGTGAAGTTGGTAAGATATTAATCAAATTTCATAAAGTTGTTACAGAACAATTAGTGGTTTTTATTTTTATGGTGTTGACATGGTTATGGGCAGGAAGAACACAACCAATGAGGTTAGAAAAATCTTTATATTCAGTAATGTCTGATTAGGAAGTTTGACTCTTTTCAGGAAGTGGATTAATCATGTTTAGGAAAAAGATCGCGGTCGATTTTGAATTTTTCATTTGGGGATTTAGGAGGATTGTTTCCTTCAATTTCGATGTCTCCACGATCGATCAAATCTTGAATATAGTTCTTCAAAATAAGACAACCGATTAGTTGAATGTCCTTTGATGCAATGAAAATCGCAGTATTCATTTTCTCGATACCAAGTTGGTCTTGGCCGATTTTAGTCGAATGGTTTTGTGATTTGGAAAACAATCATGCTTGTTTGTTCCAATCATCGAAGTATAAATGACAAGGATACCCCAAAGGGTGTTTATTGTGGTTGAAAATCTTGTTTGGACAGTCCGACTGGAAGTATGATTTGGGGGTGGCAGTTGAATTGCTTAGACGTGTTTAGAGTCAGTGGCACCATCCCTAACTACATTCTTGTTTTTGTTGAAAAACTTTGGCTTTTCAAAGGGTTTGGGTTCTTGATGTTCGTGTGGGTATAATTTGATTATGTCATTGGCGATAAGGGATTTCTCAATGTGTATAATGCTTTTGTAGTTGAAAGGCAAATTATGTATTTAAGCAAAAAAAATGCTAACGATTGTTTTTTGAGGAGAGTTCAAGGGAAACAACTAGCAAGCCCTCTTCATCCTTGTAAGAATACAGAAACGGTTTCTTTACTTGTTTGTTTAGTGTTGCAAAGATGTATCATAGTGACTTTAGAGTCGACATTGAAGGAGAAATGTTGTACAAACTTTTCACACAACTCTGGAAAGTTTGTGACCATTCCAAAGCTTGCACACTTAAACTGGATTAGGAAGTGGATTAATCATGTTTAGGAAAAAGATCGCAGTCGATTTTGAATTTTTTATTTGGGGATTTAGGAGGATTGTTTCCATTAATTTTGATGTCTCCACGATCGATCAAATCTTGAATATAGTTCTTCAACCTAAGACAACCAATTAATTGAATGTCGTTTGATGCAATGAAAATCGCAGCATTCATTTTCTCAATACCAAGTTGGTCTTGACCGATTTTAGTCGAATGGTTTTTTGATTGGGAAAACAATCATGCTTGTTTGTTCCAATCATCGAAGTATAAATGACAAGGATACCCCAAAGGGTGCTTGTTTATTGTGGTTGAAAACCTTGTTTGGACAGTCCGACTGGAAGTATGATTTGGGGTGGCAGTTGAATTGCTTAGACGTGTTTAGAGTCAGTGACACCATCCCCAACTACATTCTTGTTTTTGTTGAAAAACTTTGGCTTTTTAAAGGTTTGGGGTTCTTGATGTTCGTGTGGGTATAATTTGATTATGCCATTGGCGATAAGGGATTTCTCAATGTGTATAATGCATTTGTAGGTGAAAGGCAAATTCTGTATTTAAGTTAGCGAAAAAAATGCTAACGATTGTTTTTTGACGTGGGTTCAAGGGAAACAACTAGCAAGCCCTCTTCATCCTTGTAAGAATACAGAAACGGTTTCTTTACTTGTTTGTTTAGTGTTGCAAAGATGTATCATAGTGACTTTAGAGTCAACGTTGAAGGAGAAATGTTGTACGAAATTTTCACACAACTCTGGAAAGTTTGTGACCATTCCAAAGCTTGCACACTTAAACTACATGGAAAGAGTCGAATTAGGTAGTTGTCATTGTAATAGACTTCTTGACAAGCCATATAAAATTCTTTTATGTGTTCGCACGGGTCACCCTTTCCCTTATACTTTTCGAATTTAAAGAGTTGAATTATGTAATTGTCATTATAAGAGACTTCTTGGTAGGCCATATAAAACTCATTGATGTGTTTACACGGGTCACCCTTTCCTTTGTATTTTTCAAACTTGGGTAATTAAAGGAACTCGTTCAAACGTTGGTGGATTGTTAGGTGAGGGATTGGATATTTCAAGGCCAACTTTCGAATCAAGAGTAGCTAACTATGCACTTCAATGTTGGATTTGGTTTTGCAATGTGTGATTATGATTGTGTAGGGAAGGTTATGGTTCCGCCATGAATTTTGCTTTCTCGTTAGAAGTCTTAGCGATGTGTGGATTTTTACTAGTTATCTCAGGAGGTGGTTGACTTGTGGAAGGTGGTGTATTTTCACTAGTTGACTCGGGGTGGTTGACTTGTGGAAGGCGGTGGTTCGGTGTGGCCAATGATGTTGTGTAGTTTTTCGGGGGTGAAATCAGAAGGAAATCTTGTCCCTGAGTCTACAAGTTTACAAAGGATCTCATCACGATTTCGATAGATGAAGTGATCTACTCATGCATGGTCTAAGCTTATGAGTATTTCAGGGTTGTTATATGATCAGCTAGGTTATCATCATCATTCTATGTTTTTGATAAATCAAAAAGGCGACCAAATAGATTATCAAAAGGGTTTCCCCCTTTGTCAACTTGTTTTGAGAGAAGCCTAATCTTGGGTGTCATGATTGTTTTGGTCTTGTTGTGTTTTGTTTTTGTGTTTTTGGGAGTTTTCACAAACTTAGAATAAACAGAAATTCACACAGTACAGAAATAATTAAGTATTTATATTATAATGCAATGCAACATGTTGTGGAGGTGGGTAAGAGGGCTTTTATCACTCTAAATGATATTCCTTTCTATATACTTCTAGACCGATATACCAGACCTCTTTATATGCACACCTTTCTGATATACATGTCATTACGTGGAAGAATCTTGTCTTCTTGATACACACATCCGTAAATACGTGAGAGAAGAATAATACGTGGAACCTAAGTAGTATGTGAAAGGGACTCGCCCAATCAATGATCGAGGTGGAAGGGTAAAGGAAGCAATGGAAGTGTATGTATCTCATTATAACTCCTCGACAATTTATAGGGACGATAGCCAGATGCAATTGTTATGGCTATGTTAGGCGGCAGATATAGTAGGTCAATCACAATGGATTTACCCGTAAGTTTGACCCAGAGGCATTGCGTACACAGAACACCTAGAAGAAACTTACACTTCTTGACGTGCACAACAAAGAAAATAAAATACAAAATTGGAAATCTGACTAGCACCAAAAATACAAGAAATAATGTGTAAAATAAAATCACTTGTACCCAGAGCTTGAAGAAAAAGGTTGTGTGTTTTTATTTTGTTTTTGGTCTTTCTTTAGGAATCTCAACCCCGTAATTCTCAACAATGTCTAGGTGCATTTTGAGAACATTTAATTGTACTACAATGATTGCTATGACGTGGGTGGATTCAAAGACCAAGTAACACAACCCAAGGTAAACATCACCATTATAAGGCTCAAGATTGGGTTGGGCTACTACAAGTTCAAATAGAATATTTGTGGGCGATTTGCACCTGGAATGGTCATGGGAAAAATTTAGTTATGTGTTGTTTTTGGTCATGGAATGCACAGGTGAGGACATGTCACAAGTTTTATACAAGGGTTAAAGTCACGATATGTTATTCACCTTTGAGCAGGTAGCCCGCATACACAAGTCAACAAATTTCACGGCAACCATTGGCTTGTTGTTGGATATACCAGAGCACAATAACAAATATCAGTTCTTGGCTGAGCACTTGATCATTCTAGCCTATGATGTACCTGATTCTCTATGGTGTATGCGATTGTTGGTCCTACTTCCCCTTGGTGCCAAGATATTTACACTTATCTCCATGAGCACACCACTCCATCAAACCTCTCCCATAACCAACGTAAATCCTTCGTTCAGCAAACTTCCCATTACAGTATCCTTTGTGACACCCTCTATAGTAGGGGCTATGATGGAACCCTGTTACGGTGTTTAATCTCAGAAGAAGCGACTCTCACAATGCAATAAGTACATGCTGATATATGTGGTGCACATACAAGTGGAATGATCCTTGCTAAGAAGTTGTTTCGCATAGGTTACTATTGGCCCACCATGGAAAGTGACTCTTGGCAATTTGTTTATAAATGTGTCCCCTGCCAAAAGCATAGCAACCATATCCATACACGTTCACAAACATTGCAGCCCATTACCGCTCCTTGGCACTTCTCTCAATGGCGGCTCGATCTCATTGGTAAAATCAACCCTACTTCCTTCGTTGGCCACAAACACATTATTACCACTATTGATTATTTTACTAAATAGGTAGAAGCTATACACCTTACCTACGTCACCAGAAAACAAATCTCTAAATTTGTCCTTAATCATACCATATGTTGCTATGGCATTCCATCCGCCCTCACTTGATAACATTATGTCCTTCAAAAATAAAGAATCCAAGGTCCTCTACAATCCTAAGTTTTTCACCCCATACTACCCTCAAGGTAACAGTCAAGCAGAAGCCTCTAACAAAACCCTTACTCATATCCTCGAAAAGATTGTGGATAGCTCGAGGGAACTACTATTTACAAATCTATCTCAGTTTATGGGCTTACTATACCTCCATCCTAAGTTAATTCCTTAAAAAATAAAGAAGTCAAGGCCCTCTGCAATCCTAAGTTTTCCACCCCATACTACCCTCAAGGGAACTGATGACGTTAAGTCCTTCAAAAATAAAGAAGTCAAGGCCCTCTGCAATCCTAAGTTTTCCACCCCATACTACCCTCAAGGTAACGGCCAAGTAGAAGCCTCTAACAAAACCCTTGCTCCTATCCTCAAATCTATCTCACTCTCTGGGCTTATCATACCTCCATTCGCACACCCACGGGGGTAACCCCCTATTCCCTTGTTTATGGCTCTGAAGCCATCATTCCAATTGAGATCGAGTTTCCTGCCATTTGCATATCCCTTCATGACTTGGTTACAAATGTCACCCGCCACCATGAACTAGAATTACTAGATGAAAAGAACCAAAAAGCTTTAGATCACCCCTACGTCTATCAAAACCGCTTGTGCCACAATTATTAGAAGCATGTCCAACCGCATGAGTTCAGGATCGGTGACCTAGTCCTAAAAGAGAATCAACGGAATGTCACTCAGGAACATGAGAAGAAAGGCAAGTTTGAGCCTAACTGGATTGGTCCTTATGTCATCATAGCCAAATATGGCTCTGGAGCTTACCGATTGGCCACCCAAGATGGCACGAAACTTGATCGTGCATCTCAACCGCTTCTACTCCTGAGCTATACAAAAATAAAAGCCAAAAAATATTAAAATAAAAGAAAAAAACAAAAAAATACAAAGTAAAAAAAATAGTACCATGATGAAAACTAGCTCATGACGTCATGGTAAGATCATTGTCTATGAGCACTCTACATGGGGGGCACAACCGTTTCAACTTCATTATCTTCCTCAAATTCCACCCATGACCCAGATCACTCGTGGATTAGCTCGAACATCATTGGATTTACGGTCTCAAGGCATCTTGAGCTATATCAAAATAAAAGCCAAAAAAAATTAAAATAAAAGAAAAAAAGAAAAAAAATACAAAGAAAAAAATAATAGAAGTACCATGATGAAAACTAGCCCATGATGTCATGGTGGGATCATTGTCTATGAGCACTCTACATTGGGGGCACGATCGTTTCAACTCCGGGTTATCTTCCTCACATTCCACCCATGACCTAGATCACTCGTGGATTAGCTCGAACATCATTAGATTTACGGTCTCAAACCTTTCTGTCACTTTCTCGCCATGACTAGAGGCATCCATTCACCACCTCCACTGTCTATAGCATCAATTTTGGCTACCATCCTCAAAAACTGAAAACAAAAAAAAACACAGCAAAAACCTTCGGACCCACAAAAAACTAACAAAATAAACAAAAATAATAATAGCATGTGTATTTTTATGACGCTTGCTTGCTTATTCTCCTATGTTCTCATGGGTTCCCCTTAAGATCATCTTGTCGTTTTTCACTTCCTTTCCCATCATCATCTCTTCCAACCAACCCTTACATCACCACGTGTCTATCAGCATCAATCGTGGCTACCACTCCTCAAAAACTGAAAACAAAAAAAAACACAGCAAAAACCTTCGGACCCACATTTTACTTACAAAATAAACAAAAATAATAATAGCATGTGCAATCTTATGACGCTTAAGCTTGCTTATTCTCCTATGTTCTCATGGGTTCCCCTTAAGATCATCTTGTCGTTTTTCACTTCCTTTCCCATCATCATCTCTTCCAACCAACCCTTACATCACCACGTACATCACATCCTCGTCTCACTCCTTTATCATCACCATCTTGGCAATTTTACTTAATCATTCCCGCGGCATGGCAATCTTACTTAAGGATTAGCTTGTCATTTTGCACTTCCCCATCTACCCATGTTTCCTTTCCCATCATCATCTCTTCCACCAACCCTTGCATCACCACGTACATCACATCCTCATCTCACATCCTTTATCATTGCCATCATGGCAATTTTACTTAATCATTCCCGCAGCATGGCAATCTTACTTAAGGATCAGCTTGTCGTTTTGCACTTCCCCATCTACCCATGTTTCCTTTCCCATCATCATCTCTTCCACCAACCCTTGCATCACCACGTACATCACATCCTCATCTCACATCCTTTATCATCACCATCTTGGCAATCTTACTTAATCATTCATGCAGCATGCCAATCTTACTTAAGGATTCCCCTTAAGACCAACTTGTCATTCTGCATTTCCCCCCGTCTACCCACAGTTTATCCCTTCATTTGATTGTTCCTTCCTCCGTGTCTCCCCTCTAGACCCACCTTTCTGCCACCGACTGCTTTTCATCATCTTATCAAATCACAGTTCATGTCCACCATATGTATCTTGTAAATCCTACTTGGCCACCCTCCTTTTGATCGTTTTCCTTTCTCCTACTTTATCATCACCATCTTGGCAATCTTAATCATTCCCACGACATGGAAATCTTAATTAAGGATTCCCCTTAAGACCAACTTGTTCTACACTTTCCCGTCTACCCACGTTTTATCCCTACGTTTGATCGTCCTTCCTCCTTGTCTCCCCTCCCAACTAACATTTCAAGCACCGACTGCTTTTCATCATCCTATCAAATCACAGTCCATGTCCACCATATTCATCTTGTGAATCCTACTTGACCACCCTTATTTTGACCGCTTTCCTTTCTCCTCCTTTATCATCACCATCTTAGCAATCTTAATCATTCCTGCAGCATGGCAATCTTACTTAAGGACTCCCCTTTAGACCAACTTGTCATTCTACACTTCTTGGTCTACCCATGTTTTATCCCTTCATCTAATCATTCCTTCCCCCTTGTCATCATCCTATCAAATCACAGTCCGTCCACCATATTCATCTTGTGAATCATATTGCTTGACCAACCTCCTTTTGACCACTTTCCTTTCTCCTCATTTATCATCACCATCTTGGCAATCTTAATCATTCCCGCGGCATGGCAATCTTACTTAAGGACTACCCTTACAACAACCCTGTCATTCTACACTTCCCTGTCTACCCACATTTTATCCCTTCATCTAATCGTTCCTTCCTCCTTGTCATCATCCTATCAAATCACAGTCCATGTCCATCATATTCATCTTATGAATCCTGCTGCTTGACCAACCTCCTTTTGACCACTTTCCTTTCTCCCCCTTATCATCACCATCTTGGCAATCTTAATCATTCCCGCAGCATGGCAATCTTACTTAAGGATTCCCATTAAAACTAACTTTTCGTTCTACACTTCCCCATCTACCCATGTTTTATCCATTCATTTGATCGTTCCTCCTTGTCTCCCCTCCCAACTAACCTTTCTACCACCGACTGCTTTTCATCATCCTATCAAATCGCAGTCCATGTCCATCATATTCAACTTGTGAATCCTACTGGACCACCCTCCTTTTGACCGTTTTCCTTTCTCCTCCTTCCCCCAAAAGTTTCTCTCTCTCCACACCCCTCTGTGCCATTTTTCTCATATCTTGTTTATTGATGTTCTCATTCCATTTGTACTCTGCATCGTTCATTATTTTTCCTCTTCTCACATATCCTTACTCGCCTCTTATATAACTATATGTCTCGTACATCTATCATCCTCCCATATTTCCACCCTTCTTATCCTTGTTTCTGTTTTCCCCTAACATTCTTTTTTTTCGTCATCATCTTCAGTTTACTCTTTCACTCTCTTTTTCCTTCCCTGTTTTCCCCCACCTATACCCATTTTTGTGCTTTCTTACTCACCTTGACATCCTACATCATTCCTTTCTAATATCTTTATTGTCTTCATCCTCCTTTCTTTTTCTTTTTCACCTCAACACTTGCTTCATCCTCATCCTCGTCCTTCTCTACATCTTAAGCTTCTCCACCCCTATTTCACCCCATGCTACCCCTCATTTATTTCTTCTTTTTACATTCCTTATGCTTCCCCACTCAGCCATATCATCACTCTTCCCTATACCAGTTCTCCTCTTTCCTCTCCTTTCTCACATTTTCCTCAGTCCTCTTTGCCCACTTTCTCTACAATCTTTGTCTACCTCTTTTCCTTAACATTACCATCAAAACTCCTCCACAAACTCTTGTTCACCTCCGTCTCGCACCTCGTTTTCCACCTTTATCTGCTCTATCATATTTTTCAACCATTCTTCATCTTCCATATGCATATCCATGCAATCTATTCCATACTCCCGTCCCCTACAATTGTTATATTTGTTCCATGATTTTTTCCTTTTCACATTGCTTTCTCCTTCTTAGCCCTTCGTCTTCATCCTTTTTCCCCTCTTAACTTGTTCCTTTCTCATCATCCTCTCCTAACATTTTCTTTCCATCCTTTAGACTTCTCTCCATATTCCCATCATCACCTTATATTCTCCTCCATGTGGTCTATCATCTTTATCTGCTCTACCATCTTTTAAAACCATTCTTCATCTTCCATATGCATATCCATTCAATCTATTCCATATTCCCGTCCCCTACAATTGTTATATTTGTTCCATGATTTTTTCCTTTTCACATTGCTTTCTCCTTCTTAGCCCTTCATCTTCATCCTTTTTCCCCTCTTAACTTGTTCCTTTCTCATCATCCTCTCCTAACATTTTCTTTCCATCCTTTAGACTTCTCTCCATCTTCCCACCATCACTTTATATTCTCCTCCATGTGGTCTATTATTGACTCACTAGCCCATCACCCCCACATCACTTCCATCACCCCATCATCCTTTTCCATAACGTCATTTTTTTCCATTGCCTCCATCTTCCCACCATCACCTTATGTTCTCCTCCATGTTGTATGTTATTGACTCACTTACCCATCACCCCACATCACTTCCATCACCCCATCATCCTTTTCCATAACGTCATTTTTTTCCATTGCCTTCATATCCTTTTTCATCACCCCATATCCTTTTCCATCACTTCCCTCCCCTTGACTTCTTTCTCTCCTTTCCATTTCCTTTTTTTACATTACCTCCATATATTCTCATCTCCAATTCACTTTCCTCTTTCTCTCACTCTTAACATTAAGGTTGATCCCCCTCAGTCCCATTTTTCATCTTCCCTGACCCCTCCCATCCATTTGCTCTTCTCTCAATAACCTCTATTTAAGTCCCTCAAAACATCATCACTTTTACTATTCTTGTTCTTCCCATATCATTCCCCCCTTGTTCACACATCACGGTACATTCATCACCACCCCCCATTTTCTTCCTCATATACCAAGCATTTGTCTCTTGTCTAATCTCAATCTTTATCTCATCTTTTTGAGAGACCTATCATTTCTTCCATCCTCGCCAACTTTCACCCTGATTCCTTTGATCACTACACTTCATTTTTTTGAGAGACCAATCATTTCTTCCATCCTCACCAACTCTCTCGAGGGGGGATCATTGTTTCCACCTTTAACCACTTTGTTCAAGATGTTTTGTTCTACTTTTTTTCTCAGAGAACACTCTTTTCTTCATCCAATAACTTCTCAATCACCAACGCTGCCACCAAGGGCAAAATATCTTGAAATAGTAATATCTTGGGAAATCAATCTATCAGTCCTTTCACAATCCATTGAAATGGCCCATCGATTATCATTTCCAATAAAATATCCATCTTGTAAAATTAACCAATCTATCCCTTCACAACTTACCAAAATGGCCTATTATTAGGGGCATCTCCATTCATCCATCTCTTTTGTCTACTTCTTTAAAAGGGCATTTTTATCACAATACCCTTCCAAAGAGGGCCTAATGTAGACACCTAATTCTCTCCACCCTATTAATCATTTAACTTCTAACCCCATTAAATTCCCATAAAATTCGTGAATGAATAATCAAAGTTAATCATTTAATTAATCCACACATTAACACTTAATAAAATTCTCAATACACACCTTTTCACATCTCCTTCTACATCACTTTCCACATCACTCTCCGCATCACCTTCTACATCACACGCCACATCAATTCTCCACTATCTAATTAAACATTCTTATTTATTTTTTTGTTTCTCACTATCCAATTAAATATTATTATTTATTTTACACATCTCCTACTACATCTAATTAAACATTCTTATTTATTTTTCATGTCTCCCACTATCTAATTAAATATTTTTATTTATTTTGTCTCTCACTATCCAATTAAATATTATTATTTATTTTACACATCTCCTACTACCGAATTAAAAATTCTAATTTAATCCTCATTTTCAAAGTGCTACTATCTAATTAAATATTTTTATTTATTTTCTGTCTCTCACTATCCAATTAAATATTATTATTTATTTTACACGTACCCTACTACCGAATTAAAATTTCTGATTTAATTCTCATTTTCAAAGTGCTTGCACTATTCACACATTATTCATCTATTCTCTACAAATCTTATTTAATTAAATTGCCTTAATTAATATCATTTCGAAAAACTATAAATAGAACCTTGCCCCACCTCCAAAATAACCTTCCATTACGCCCCTTTGTTTTCCAAGTTCTTCGTGTTGATATTCCCTCATAATGTCCATATGATTCCATAACCCCATTGTGATTGAATCATCTCTCTTCCTCATTAAGCAAAAATTGCAAAGCTAGATTGTTGGGCTGATCGTGCATCGAAGACTAACCACGTTGGAGCACCTACATCATTGCCATATTCATGTTGATATCCCCTCATAATGTCTATATGAGTCCATAACCCCATTGTGCTCGAATCATCTCTCTTCCTCATTAAGAAATTGTGCAAAGCTATGTTGTTGGACTGATCGTGCATCGAAGACTAACCATGTTGGAGCACCTACATCATCGCCATATTCATGTTGATATCCCCTCATAATGTCTATATGAGTCCATAACCCCATTGTGCTTGAATCATCTCTCTTCCTCATTAAGTAAAAAGTGCAAAGCTATGTTGTTGGACCGATCGTTCATCGAAGACTAACCACGTTGGAGCACCTACATCATCGCCATCTTCGGGCCCATCCAAATCCATAGCCTGATCCAAGGTGTAGAGTGAAGGTTAATAAGTAATGTTGTTGTGTTTGGTATGAGCATTTCTTTTGTATTATTTCCATATTTTTGTTATACACAATGGGTGCAAGATGAACGCAAAGCGTCATACCACTATTCCTCTGTAACAAAATTTGGAACAAAACCAAAAAGTAAAATCGTCATGCAACTATTCCTCTCTAACAAAATTTGGAAAAGCAACAAAAAGCCCTTAGTACGTAAATATAACTCATATTTACAAAAAAAAAAAAAGTAACTGATTCTTGAGTGACTCTTCATGTTTCTCTATTATTGATTTATTATTAAACAAAGAAAATAGAAGAGAATGATGTCAAAGAGCTCAGCCTCATGGATGTTAAGGAAGACAATGAAAATCACTTTGTTGATTGAAAAGAAATAATCATGTAGCAAATCATAGTCTTGAATGAGCATTTCCTACTCTTGTATCCTTTGCACTAGTTTTTCTAGCCTTTTAGTCTTAAGACTTGTTGAGGATTGCTATGATCATTTTTTCGTTGGCAACCAACATTCCCCAACACCTAATAATCTACCTATCCAAGGTACAACTCTTTGACATTCATGTGTAGCTCACTAAGTATGTTCATAGACGCCACATCAAAGCTTTCATCCACAAGGTCTTCATTGATCAACTTCACAAATTTCTTTCAGATTTCTTCAGTGGAGTAAATGCCACCATCTAGTTTGAAAAAGTGGCACGAGAGTGTCTCCATACTCTAATTATCACTCCAAGTTTTTTCTTGTGGTGTCCCTAGATTTCACCCTGAAATATGGGACTACCCATTTGAAAAAATTTATTTTTTTTAAATAAAAGGTCTTTTTGTGTTTTAATTGCCAGAAGATGTCTGCATTACGTTAAGATATTCCCAATGAATCATGTGAGCCAATTTCGACAAATACCCAGATGTTGAAACTCATTTTATCCCTCCGCCAAGTTTTGTCTGCGGGAAATTTTTATTTAATTATTTATTGAATAAATAATGCCCTCTTTGAAGTAAATTGTGCTCCAGTTGAGTCCTGTTGCGATTTTGCATGCCAGTATTCACTCATCTCATTAGGGTTTTCACCAGGAGCAACATTTTTCGCTTTTATTTATTTCTTTTACGTTTTTCTTCGGTTTTCTCCTTGGTTTCTCTGTGAAATTCCCCTAGGTAAATTTTTTCGCCAGTATAGTTTGTTTAATTGCCTGAAGCATCTGGAGATCATCTACCAACACAGCGCCAGAAGGAATCAGCCTCAAAATGCAAGCTTCTAACAAAAAATGATGAAGTCATGCACAAAAAGCCTCTCCCAAGCCAGCTGCAGTGGGATTTTTGGTAGCAACAGGCAGGTGGGGAATTTAGAGGCGGCAAGTAAGCGGGATTCCCTGCCTTGCAGGGTAAAAATTCCCATTATAAAATAAAGAAAAATCACTTAAAGCACCGATGGGAATTTTCCGCTTGCCTATCAGGCTAACTTTTCCCATCAGAAGGTTTTATTCACCCAAATAAGTCGCATTTTTTCAAAGGGGGCAAATTTTAATGCAAGTCGGCAAATTTTAATGCAAGTCGCATTTTTTGGAAAGTCACTTAAGCTGCAATGGGAAAATTAGAAGCAGCAAGCAAGTGGGAATTTATTACCTACCTTGCAGGGTAAAAATTCCCATGATGAAAGTCAAATCACTTAAGTGGAAGAAGTGATTTTTAGAGCTGCGGTGTAGGATGAAAATTCCCATCAGAAGTTGACTTCTTAAATTTAGAAATCACCCATGCTAAAAAGTGCGACCCCTTTGGGCATTAAATAATGCTTTTAATAGCATTTATTAATTGCTTTTATTCCTAATTTTGGCACCATGGATAATTGGAAGGTCAATGCATGATGTTAAGTCAAAGTGAACTAAAGGTAGCATGCTATAAATAAATAAATTTAATTTATTTAATGGCAGCCAACAGCATGCAAAAATAGGCGCCCAATTTGGGTGAATAAACGTCATTGTTTATTAATTAATTGTGAATAGGAGGGCAATTATTAAAAATAGAATGCTAAGAGTTATATAAGCATGGGCTGCCATAGTAAAGATGTAATTAATTCTTTTTGCAAAGGATTGCAGCCCGGACAATTTTGGCACCCAAGGAAGAAAGATTTTTGCATTAAAAAGTATTTTTCATTGCCAGAAAGTTTCAAAGTTTGGCGCCTAGGGTTGGAGGAGCTTGATTTAAGCCTTGTTAATTATCTGCATGTTGGCATAAGTGCTCTGGTCAAGTTAAAAATATTTTTGCTTGCTTTGCATGCAAGCAAAATCTCAAATTTTAAGGCACCGGGCTTCATACGCACATTTTTGGTGACAGAAATCAAGTATTCGTGCTCTGGACTTCATCTTTGTCTTAAATAATTGCAGGTGTTCATTGCATGTGTTCATACATGTGGAAGGAAGTTCAAATCAATGTCAGGTACATTGAATATATCTTCTGAATCTGAAGAAATTGATAGATCTGCACAAATTGATCCAGTTCTAAAGAATTCCGGCAGGATTAAAAGAAAAAGAGCACAGACAAAGACTGCTCCAACCATGATGAAGCGTGATGATAGAGAGGGATCAGCAGAATCATGCATAGCTTCCAGATTTGTTGAAGTCAATGATACAAACATAGGCCCTGAACTTATTACCAATTTAATTGGCAAATCCAAATCTCATAATTGCAGAGGCATCCAGCAAAAAAGTGATCCTCTTGTTTCTAACACAACCCGTGTAGAAGTCATTGAATGGAGAATTCCTTCCAGGGTCTTGTGCATGTGCTCATCGAATTTACTTTGCATGTACTAGAGAATAACTGCAAAAGCTTCAAAGATAAGAGGGAAGACAAGTCAAAGGCAACACCTGTAAGCAAAATCACAGTCAACCGCTTCCAGATCCAGTTTGGTGAGAATGAAAGGCAAAAGAATCAACTGCATGCAGGATATGGAAAAAGGAACAAAACTGGAAGTGTTGCAGCTTTCTTCTAATCTCTTTTCCTCTTTCTTCTTCTTTCTCTTATTTCCTCCAACAAAGTAATTGAGCGATCAATTAAATTATAAAACTTAAATGATTGGTTTAAAAGTCATTACTTGAAGAAGTCAACTACTTGGAAATAGGTGGTAGACATGCAAAATAGAAGGTTCTATTTTCAGTTGCAAATCATGCATGTCATGCAAAGAGGAATTCCAGGAGAGAGATTGTCAGTTGTTTCCGTTACAACTTTCACATGTGCCGGTTCCCTAAAAGCTTTATTTTTGTAATTCCCCCTCTACATGCTATAAGTAGAGAAAGAACCTACGAGTTAAAAGAAAAGAATTTGTAAGCAACATTCTTGTGTTCCAGACTTTGTGCTGAAACCCCTGACAGCTATTTGAAGCAGAGGAATAGAATGGAGCATATTTCTGGAAAACTTTGTGTCAACAGTGCATTTGGTTTCTAACTTTCTGTCTTAGATCTATTCATAAACTTTGCGTTATTCTAGATCTAGATCTAAAAGTTCCCTTTACTTATAATTTTGTATGTTAATATCTATCTGTTTTATCTATGTGTATGCAATCAACTCTGTAATCTATTGATTCGGTTGCACATCTTCCCTCTTTTTTTCTTGTTTTCTGCTATTTTCTTCTTCATCAGATATTTCTTTTCTTTAACAGCTGCTTACTTGCTACAAAACTATACAGTTATGGTTCATGAGTTGCATGTTTAAAGTAATACCCACAAATAGATACTAGCATATTTACCTGACAAATCTTACACGGGAGCCTCACCAATAAATGGGAGAGATTTATCCTCATGACTGCCTAGGTTTTCAGCTATGCAGAAAATCTAGCCAACATCTTGTCTTCTTCTCAGAGTTTTGACTCATTTTGTGTCTCGTTCAAGACTATGATTTGCTACATGATTATTTCTTTTCAATCAAAAAGGTGATTGTCTTCCTTCTTGGAAACCACTCCCTCAACATCCATGAGGTTGAGCTATTTAGCATCATTCTTGAAAGCTTGATATTAGTCAACTTCTAAATCAATGTTGGATGTTCAAGACTATAATTTTTTGCGTGATTATTTCTTTCTAATCAAAAGATTGGTTGTCTTCTTTCTTGGAAAACACTCCGTCAACAACCATGAGGTCCACATCCATGAGGCTGAGCTCTTTGGCATCATTCTCTAAAGCTTGAGACAAGGCAACTTCTAAATCAATGTTGGCTATTGCGTTCTATAAAAGAACTTTGGTTGTCTCCAGTGCCTCATAAATAACCTTCTTTAATGAACCTTATGCCTCCCTTTAGAATTTGATCAGCCCACGCTTGAAATGTCTTTCCAAAGCAGTTCAGCTGACTTAACCTCTTAATAGCGACTTGATCAATTCCTAGCACAAGAGCAGGTGGAGCAGTAAAAGCCTCTGGAGGATATATTAGAGCCTAGAGAAAGTTTACCAAAGATACGAGCTGCTTATCATAATTCGAGTTATTATATTGTTTGCTCGCTTTGCATAATTCTCCCTACCACGCGAGCGATTACTTCCAATATCTCATTAATATACTATCACTCTCCATGCTAGCCTCTCCAACCGATATCTTGTGGTATTAGAAATCGACAAATGTTGTTATGCATAATTCTGCCTACCACGCGAGCAATTACTTCGAACATCTCATTAATATAATATCACTCGCCACGCTAGCCTCTCCACGTAACATACTGTCATATCAGAAATCGACAAATGTTTTTATTAGCTTCAATGTCTCCCGTACGCCTATCCACTTCTAGAAATATAGCTGCTAAAATTTCAATGACCATTTTAGACCATTTTAGATATCAGTTTGGTCTTGTTTGGCGGAAGGGTTTCTTCATAAGGTTTTGGAGTATACGTGGACGCATACATCCAAAGAGGTAAACCAAAGTGCATCGCCTGACTCCTTTGTGCACCATTCTTCAAGGACCTGTGTGTTATGTTAAGAGGCACTCCTCGTTCATCGACTTCAGGTGCAGGGGTGAGGATGAAAATCCTGAACAGAGCAAAATCCCGTACAAAACATGTGGTATTGGCATGTGGATATACAATTGGCATTCTAAAGAGGGCATAGCCTTAGAGTCGAACAAGCCATTTTAGCAAGCCCTTTTGGCCGCCTTAGTTGAAACAAGCTCTTCTGGCCACCACAAGCCTATTCCATTGGGATGTACCCTTCACTCCAAGTCACCCCACATTTATGGCTCCGGAAGCTGCACATGTTCACACTCCAGTTGACATTAAGTCTCGTTCAGGTCCCTTTCCGACACCCGCTCACCGGATTTAGCCCTCAGGCGTAGTCTACTCGAATATCCATACATGACTTGCACAATACTTCTCTTCGTCCCGCCATGTGGATCCTCGAGTCCAAGGAACGATTCACCGCCTCTTTTCCACTCTCGGCAATGAGAGACTCCATCTTAGGTCTGGTGAAACCAACTCGCCCATCAACACAGCTTGGCCTCATTCGGACACAGACCTCCTCATGGTTGACATTAAGCTTCCTCCAAGTCTTAATCTCACACCTAGACTCCGCCTCTTTGATCAACAATACAACTCAACAATATAGGACAACCGATCAAGCTCAAGCTCAGGTGTCGGTCAATATCGCTCATTCTCCTTCGTGTTTGGCTCCGCAACCTCCGTCTTCACCTTCAGTTACCTCTCCATAATAGCTGACCCCTCTGATTGTTACATCGTCAGGTTTAAATGTACAAACATTGCACACATCAAACATAACACCTTTCAAGTGGATGATGTCAGTAATTATTAAGCAAAAAAACATTGTCAAGGCCTCGAAACTTCATAAACTGCTCTTAGAAGAAGACAAGAAAAGAGTTGGAGCAATGACTCAGAGTGACGGGGAAAATTCGTTGAAAATTCATAGCAACCCTCAACAAGTGTAGGTACTAGGACTACATGTCTAGAAAAGCTAATGAAAAAGATAGAGTAGCAAGTTCTCATTGAGTTTATAAAAATTTTGAGTTACTTTTTGAAAATAGAATGCAACTGAAGTGACTCTTTTTTGTCAATAGAAAGGTTTCTTCTATTTTATTTTATTTTGTAATTGATTACTAGGAGAGGAATACGAAGATTCACATAAAAATGAGTTATTTTTTCTGCTTATAAATATGGTTTACATCTATGCAATAGGGTTTTTATGTTGCTCAAAAAAATTTCAGAGAGGAATAGTTGTGTGAGGCTTTGTATTCATCCTACACCAAGAAATATAAGGAAAAATTTCAAACTTTGTGTTGAAATTTCTTTGGCAATAGTCTTTTTTTAAGTTGAGTCTACATCTTTCTTGATTTCCTCTCCATGTGTTGCAAGCTTTCAGCGTTTAATTGACAATATTTAATTTTAAATTCTTACACATTTGGGTAAAATCTGTGATTGTTATTCACAATTGCATTCCTCTCATTCTTTCCTCTTCCATTCTCCCCTCCCTTCTTTATTTCTGCCACAACTCGTTTCAAACCCCTTACCATAATAATTTATTGTAAATATTCATTGCGTGTGTGTAGTTTTCTATAAAAGGAGCCTCTCCTTATGATAGAGGAGGGACTTCATCCCCTCACTATTACCAAAACACTCATATTTGAACCCACATACGAAAAAAATTGCCAACAAAAATGTGTTAGAATACAAGGATTACCTTTTATAGTTAAGTCACTATTAGTTGTATTCACTAAAATTTGATTGTAGCCTTCTTAACCATTTTGTAACTACCTTTTGCATAGTAAAATGATGGACACACAATCTACAAGTTGTGTTGACTCCTCTTCATTATTTCTCTTTTTGCATCTTCTAATACAAAGATGTATTAGAATATAAGGATTACCTTTTATAGTCAAGTCACTATTAGTTGTATTCACTAACATTTGATTGTAACCTCCTTAACCATTTTGTAACTATCTTTTGCATAGTAAAATGATGGACACACAATCTACAAGGTGTGTTGACTCATCTGCATTGTTTCTCTTTTTGCATCTTCTAATACAAAGATGTATTAGAATATAAGGAATACCTTTTATAGTTAAGTCAGTATTACTTGTATTCACTAAAATTTGATTGTAGCCTCCTTAACCATTTTGTAACTATCTTTTGCATAGTAAAATGATGGACACACAATCTACAAGGTGTGTTGAATCCGCTTCATTATTTCTCTTTTTGCATCTTCTAACATTGGTATCAAATCCACTGGTGTTTGAAGGATTGGCAATCTAGCAGTTCAAGGAGACTCTTGGCATATAGTACCAGACAACAAGGACGAAGATTGTGTAGATCGAAGAGAAGTCTGTGGAGGTGGTACAAACCTAAAACGTGAAGAGAAATGGTTCCAAGTCTAAGAGTCCGTAAGGGCATGCACAGTCATTTCCAAAGTAAGCATGACCATTTTTGAACAAGAGAAGATTGTAAATCAAGAAGAGAAAAGGGGTAAATGCACGATAATCAAGGTCAAAAAGGACAATAAGTGGCCATTTATTTTCTGAAAACTAGCAATATGTGACCTTGGAGAGACTTTTAGAGGAACATATTCAAAAAAACATTGATGATGTAAGAACATAAATTGTGACATTTTGAACCTAGTTTCTATATATGTAGTTTTTTGCAATACATAGATGAGATAAGTATGTGAATTTAGTCATTTCTAATAGTGACAATAAATTTTTATAACAACATAATAAAAGTGCATGTGTTACAAACACTTTTTTGGAGCAAACAACTCGACTTTTGAAAAAAAATTCATACAAGGATTTAGAAAATGTTGAAGATTGTTGAGAATATTGTTTTAAAAAATATAATAATTTTAAATGATTTTACAAGTCAAGAAAGTAAGAAATATGAAATCATTAGCCAATAATGAGTAGATTGTGGAGATATAAGTTTTGAAATTCATTGGTTGATCGTCAAAAAATAATTAAACCATTAGTAACACTAATGAATCAATTATGTAGAAATTAAGTAGTACTTTAAAAAAATTAATTTAATTTGAAAAACAATGAAAACTAGTTTCTCCCCTCTACAAACCCATATAACTTTTTAAAAAATATACATGAAACTAACAAATCTTTTGTGCTTATGAAGGTGAATAAATGTTTTAAATCCTCCAAAATCCTTCTTGGCTAATCAAATGCATGTCTGAACCTAAGGTTTGGATCCCCTAGCAAAAATACAGGGCTATTTAGGAGGGAAGAACACTCAAAACAATTGACAATAAACAAAGGGCGTACAACATTTAAAAAGGGTGTGTGCCCTTTGAAATAAATATTTTAAATTAATTTATGGCACTATAAAGGGCGTATGCCCTATTAGAATCATTTTTTTCATTTTTTATTTTTCCTAAACCTATTCAAAATAGGTTCATGAAGAGATTTACAACAGGAGTACATACTTATTAGAAGGGCGTACATATGCCCTTTGCAAAAAATGACCAAAATGGCCACAAAATTGACAATAAACAAAGGGCGTACAACATTTAAAAAGGGTGTGTGCCCTTTGAAATAAATATTTTAAATTAATTTATGGCACCATAAAGGGCGTATGCCCTATTAGAATCATTTTTTTCATTTTTTATTTTTCCTAAACCTATTCAAAATAGGTTCATGAAGAGATTTACAAAGGGAGTACATACTTATTAGAAGGGCGTACATATGCCCTTTGCAAAAAATGACCAAAATGGCCACAAAATTGACCCCCAAATTTATGCATCTATCCAAACACGAAGATTATAAATCACAAATCACATCATTTGCAAAAACCTTCCACATGCACAACACAAAAAAAGACGTCATTTCTAGTCATGGTTTTGTTTCTAGGGTTTGAGCAAGCGCATGACATTCATGTCTCTATTTATATGGTTCGAACAAGGGCACACAAGGATAAATCATGAACAAAATTCAATCCTTACAATCACGAATAAAAGTCTGTAACAATTGCCATTTTTTCAGTCATTATAAATCACGAATAGAAGAAAATCTCCCTGCAAGCTATTTTTGAGATTCCTACCAAGACACGAATTTTCTCAACATCTTTTTCATCAAGAAATCCAAGATCTATTGACATTTGGAGTTTTGGTGGTAGTAAAGATGGTTTAAAAAAAACTTGCGAGTCCTTTATAGTTTCTATCATGCTTTATGCAAATAGATTTCTAAAAATGCTTACAGCCATATTGGATCATCATTTGGCAGTTTGGTATGTAGTTCTTCATAGTTTTTTTGTGTCAGCAATCACCCTACAGTGAATAAGGGAACACCATATACTTGACCTTGCTATAGTTAGAGTTTATCCTAACTATAGGGAGCAACTCACAGTTATGGTTGGTGGATTTACGTCACTTCCCCAATGTTGCTTCTGAAGTTTGGAATTACACTAGGTGAGTGGATTTATAGAATTTGAGCCAATGATGTCAAGGGAAGGCATGCCAAATAAAGCTAGCTAATATGGCCATTATTGAAGATCTATTGAATGTTGAAACTTGGGAGTCGTTTATAGTTTATATTATGCTCTATCAAAGGGATTTTTTATAATGCTTGCACCCATTTGGATTGTCATTTGGCTGTTTGGTATGTGGTTGTCTTCATACTTATTATTTTGGTGTGTCAACAACCACCCTACAGTGGGCAAGGGAACATCACATTGATATATTTGACCTCACTACAGTTAGAGTCTATCCTAACTAAAGAGATCAACTCACAGATATGGTTGGTGGATTTGGATCACTTCCTAAATGTATCTTCCAATTTTGGAACTACACCAAGTGATTGGAACTATACAATTCAAGTCAATGATGTCAAGGGATAGCTCGAAGGCATGGCTCGTGGAATTGCGTCACTTCCCCAATGTTGCTTTTGAAGTTTGGAATTACACTAGGTGAGTGGAACTATATAATTTGAGCCAATGATGTCAAGGAAAAGCTCAAAGGCATGCCAAATGAAGCTAATATGGCCATTATTGAAGATTCGTCAGATGTTGAAACTTTGGAGTCCTTTATAGTTTATATTATGCTCTATGCAAAGGGATTTTTTATAATGCTTGCATCCATTTGGATCGTTGTTTGATTGTTTGGTATTTGGTTATCTTCATAGTTATTATTTTGTTATGTCAACAACCACCCTACAGTGGGCAAGGGAAACATCACATTGATATATTTGACCTCATTACAGTTAGAGTCTATCCTAACTGAAGAGAGCAACTCACAGTTATAGTTCGTCGATTTGGGTCACTTCCTCAATGTTGCTTCCAATTTTGGAACTACACCAAGTGAGTGAAACTATATAATTCAAGTCAATGATGTCAATGGATAGCTCAAAGGCATGTCATATTGATATATTTGACCTCGTTGCAGTTAGAGTCTTCTCTAACTGAAGGGAGCACAATTCACAGTTATGGTTGGTAGATTTGGGTCACCTCCCTAATGTTGCTTCCAATTTTGGAACTACGCCGAGTGAGTGGAACTATATAATTCAAGTCAATGATGTCAATGGATAGCTCAAAGGCATGTCATATTGATATATTTGACCTCATTGCAATTAGAGTCTGCTCTAACTGAAGGGAGCACAATTCACAGTTATGGTTGGTAGATTTGGGTCACTTCCCTAATTTTGTTTCCAATTTTGGAACTACACCGAGTGAGTGGAACTATAGAATTCAAGTCAATGAGGTCAAGGGATAGCTCAAAGGCATGTCATATTGATATATTTGACCTTGTTGCAGTTAGAGTCTACCCTAACTAAAGGGAGCACAATTCATAGTTATAGTAGGTAGATTTGGGTCACTTTCCCAATGTTGCTTCCTATTTTATAATTACACTGGGTGAGTGGAACTATAGAATTCAAGTAAATGAAGTCGAGGGATAGCTCAAAGGCATGCCAAATGAAGTCAATACAGCCATTATTGAAGATCCTCCAAATGTTGAAAGTGAGTGGTGAAGAATTTGTTGGTGAAGCTCAAACATGGATGGTTGCCCAATTAGTTCAAGAGTCTGTGGATCTTGGACACTATACCCTTACGAGGGTCATGAGATAGCTTAATGGAGCACTGTGGATGTAGCTTGACATGCATGGTTGTCAAATAATTAGGGAGTTTGGGGAGGTTGAATTCATGAATTAGAGAATTTAACTCGGGAGCTACACCTTCACGAATGCTATGAGGCAGTTTGATGGAGTTCTACCCAGTCAAAAAAACTATTTGCAAAGAGAGATTTTCAACAATGTGTGTTGTTTTGTTTAGATTTGTTATTTTAATTTTTTGTCAGTATATTTGTTTTTGCTTTCTGTAGTGTAAGCCTTAGGAGTGGATATTATAATATAAGGCTTACCTTTTATAGTTAAGTCACTATTAGTTTTATTAACTAAAGTTCAGTTATAACCTCCTCAACCATTTTGTAAATCTCTTGCATAATAATTGGTAGACACAATTTACGAGGTGTGCATTACAATTCCTCTACTTTATTTCTTTGTTCACATCTTCTAACAAGATGTCCTTCATTGCCTTCTTACTTACATTGCCACATTTTTTATTTTCTTATATCTCTCTTACAAATGATATTAGATGTCATCTCATCTACTTATCCTAACACATCCTTTGTCTTAGTAAATTTCACTATTTCATTTTCATTATATGTTTATCTCTACCTACTTATTTTACCATTTACCTTACATTCTATTGGGCATCATTTTACCTTGATTAATTCTCGTCTAGCACCTTATTGACGCTCTACTAGGTTCCTCCGGACCTAATTTAGTCTTCCGTTATAAGGCTATCCAGATGTGACCTATTGCTATTTATCTCCTTATTATAACATATTGTTTCTAGGTCTGCTAGTTCGATTATTTCATTTTCCAGCTAGCACATTTTCTATATTTTACTAGGTTTTTTGGCTTTAATTTAATCTCTTGTTATAGGCTATCCAAAGTGAACCTAGTCTTATTTTAAAACCCACTTATAACCTATCATGGACTTTCATTAGCCTTCTTATCCTGAATTCCTAGCGCCCTCACATGAGCTCCCTTTACATTTGATTCAATTGCTTACTTATTTCACTAACTTACCTTCGAGTGTTGTTTCTTCAATAGTGTATCACTTGGGTTCACTTGGTAGCTTTAAACCCTCCACAGTATAGACATGAGACACACAATGCTTGAGAAGCTAAGTATCAAGTAAATTATTCCATTTGGTTGCTTTCACATTTTTATCACATCTTGTTACTTCACTTTCACGCATTTCAATGTTTCATGTTGCTTTCTCGATGGTACCATCTTGTGTTTCATTATTGTGATACATGATGATCTTCAATTTGTGCATGTCTAGACACCTTATTTTTCACTCTTACCAATGATTTCTCTTTGGATGTTACTAGCACATTAATCTCCTTGAGTGTGCCTTTAAGGGATGTCACCGGGAACATGGCGGGTGGGTTAGCAGTATCTTATGAAGAGAGTCATGCATGGCATCTCCCTAGGTCACCGTAGTATGCCTTCCTACCCCGTACTACCTTTTTACTACCATCTTGTGCTCCTCAATATTGGCACATTAATCTCCCTAAGTGTGCCTTTAATGGATGTCACCGAGAACATGGTGGGCGGTTTAGCAGTATCTTATGAAGAGAGTCGTGCATGGCATCTCCCTAGGTCACCGTAGCATGCCCTCCTATCCCATACTACATTTTAACTACCGTCTTGTGCTCATCAATATTGTCACCTTGACGAGCTTCAATTCGTGCATATCTAAATGCCTTATTTTTCACTCTTACCAATGATTTCTCTTTGCATGTTGTTGGCACATTAATCTCCCTGAGTGTGTCTTTAAGGGGCGTCACCGGGAACATGGTGGGCGGGTTAGCATTATCTTATGAAGAGAGTTGTGCGTGGCATACTACCTTTTTACTACCATCTTGTGCTCCTCAGTATTGTCACCTTGATATCCTCCTTTAGCACCTTGAAATCCACTACCTCTACCAAGTGTTTATTATCTCCATTCTCTCTTCTCTCTTCACCTTTAGCCAATTGACTTAGTCTAGCAAATCCTTATCTCCGACCGACTACATCAACTATAGTTTCCTTCCTACCCCATTACTACCTTTTTTCTATCGTCATGTGCTACCTCCTCAGTATTGTCACCCTTACATCCTCCTTTAGCACCTTGAAATCCACTACCTCTACCAAATGTTTATTATATCTCTACTCTCCTTTCTCTCATCACTTTTAGCCAATTGACTTAGTCTAGCAAATCCTTATCTCCAACCAACTACATCAACTATAGGTCATGCACCCATATATAAGGGCATCATTGTAGTCATTTCTCAAAGAACATCTTCACATAATCTGTTATATCTATACTCTCAAATGTGCATTTATAGGTTTTAGAGGATTGTGATTTAGTGGAGCTTATACTTGGAGGTCTATTTTGGAGCATTGTGTTACTAAAATCAACGATAATAGGAGTTGCACCAGCAAAGTTTACCAAGTCTTTAGAGTCCCCAAATTTGGTCTACTTAGGTATTCAACTTATCCATCTTTTGATCCACCCACAACCCTTTCATAAGTTGCTACTAACCCATGAGGTTTATGCACTAATAGTTTCTTCATAAAAGTAAAAATTTGTAACCCTTCATTTTCCTTTATGGTGATTTGATTGATTATGTTTGTGTATCATGTATTAAACTAGGTGTTTTGGTAGGAGTAGATTTACACAGAAAAGCAATGATCTTGTCATGTGTTATTCGACATAATACATTTGGATATTATATGGTCATTACAATAGCAAAATAACTTCCCACTAAATAGGAAGAAATAATAACTAACAAATAACCCGTTTTGATTAATTTACGGGTGTAACAACTTAACCTAGGTACAATAACAAACCAGTAATTATTTATTTACCACACAGTAAATAACTCATAATGTGAGCGCTAACTTAGTTTTCCTAACACTAAGATAGAGTAACATATTATTTTCTATTACATTATTCTTATTATCATTCCTTACCTATATCTACACATCCTACGGAGTTTAACGCACCAACAATGTCTTCACAAAGGTAATTATCCATAACTTTTAATTTTCCTTTATGTTGACTTAAATTGATTATGTTTAATGTATCATGTTTTAGACTAGAATATAATAGCATGTTCTTGACTATTACACTATTCTTATTATCAAACCTTGCTTGTATCTGCTACCACCTTTGGGGGTTTAATGCACCACAAAGGTAAGTATCCATAACTTTTAATTTTCCTTTATGTATCTGCTTGATTGATTATGTTTAATGTATCATGTTTTAGACTAGAATAGAATAACATATTCTTGTTTAATTATCCTTTATGTCGACCCTTGCCTATATCCGCTACCACCTCGGGGGGGGGGGGGGGGGGGGGCGGGTTAATGCGCCACTAGTGTCATAACAATACTAAGCATCCCTAATCCTTCATTTTTCTTTATGTTGGTTAGATTGATTATTTTCGATGTATCATGAATTAAACTAGGATAGAGTACCATAATCTTGTCCATAGCATTATTCTTACAATCAGACCTTGTTTATTTTTGCTACTAACTATTGTGGGATTAATAAGCTAGCAGGGTGTGTTCACAAAGATAAGGATCCCAAACCCTTCCTTTTCTTTTATGTTAATTTGATTGATTATGTTCGACTTATCACGTATTTTGCCTAACCCTAGGAGGGGTTAATACACCAACAGTGTCTTCATAGAGTGTGTTCAAAAAAATAAGTATCCCTAAAATATGAGCAGGTTGTGCCTTTGGAGAAAAGAGCAACAACCAGGTGAGCGAACGATCAAGAGCAATATTTGTTAGGTCTCTAGCATCACATAGGGCACCTTCTAGGAGATATCCAACACCTACCAAGAGCTACAACTAGAGTTGATATTGGCATGCTAGGAGATTAGGATTTTGCATATGGATAAGATGTACATGGACATACCCATATACATATATATGATTTGTTATGATTTTGGATTGACTTATTCTTTATATCATCTGTTGATGTTTATTGTGATTATGGTTATGGATATATACACGGTTTATGATGATGTTTTGTGATGATGTGATGGATAGCTATGGATGTGTTTGCATCTGTTGATGTTTATTGTGATTATGGTTATGGATATATACATGGTTTATGATGATGTTTTGTGATGATGTGGTGGATAGCTATGGATGTGTTTTTATTGGTTTTAGATTTGGTTTAGGAAAGGATGAGTGTATGCTCCTACTTAAGTTGTGATGATGCACATTGTCATGTATAATGAATGTGAATAAATGAATGTTGGATAGATGATAGCGAAATGAGGATAAATGAATGTTTGATAGATGATAAAGAAATGTGAAGAAAAATGTTGCTAAATTATGTATCTTGCTTGAGCATCCTGAGATTTATTGTAGTATATGATAGGACACACCATAATATGGAAAATCATAATGATAAACACAACAAATTAAAAAAATAAACAAACATATAAATAAGAACAATCAAACACACAAAGATTAACATAATGCAATTGTCTATTGTGTCTTATTTAACATTAGGTCCAAAAAAAAAAATTTGATTGTGATGATGATGATAGGACTAACACTATATGCAATTGGACTAACAAAAAAGAAAAATAAACAAACAATAACAAAAAACATATAAATAAGAACAATCAAACACACGCGAAGATTAACATAATGTAATTGTCTATCGTGTCTTATTTAACATTAGATCCAAATAATTTTTTGACTATGATAATGATGATAGCCATGATTTGCCCCAAGCAACGATGTATGCAAGGGGGTCTGATTGGCAATGATATATGCCAAACAAGTCGTTAATGATTTGTTACACCAATCAAGAATTGATTTAGGGTATATCGAAGGACAAAACAAAAAAAAAAAAAATGGGCTTTTCACATTTTTCTTTTTTTTTTGAGTTTTGAAGTTTTTTAAACGTTTTTGAGTGTTTGGGAGGTTTTTTAGATGCTTTTTGATTTTTCCGATTTTTTGGAAAAGAAATTGGATGTTCTTGGATTTTTGGATTGTTGTTATTTTGGATGTTTAAGCCTTCAAGGTTTTTAACTAAAAAGGAAAATAGATTCAAACTAATGGATGTGGATGGAAGTGATGGGATTAGATACCAAGACGTGGACTATATCGAGATTATGTCCAATCAAATCTCCAACTAATCCACTTCATGATTGAGGTCAAAAGCAGGAAGGTGTGGTTTCATGGATATGTTGACTCGAGTGGGATAGAACGGTTGTACACGATGGATGACACATGTCGCTAGGCACTATAAGCATTATTTTTCACTATAGGACGTTTTTTTCTCTTTCTATTTTTTTAATATTTTTATTTTTGAATTATTTATTGTTAGGTATATAAGCGTTTGAGGTGCACAATGTTCATGGGTTCATCAAGCTCCTCACCATCTTCAATATCCAACTTGAAAGCTCCATAACCAAATTTGGAAATGACAACATAATGGCTTTCTCTTACTTTAGTGGTGTTTCTATGATTTTCCTTGACTAGGTCACCACTTTCAAATTCTATGGAATCAATGCGCTTATTACAGTTCCGTCACATTCTATTTTGATAGACCTTCAAGCGATTCAAGGCATAAAACCGTGCAACTTTGTATAAGCATGGTTTTTCACTATTGGACGATTTTTTCTCTTTCGATTTTTTTAATATTTTGATTTCTGAATTTATTTATTTTTAGGTGTAGAAGTGCTTGAGGTGCACAATGTTCATCGGTTCATCAAGCTCCTCACCATCTTCAATATCCAACTTGAAAGCTCCATAACCAAATTTGGAAATGACAACATATGGCCCCAACCAATAAGGCTCAAACATTCCTTTCTTTTCTCGTACTTTAGTGGTGTTTCTATGATTTTCCTTGACTAGGTCACCAATTTCAAATTCTTTGGATATGATGTGCTTATTATAGTTCTGCCACATTCTATTTTGATAGACCTTCAGGTGATTCAAGGCATAAAATCATGCACCTTCGTATAAGCATGGTTTTTCACTACTGGACGATTTTTTCTCTTTTGATTTTTTTAATATCTTGATTTTTGAATTTATTTATTTTTAGGTGTAAAAGCTCTTCAGGTGCATGATGTTCATGGGTTTAATATCCAACTTGTAAGCTCTATAACTAAATTTGGAAATGACAACATATGGGCCCAGCCAATTAGGCTCAAACATTTCTTTCTTGTCTCGTAGTTTAGTGGTGTTTATATGATTTTCCTTGACTAGGTCACCAATTTCAAATTCTCTATATTTGATGCGCTTATTGTAGTTCCACACATTTTATTTTGGTAGACCTTCACGTGATTCAATGCATAGAACCGTTTCTCATCCAAAAGTTCCAACTCACGAAGACGTGTAGTGCAGCTTTGTATTCTTTGTTGTTAATCAAAACCTGTAAGAAGATACGCAGCGAAGATACAACTCGATCTCTGGGTGAATTACAATTTTATCTCCAAAGACAAGGGAGTAAGGGGTTGCCCCGTGGGTACCTGCGTAAGGAGATATGTAGTGAAGGTTACCCCCCATGGGTATTTGCGTAATGAGAGATGCAGCGAAGGTACAACTCAATCTCAAGGTGAACTACGACTTTATCTCCAAAGACAAGGGAACAAGGGGTTGCCCCTATGGGTGTGTAGATAAATGTGCAATAATCCATAGGGAAAGGTATATATGAAGTTGTCAATTCCTACCAAAGGTATTGACAGTTTTCTCAATGATTTTGGTTAAGGTTTTGTTGGAGGATTCAACCTAACCATTACCGGGTAATAGGGCGTGGAACATTTGTGTTTGATATGGATTTGATGACAAATAGCTTTGACTTCTTAGTTTTGAAATATTTTCCAATATCAAATATAATGGTGAAAGGGAGACAAATGATGTGGTTCAGAATGAATTTGGAAATTTGTTTTTCGATGACATAAGTGAGAGGGGATGGCTTCAACCCATTTAGTGAAGTACTTGGTTGTGGTGATTATGTGTTTATGGACATCAGAGGAGGAAGATTTTATTCCTGATGAGATCAAGCCCCCCGTGGGTGTGCAGATAGAGGTGCAATAATCCCATAAGGGAAAGGTATATCTAAAGTTGTCAATTCCTACCAAAGGTATATTACCTTCCTGATGATATGGAATTGATCACAAAGGGCTTTGACTTCTTTGTTTAAAATATTTTCCAATGTCAAATATGATGGCGGAAGGGATGTCATAAAGGCAAATGATGTGGTTAAGAATGAATTTGGAAATTTGTTTCTCAGTGACATAAGTGAGAGGGATGGTTTCAACCCATTTAGTGAAGTATTTGATTGTGGTGATTGTGTGTTTATGGCCATCGGAGGAGGAAGTTTTTATCTTCCTGGTGAGATCAAGCCCCCATGTAGAGAAGGGTCATGGAGTTGTAATCAACTGCAATGCTTATGAAGGGTGAAGGTGCATGAATGAGATTTCCATGTTTCTGATAGGCGATACATTTTCAGACATAATAACAAGCATCGGTTCCCTTGTTGGGCCAATAGTATTCACTTGCCTATTTTATCACTAAAGTTGCCTCTTCTGAATTTGAACAAAATCACTGTTGGCTAGATTTTCTGCATAGCATAAAACCTAGGTAGTCATGAGATAAATCTCCCTCATTCACCGGTGAGGCTCCCGTGTCAGATTTGTCAATTAAATTATGCTAATATCTATATGAGGTTTTACTTTAACTACTCAGTTCATGAACCATAACTGAATAGTTCTGCAACAAGTAAGCAGCGGTTTAAAGAAAGGAAATATTTATAGAAGAAAGGAAAGGGAATTATATAAACACCGAGAAGAAATGTGGAAGATGTGCATCCCAATCAATAGATAGCATAGTTGATTACATGCACATAGAAGAAACCAATAGATATAAACACAGAATTCTAAGCAAATGTAGCTCTAGATCTAGATTTGAAATAACACAAAGTCTATTAAAAGATCTAAGATAAAAAGCAAGAAACACAATACACCGTGACACAAATTTCTCTGGAAATCTACTCCTGTATATTCCTTTGCTTCAAGTGGCTCTCAAAGGTTTCAGCACAAAGTCTGGAACACAAGATTGTTGCTTACAAATTATGATGTTTAACCCGAAGGTTCTTCCTCTACTTATAGAATTTAGAGGGGCCATTACAAGTAGGAAGCTTTGAGTGAACTGGCACATATGGAAATCGGAAAAGAAACAACTGGCAATCTCTCTCTTGGAATTCCTCTTTGCATGACATGTATGATTTGCAACTGAAAATAGAACCTTCTATTTTGCACGTCCGCCACCTATCTCCAAGTAGTTGACTTCTTCAAGTAATGGCTTTTAAACTAATCACTTGAGTTGTATAATTTAATTGATCGCTCAATTACTTTATCGGAGGAAAGAAGAAGGAAGAGGAAAGCTACAGTCTTGTCCTTTTTCATGTCTACATGCAGCTGATTCTTGTATTTGATTCTCACCAAACTGGATCTAGGAGTAGCTGGATCTAGAAACAAGCTGGAATTGGAAACGACTGGATCTGGAAACAACACGCTGGATCTTGAAGCGACTGGAATTGGAAACAGCTGGATTTTGTCTTCGCCTTGTCTTCTCTTTTATCCTTGAAGCTTTTGCAGTTCTTCTCCAGTACATGCATCAATGCAATGTTTGTCGTAGATAACTCATCATCCTTATTTTTAATTACATATGAGCAATTAAAAATTCTAGAAAGCACTCTAGATAAATGAAAATTCAATGAAGGCTTAAACCTGAAAGATGGGCGCATTTGCACAAGATTTTGGAAGGAATTTTCCACGCACTAACTTCTTCACGGGCTGCATTCGAAACAAGAGGATGACGCCTTTGTGCCGGAAGCTTTTGCAACTATGAGATCTAGATCTGGATCTGCATATGGATCTACATCTGCATCTGCATCTGGATATGGGTCTGCACCTGCATAACAAACTCTGGAAACTGGGCTGTGGATGGAAAAGCTGCAGCTCGAATAATTCCACTGCTTTTAATCTGCACACATGAATTAAGTTTTTCCTACACGCATGAGTGAAGTCTTTCCTGCTTTGGATCTGTCTATCAATTTAGCAAGAGGTTCCGATCCTAGATCCGTGTCTCCAATATCTGCAAATTTAGAAGTGATGCATGACTCTGTTGTGCTTTCTTTTTCATCTATCTTCACCATAGCTTTGTCTATCTTTGTCTAAACAATTCTTTTTCTTCTTATTTGACTGTAATTCTTCAAAACTGGTGCAGATCTGGATAATCCTTCAGATTCGGAGGAAATATTCAATGTATTGGACATTGATATAAGTTCTTTTTCTTTATAAAAGCACCTGTATCTAACTCCTGCAATTAATTCAGACAAAGATGGCAACCGGAGCATGCACAGTGAATTTTAATCACAAAAATCTGCATAATTCAAACCTGCTGTCCCAAAATTTGATGTTTTATTTACATGCAAAGCAAGCATGAAATTTACCAACATCACCTAAGCACATATATCACTTCTACAAACAATTATGCAAACACAAATCAGCCTTCTTCAAAACATGCGCCAAAACTAGAAGCTTTTAACATCAAATCCACCTTCCTCTGAGCAAAATCTTTCTTCAAATGGGGCGCACTTTTCCTTTGGGCTGCACTTCTTCACCTGTGAATTAATTAATTCACCCTTATGGCAGCTCATGCTTATATAACCTTCATAATTCTATAATTAATAATTCCTTTCATATTCCTAACAATTAATTAATTAAAAATCATGCTCTTCTCTTTAACTGGTGTGCTAAAATTGCATGTTTAAGGACAGCCATCCAATAAATTAAATTTAATCAATTTAATCATCCCCTCTTCACTCCACTTAAGCTTCACAGTCTGCTTTAACCTTAGCCACTGAAAAATAGAATTTAATTTAATCTTTTTTTTAATGCTTTAAAAAGCATTATTTATCTCTCAAATGGGGCTGCATTAAATAAATTAAATTTATTTAATTTTGGAATTCTATTTTTAAATTCATTTTGTCCACTTCCCTTTGTTGACTTTTCCACAAGCCTGGGCGCCTATTTTGGGTGAATAAATATTAACAAATATTTATTTAATGCATTATTATTCACCCAAGGTGGGTCGCACTTTTTAGAATAAGGAATTTCTATTTTTAAAAGTCACATGACAATGGGATTATTTACCCTGCAAGGCAGCCCTGAAAATCCCATGATTCACTTAAGTCGTTTGACTTTCATAATGGGATTATTTACCCTACCAGGCAGGCAATAAAATCCCATGATTCACTTAAGTTGTTTTTCTTTTATTCCACAATGGGAATTTTTACCCTGCAAGGCAAGTAAGAAATTCCCGCCTACCTATTGCCTCTAATTTTTCCATCATAACTTAAGTGACTTTGCCTTCATGGAAAAAAGTACCCTGCAAGGCAGATACAAAAATCCCACCTGCTTGCTGTGACCAAAAATCTCATGATCCACTTCAATTCTTCTTTTTCCAAAAATGCGGTCAGCCCAGAAGAGGCTTTTTGGTGCACGACTTCATCTTTTCCCAGTGAACGAAACCTCCGATGGCGACTTCCTTCTGGCACAACGTGCGTATGTGATACCCAGTTACTTCAGGCCAAGAATCAGGGCAAACCGGCAAAGGAATTGATCTAGAGAAATTTCACAGAAAACGAAACGGGAAAACACAAAAACACAAAAAGTTGCCAAAAGTCACAAATAAAGTGTAGAACTCATTCCTAGTTAAAACCCTTCTGATATATAGGAATAATGATATGTTCGATCACAACAGGGTTAAATCGAAGCGCAAATTGCCTCAAATGGGGCTCAAAATAATTAAATACAAATTTCCTGCAGACAAATCCCGACGACAAAATATAACAATTTTGGGCATTTGAGTATTTGGCGAAAATGGCTAATATGGCTCTTTGGGAATATCTTGACGTAATACAAGAACTTTCAAGCAATAAAAACACAAAACGACCCATTATTTTAAAAGTACGAAATTTTTTTGGATAGGGTAGTCACAGATTTCAGGATGAAATCTAGGGACAACAATCACATCATAGCATATCAATTACATCCACGATGAGCAAGAACACATTGTGTATAGCTTCAATGCAAATATGCAATCATCCCACACCACCATGCACCTACACACCATGAAAATCTAATATGCAAGCCCTGCAACATTGGTGTGCACACCATGTAACCTCGATGATGTGCATCTAACTTTAACATGCACACATTCACATAATGGAACCCTCAAAAACATTAGCCACATTTGCACCTCAACTTTAATGCACAACATGTATTAACTTAGATATCTTATAACACTTGTTTATTATCTTTATTATTACAACCTAAGATCCTAGTAAGAAGATAGGCTTTGGAAACCTATGTCTTTGGAGTGTGGCTTATTGTCTTTTAGATCCACGACTCTTACACCACTTGGTTTTCTATTTTAGCTTGTGTGTTGGCCCTAGAATGATCGTCTACTTATATAATAATCTATATAATTGAGAAGAGAGAGGATAATCATGTGGCCTTCTTTCTTGCCCGCATAAAATTTTACACAAGCATGTTAGGCACAACATAGGACTAACATGCACATTAATCACATGTCCGCAATGTGCAACGACCCAGTGTCATTCAATTTTAATTTGTTTATCACATTAGACATACAATATGATTCTAATGCACCCTTTCCAAAAAATCTTGACATGTGTGAGCACATCATAAACATCCACAATGAGCAAGAGCACATTCTACATAGCTTTGATGCACATATGTAATCATCTCGCACCCACCATGCACCTACATGCCATGCAAACCCAATGTGCAAGCCATGCAACATCGATGTCCACACCATGCAAGTTCTATGATACACGTCAAACTCTAGCATGCACACATTCACATAATGTCACCCTAGAAAATGTTAATCACATTTTCACCTCAACTCTAATGTACAACATGCATTCTCAAATCAAATCAAATGTCATATGACTCAATGATGCACATAGGATTCAATGACATATATGTTCAACTCCACCATGCACCCTACATGTCATGCAAACCCAATGTGCAAGCCATGCAACATCGATGTCCACACCATGCAAGTTCGATGATACACATCAAACTCTAGCATGCACACATTCACATAATGTCACCCTAGAAAATGTTAACCACACTTTCACCTCAACTCTAATGTACAACATGCATTCTCAAATCAAATGCCATATGACTCAATGATGCACATAGGATTCAATGACATATATGTTCAACTCCACCACACAAATACACAATGATATGTGAATAGGCTTTAGCCTTCCTATCCCAATGCCATGTGAGTTGATGACACATATACACACAACTCAAAGACCATGCACACAAATATGTTAGGCACACCATATGATATTCTATATGTTACTCATCGTTTATGCACACAAGAACATTAGGCACACCATATGATATTCTACATGTTACTCGTCATTGATGCACACACAAGAAACATTAGGCACATCATATGATACTCTACATGTTACTCGTCATTAATGCACACACAAGAACATCAAGCACACCATGGGGGTTTGATGACACCCATATATCACTTATTAACATGCATTCCATAGAAATTAATGGGAAAACCTTTGCATAGTCATCAAAAAATGGAAGAAAACAATTGAGTCTTGGTTCATAAGGGTAAGAAGGTCAACAAGATCAAAGAGTATTATATGCCCTTATTCTATAGTGTGTATTGAGATATGTGTGGCTAACTTGTGCCTAGTATAACCTTCAATTAAGTCATGTAATCATTTCCAATGTTTCATATTGGCACTACTGTTGGCCTAATATGGTCTCCATAGTATAGGGTATAAATAGGGTGTAGACTTAGTAGTATATCATCATATTATGTTCTTATTATAAGGTCATGGAGGATAAAGATGCCCCTCTCAAAGTGCTTGGTCATATGCTTCAATAGTGTGCTCTTATTTACATCATATTGTGTTATATTCTACTTCAATAATATAATAATTTCATTGATTTGGGCAAAATTTGGGTTGAAACCATCATTTGAAACCCTATATACCGCAATTTGTTGCAAATTCTCTGCATTATTTAGAGAATCTCGAAAGTCTTTCAAAATAGCTATAGTAAAATTTTCATCCTTTTGTCATATGTTTTGAGTGAGTTATTGCAATTTTAAGTTTTTCATAAATTCCCTCTATAAGGTGCAATTTCTAGAATTATTCTAATTTCTCTACATTTTTAGAAAGTTCGCAAAACCTCATTCATCAAAGTTTGGTCAAAGTTGAAAATGCAATTCCACAAAACGAGTCCACAAGCTTGGGAATGAAGCAAAGGGCCAGTCTCTTCGGACAAACATTCATATCTAGAAAAAATGACTTGAGCTCAATGAAGAAAGTAGAATCATCTTGGAACCAAACTCAATTCCACAAAATGTAGACAACGGCAAACAATATCTTATCAAATGGAAGAACCTACAAAGAGAGGATATAACATAGAAGGACGAAGACTTCATTCAAAAGCATCCACAGATGATCAACAATGAGGACAAGGCTTGCTTGAAGGGAGCAAGGCATGTTATGCTCTTAGCCTTAGTTAGTATTGGGATATGTGTGGCTGACTTGTGGCTAGCATAACCTTTAATCAAGTTATCTAGTCACTTATAATGATTCATACTAGTAATAGGGTATATATCGGAGAAGATTAGTAGTATATCATCATATTGAGTATTATGTTCTTACAATAAAGGTTGTGGAGGTTGCCCCCTCAAAAGTGGCTTGGTCATATGAACCAATATTTTTCTCTTTTTCAAATCATATTTTTTCATATTGTTGTGATTCTACTTCAATGATACATTAATTTCATTACAAAGAGGAAAAAAACTAGCACAATCCTCAATAAATATAGAGAGGTGAGAAGGGAGAGAAATGCATGAGAGAAACATTGTAATTGTTGCTTAGCAAATCTTTCATTATTGTTGTTTACAAACAAGTAGCATATCCCACATAAATTGAGGGTTTTGGTTTAATATAATACTATCTATCTAAAATTGTGTGTAGCTGTTAATAATAATCCTGCATATATAAAAATTGTGAGAAAGAGGAGATTTATAAGGCACTACCAATACCAAAATATTTTCCAATGGAGTAAGAACTCATTGTGAATCCCCTCCCCCATGTTAAGACCATTTGTGGTTTACAAACAAGTGGCATGAGTATTTCGTTGCACTATAATTATCTATCTAAAATTGTGTATAAGAATCCCACATGTATAAAAAAATTGTGAGCAAGAAGTGATTTACATATAAGTTGAGGATTTCATTCTGTGTTCATTCCACTATAATACTATTTAAAATTGAGTGTACAATAATCCTACACGTATAACAATTACGAGCAAGATGTGATTTACAACATAAATTGAGGATTTCGTTCCATTATGATATTATCTATCTCAAATTGTGCATATAATAATCCCACATGTATAACAATTGTGAGCAAGAGGTGGTTTAGAAGCTGCCATTATATCTTTTCCAATGGGGTAAGAGACTAGAGGGTGAAAAACCCAAATTGGTGGATTATACTCATAGTTACTTCCCCCTACTAACATCGTCATTGGTTTCACAATGCATATCCAACATATGTTGAGGATTTCACTGTACTATACTACTAATTATCTAGAATTGTGTGCATGTGTACATATAAGTTGAGGATTTCATTCCGTGTTCATTCCACTATAATACTATTTAAAATTGAGTGTACAATAATCCTACACGTTATAACAATTATGAGCAAGATGTGATTTACAACATAAATTGAGGATTTCGTTCCATTATGATATTATCTATCTCAAATTGTGTGTGCATGTGTACATATAAGTTGAGGATGTATTCGTGTTATCCACCCATATAATAATCCCACATGTATAACAATTGTGAGCAAGAGGTGGTTTAGAAGCCACCATTATATCTTTTCCAATGGGGTAAGAGGCTAAAGGGTGAAAAACCCAAATTGGTGGATTATACTCATAGTTACTTCCCCCTACTAACATCGTCATTGGTTTCGCATTGCATATCCAACATATGTTGAGGATTTCACTCTACTATAATACTATCTATCTAGAATTGTGTGCATGTGTGAATACTATTCTCACCTATATTACAATTGTGAGCAAAAGCAGTGGTTTACAAGGCCACTATTGTAGCTTTTCCAATGGGGTAGGAGGCTAGATAGTCATACTCATAGTTATTCCCCCTTAATAGGGTAATACATGGTCATACTAGATGGTCATATTATTATAGTTTATTCCCCCTTAATAGGCTAGATGGTCATACTCATAGAATTGTGTGCATGTGTGAATACTATTCTCACCTGTATTACAATTGTGAGTAAAAGCAATGGTTTACAAGGCACTATTGTAGCTTTTCCAAAGGGGTAAGAGGCTAGATGGTCATAATCATAGTTATTCCCCCTTAATAGGGTAAGAGGCTAGAGGGTGGAAAACCCTGAAGCAATGGGTTTGTATTCATTGCTACTCCCCCCTTACTAGCGTTGTCAGTGGTTTCACAACCATCCCTTATCTCACTAAGTTGAGGCATTTTATTCCGCTATAATATTATTTATCTAAAATTATACATGTATAGCAATTGTGAGCAAGAGGTGGTTTGCAAGGCTCTTTCATTACCAATTTTTTTCTAATGGGGTGAGCCTAGAGTCATCATGACTCCACCCTACTAATATCATCAGCGGTTTCAAGGTCATGTCTTGTGGACCTTCTCTTGTCTATGGTTATTAACTTGCGATGCTTTGCAAATCTTTCATTACTATTGTTTACAAACAACTGGCATACCCTACAACACTAACAGAAAGAATTGTGAGCAATAGGTGGTTTACAAGGCACTTCCGTTAACAAAAGCTTTGCCGATGGGATGAGGCTAGGGGTGAAAATCCTAAAGCAGTGGTTATACTTGAGTCATCGCAACTTTTCCCTACTAATATCATTAGTGGTTTCAAGCTCATGTCTTATGGACCTTCTCTTTCCTGTGGTTATTATCTTGCATGGTTTGCATGTCTTTCATTGTTGTTTACAAACAAGTGGCATATTTCGTAATTCTAAGAGAAAGAAACATAGGGGTGTGAGGATGTTGAGTGTATCAGAATTATTCAATGGCTAAAAATCAATGTGAGCAGCTAATGGGCCATTTATTATTTACAAACAACTGGCATATTTTGTAATTCTAAAAGAAAGAAACATAGAGGTGTGAGGATGTTGAGTGCATCAGAATTATTCAATGGCTAAAAATCAATGTGAGCAGCTAATGGACCATTTATAATCAACCAAAATGACTCAATGGTGCAAATCCATTCATACATATTTAGAGTAAATTTGCATCCCTACAAGCCTATTTGGTGCAAAATCCATCAATACAATGTTCATAGTAAATTTGCTCCCCTGCAGCTCTGCTCTCTTCCTAAAATGTTACTTTGTTTCCTACAACAAACAATCTAGCCTAGTGGGGAATACTCTACCCCAATGGCTAAAAAATCAATGTGAGCAGCTAATGGGCCATTTATAATCGACCACAATGACTAATGGTGCAAATCCATTTGTACATATTTAGAGTAAATTTGCACCCCTACAAGCCTATTTGGTCCAAAATCCATCAATACAATGTTCCTAGTAAATTTGCTCCCCTGCAGCTCTGCTCTCTTCCTAAAATGTTACTTTGTTTCCTACAACAAACAATCTAGCCTAGTGGGGAATACTCTACCCCAATGGCTAAAAATCAATGTGAGCAGCTAATGGGCCATTTATAATCGACCACAATGACTAATGGTGCAAATCCATTCGTACATATTTAGAGTAAATTTGCACCCCTACAAGCCTATTTGGTGCAAAATCCATCAATATAATGTTCCTAGTAAATTTGCTGCCCTGCAGCTCTGCTCTCTTCCTAAAATGTTACTTTGTTTCCTACAACAAACAAACTAGCCTAGTGGGAAATACTCTACCCCAATGGCTAAAAATCAATGTGAGCAGCTAATGAGCTATTTATAATCGACCACAATGACTCAATGGTGCAAATCCATTCGGACATATTTAGAGTAAATTTGCACCCCTATAAGCCTATTTGGTGCAAAATCCATCAATACAATGTTCATCGTAAATTTGCTTCCATGCAGCTCTGCTCTCTTCCTAAATTGTTACTTTGTTTCCTACAACAAACAAACTAGCCTAGTAGAGAATACTCTACCCCAACAAGCTTGAACCTTATTGACTACAAAGTGGTTAAAAACATATTGTCTTATATATTACAGGAAGGGGACAGGGGAAGTAAGATGCATAAGATGGAGTCCAACAAGCTTGAACCTTATAAGGTTGCTGTCAACAAAAGATGCAGTGCAGAATAGGTTTAGAAGCCTCCTGCCAATGCAAATCGCGAGGCACGGCTGTAGAATGTGTACACTCAATATTTCACATTTCATGTCTAATAAGCTTGAATTGTTGTTATTTTGTTCCCGGAATCAATTTCCAAGTATTGGATGAAATGCTCTGTTTCCTACAGCAGACAAACGAACCTAGAGGGAAATACTAGACTACAGCAGTCTTGAATCTTATTGTCTACGAAGTAATCAAAACATGTACTCCTATATATTTTAATGGGAAAATAAAAGAAGGGGCGGTAGAAGCAGATAGGGCTGCTTTCATAAAAAATGCTGCCCAGAAGAGATTTTCTAAGCCTGCTGCCAATAATGTATACACGTACCCTTTCAAATTTTCTATCGAATAAGATTGTATTGCTGTATTTGTTTTAAATTATCTGATATTGGATGAAATACACGGGGAAGCAAGATAGGGCTGTTATCAACAAAAGATGGAGCCCAGAATAGATTTAGAAGCTTGCTCTCAATGAAAAGTGCAAAAATACAGCTGTAAAATGCATCGTTTTCCCTCAACATCAGCACAGAATAGTGTTGTATCAACATAGAATAGTGCTCTATGAACAATTTAGCTTGGAAGTATTTGTTGAATGCAAGATGATGAAGTCTCCCATTCTAGTTATCCGCTCCTCATCAAACAGGGCCCGTAATGGCAAAGTCTTGAAATTGATTGCATATCTGGAACGAATGTCATTATAGGCACTGCATTTTGTTATAAAGTGTTTTTCTGATTCCACTGCCCCATCAGAACAAAAGACAGTAAAACCACTTTCTTTACATTTCACCAATTCAGATCTTCTTTGTTAATCCTGATGATGAAGTCTCCCATTCTAGTTATCTGCTCCTCATTCAACAGGACCTGTAATGGCAAAGTCTTGAAATTGATTGCATATCTGGAACGAATGTCATTATAGGCACTGCATTCTGTAATAAAGTGTTTTTCTAATTCCACTGCCCCATCAGAACAAAAGACACAAAGTCTTTCTTCCCATTTTTCTTTAGGCCTTTTCCATCTACCTAGTCCTTAGTTGAGCTATGAGAATCTTAGCTCTCCACGGACTGCGGGCCCCGATGTATGCCTTTTGAAGATGGTCGCAAGTGGGATTAAATTCTTCGAGATAGAATCTTTTTTTTTGCCTCTATTGTCCCACAAAGTTTTGCGGACCTTATCAATAACAAATGTGTGTATTTCTTTATTGCCTTGGGGCCATGTATGCCATTCAATATTCCACTTCTTCATCCACTTGATGTTTTGGTCCATCCATGACCTCTTCCTCCTGCCTAGCAGCTCTGTGAAGACAAGTTTGGGCCACCTATTTGTTGTCATCTGTTCAATTTTGTTCAGGTATCTAAGAAGTCGAATCATAGCGATGGCTTCAATTAGAACTGCACCTGTTTCAGCTAAAAGAATCTCGTAAGGGACTGAGACTTTCAACTTTAATTTGGTGGTAATCATATGCTTTTGAATTCTCTCAATTTGTTTCCATTTTGATAATGGTATGCTGCTGGCCCATATTTCACACCCATAAAGAACAACAGGAATAACTAATATTTCAAACAGTGTTTGGGTAGTTTTCCAATCCCATAACTCTGCTTCTCTGCGTTTGTTTTGTAAAGCATAAAGGGCTTTCCACCCTCCTGTCGTTCTCTTTTGTCTACAAGTCTCCCAAGTAAGCTTGTTATTGAAGTCAATCCCCAAATATTTGTAGTCAGTTACTTCTTCTAGAATACTACCCTCAAAGAAAAATGGTTGATGATTTCTTTTCCTTCTATATGCAACCCACTGAAAGCTACAAATATGCACAATCCATTCAAAGCTAGAAATATGCTCAACCCAGTCAAAGCTACAAACATACAACCCACCGAAAGCTTTGCTTTGCCTTTTTTAATTCCTAAACTCAATTTCCTGATATTTGATGACGTACATTGTTTTTTCTCAACATCAGCAGATTATAGTATTGTTATCAGCACAAAATTGTGCTTGATCAACAATTTAGCTTGGAAGTATTTAACTAGCAATCGTACGTGAAATGTACGATGATGGAAACGCCGAAGGGGATGCATCGAAGAACTCGAACATGGGGAGAGAAAATGGGGAAGAGAAAGAAGGGCAAAGGAGGAGTTCAAGGGAGGACAAGAGGTAGGCCAGGGTAAGCGTAACGGGAAACTATACTCTCCTACAACATGTAATTCTTTGTTAATTGTAAGATGAAGAAAGGGCGTGTTATGCAAGTCGGCAATACAACATATTTCAAAGATATCTAAAATTGCTAAGTGTGGTCAAATAATACTCCCACGCTAATAGTAGTAGTTTACAAACTTAGGTCTTGTGTTTTTTGGGGTGAGAAAATACGTAAATATAAGGCATGAATCTTCCCATAATGTGGCACCTACCATTATTTATATCTATGTGAAGAAAAACAAACCCGTTGAAGAGATAGTATGAGTAGGCATTGTATAATCAAATAAATTTCCCACACAAACAAGAAAAGCTCAAAAGTTTTGTATCTTTCAAGGCTCTATAACAAAATTTAAAAGCTAATTCTTTGATTGAATTTATTTAATATTTTAATAAAACTAATGCTTCATTAAATATATTAGTTTACACCCTTTTAATAATAGTTTAATGTCGAAATGCGTTAAATAATATTTTATTATTATTTAATTAAAAATATATTAATTATTCGAAGGGCTCTTGGTCTAATGGTTTTGATTTATTGCTTTCAATGAGCCCGTCAGGGATTAATTCTTGTTGAGTGCAAGGCTTGGAGACACCCGACATAGAGAGTCAAATGGTTGAGGCTAGAATCATGCCCTAGGTGATTTTTTATGATGCGGATGCCCCTTACCCGTAGCTTCTTAGCTTAAGGTGATCACTGGTTTAGTTTCTTTATGTGATCAAAGGTGATCACTTTGCATCGTTAAATCTGTATGTTCCCTCCGGAATCTAGGCAAAAATGCCATTAAACTAAGTAATCCAATGCCCAACTATACGACACCCCTTGAGGTGCTCAATAAAAAAAAATTATTAATTAATAAGAATACATCAGGTGCTTTTTTGTAAAGTTGATTTTAGTTCAATCTGAATGGTGGCCTCACAATATAATCCCCGGAATTCATTATTCTCGGCCTTGGCTGCTTTAAGGCTAAGACTCGAGCTTCTTAACCTAAGTGTACACTGTTAGGATTAATATTATTGTTTAACATTATTAATTGTTAGGTTTGTTATTATATTTGTTTATATAGGAAATGTGAGATATTTGTGGGTTGGGTAATTTAAGCAGTTTCCTATATTCTAGGGATGTAAAATCCTATTTATATGGGTTAAATAATATATTGAATATATTGTGAGAAGATTGTTTTTGTGTTTAATTAATTGCATATTGCTTGAACCTTTCATACACATGATTAGCTTAATGACATTATTTTATTGTTGTAATAGTCTTATAAATCCCATTTTAGTATACCCTAGTTTTGTGGTCCGATGAATTTGTTGTCCATTTTAGAGATGTCGTAAAACAATTCTCTCTATTGAAAATTTGAGGGAAATTCAGCCCTCATCTGGAAATCCAAATCAGCTTGCAATACAAATGGCTTTCGATGTGTTGAGTCTTTCGTTTAATTATTGGGTTGTACGACAATTGTTTCTTTCCATCTATTGTTGTTCATTGCAAATTAATAAGTTCTGTCACTACACGGAAAACAAGACAAAGTTGCATGGTTTTGGGCATTTTTGGTGAATTTCTAAACGAAACACAAGGACGTCCGTGATTTTGTGTATTTTTTGGTGAATTTATGAGCAAAACATGTGGACGGTGGCGATCAGCTAGAGGTCGTTAATACGGCCTGCAAGGTGTACGATCGAGATTACTGATCGTTGGTATGGACATCATAGCTCACCCATGTTTCTAGCTGTAACAAATGACTTCGCCGTAGTAACAAAAGTAGATTATACTTTTACATCCTTACCTAGGTAAGGAGCCATTGCTTCTCTTAATCATGCTTCGTTATTGCCTTTGAAGAAATTTTCAATATTTCTGAATCTCTAGGAGCACATGTAACCAATTTGCTAATGTTATTCAAATTGAGCATTGCAAGATGAAATTCAACGGTGCAACATGTAGGAAAAAGATCATCAATATGACCACTGGAAAACCAAGTATCTTGAATGATTCAGAGGAAGAAAATAAATGATTACTATACATCATTTAAGAAATCAGATTCTGACGAAGATGATGATGGTGTTTTGTTGTGGTTGAACGAATAACACTGCCCATTCCCAACTATTGTGGACCTGCATTCCTAAGAATGTTCTTTCAAAGGGTAAGCTAGCTAATCCAATCTTTCATTACTCAGATGGGATTTACATTTGCTAGGGGCTCTTTTTTTTTTAAATAATCATATCAACATGTATGGAAAATGTGGATGTTTGGTGGATGCTCGCACATTGGCAAATTTTTGAGCAAACCAAGTGGACGGCCACAAATAGCTGGAGGTCGTTAATACAGCCTGCAAGGTAGATGGTCAAGATTGTTGCGTATTAGTACAGGCGTAAGAGCTCACCCAAATTTCTAGCTGTAACAAAATCCTTCGGCGAAAATATAGGGGTAAATTATGCCACGTCTTTAACCCAATTTTATACATGAGTTTGAGGGACGAACCACATTCACTAAAACAAAAGAGAAAAATGTACTTGCATTAAACCTTTATCAGAGAGATATGCGAAGTCATTAGCTATGCCACGTGTCGTAAAAGCTTCCAGGTTTATATAGACCCAATTTCCCTTCCGCCATTTTTTCAGAGGCGATGATGCCAATAAAACCACGACAACCACTGAAAATGCGATGAATAGATTTGGTAAAATAGCCATGGATTTGTGGCTCAAATTTATCACAAGCACGATGATGTTTGTGAGTGTCGCCAAAGAATTTCAGAAGGATTTTTGAATTCGTCATGTTTTACAGAGATCACCGTCTCTGAAAAGGGGATAAACTATGCAAGGAAGCTTCTGGTTGATGAGGCTCTGCGATCTTTAATTCCTCTGCGCATACCAGACATGAAAATTTCTGTGAAGGTTCCGTATTATATTATAAACTTTAAAATCCAAACCGTATTATGTCGTTGTTGCTAATGTTAGCGTGCCTTCCTCTTCAGTTCATTTGGCCAAAAAAAGGGGGTTATAGAACTCAGAAATATGTCAGAAAGTGCACATTTCGCAGCCTCTGCAACACGAAAGGCGTACGATGATACTACAATCCAACAGTTTTCAAAAGTATGAAAAATGTGTACGAAAGCTTGAGAGTTGATGGATTGTTTTAATACTGACCCTCAGATCACGACGTTGATACGGCCGAGTCATATCTTGTCAGATTTGGCAAAGCCTTCTCCCTTTATTCTCATTTGTAGAAACGCCTACGGCGTAATGAATGCAAATACAAATCAATTATGATATACAACACAGTGAAAGCTACAAACATGCACTAACCACTCAAAACTAAAAATATGCACAACCCAGTTGAAATTACAATCAGACAACCCAACACAGTGAAAGCTACAAACATGCACTAACCACTCAAAACTAAAAATATGCACAACCCAGTTGAAATTACAATCAGACAACCCACTGAAAGATACAAATATGCACGACCCACTCACGGCTAGAAATATGCATATTCCACACACATGCAGCTAAATATCCAATCAAACCGACCTGGGGGAATACAGTACCCCAGCAGCTTTCAGCCGCAGCGTCTACAGAGTGGTAAAATCAAACTACACTCGAACAATGAACCATACACAACAAATAACATCTATATTTATCAACAGAAGAACAACAGCTCTATCATGTAATATTATCATTGAATCCTCCAAAATACTAGGTCTGGTTTCAGGCATACCTTATAAATTTACTTTCAACCCTTTTTTAATGAATAAACCCTGTGCAAATCAACACGTGTGCCCCCTGTTCCGATCTTCGGCTAAAACATTAGACACAAAGAGCAAAGGTTTAGCAATCAATCATCTAAGACTTAATAAAACCCAAAAAAACTTCCAAAGTAATGGCCGTTAGAAAATTCCAAACCCTAGACAGAAAAATAAAGACAGACAATTCTGATAAGGGGTGAAAAACGCTAACATTGTTTCGTTTTAAAAATTTAGGCGAAACTGGCACAAATATAAAAAATGTAAAATACCTACCATGCTTAACTTGTTGAAACAAAACAGATTCCTGCCATGTCTTCTCTCTGTTTTTCTGTCTCTCTGCTGTGTTTTTCTGAACATCATCTTCCCCACACAAAAAATGAAAAACACAACAAATGTTGCAAAATCAAGTAAAATAGAAAAACACAGTCGCTAGGCAAAACACAGAAGTTCAAAATCAAGAGAAAAAAACGCATGGCCATGCCGGGACACCAAACGAAAAAAAATCAGAAAACCAGAGCACAATAAAATAAATCACAGCATAAAGACACTTTATACGAGAAATTTTTAAGCTGCTACTCTGCAACGACTAGTCCAGCTGTAATCCACTATCCTGCTGCCAAGAACTAATCCCTTTACCTTGTCGGAACCGCTAAATAAGAGATACTTTAATAATTTATCAGAGTCGGTCATATCCTTATTATTGTGCCAATATTTATACCGCTAATTTACGTCTGCAGTCTCACTCGCCCCTATTTATATTCTCTGTGTGGTTTTAAAGCTTTTTAGTCTTAAATTTCCGCGCCCCGGTTACGCACCCAATTGCGAATTTGCAACGGATTAATTCTTCACTAAAAGGGCACCGGCCACATCGGCTGCCCCACGTGCACACACACGTACACGTTTACGGTTTCACCAAAGGTTAATAGAGAGTTTGCATAGCTATTTTCTTTCTAAGTTTTAAGGTTAAGGCAGGTATGCGTGCTTTTATAGTTTTTTTCCGTATTAATAGTAGAATATTAATACCAAAAGCATCCATAGGTGCTTGTGAGAGGCCGATAGGTATATATATAGATTTATTAGAAGTATTACAAATAATAATGGTAACTATGAATTGATTGATAGTTGCCACGTCCATCATAGTACTATGCTTTATCTGAATGAATTGTCTCAAGTCGAAAACCACATAAATGATAGAATTGGTTCAAATCATTACATGAATACTTAGCGTAAGAAAATATCTTGTGGGTAAGTAGAGAAATTTGTTTAGCAGTGAGAAAAACCTTAATATTCTAGTCGTCAAAACTCCTTGGGCTCTTGTTATACGATGCCTACATTGCTACATATTTTTAATTGTAGCTCTAATCGGAATTTTTTATCAATTTTTCTCGTACCAACAATTATTAACCAAGGTGTGTTGCTTTCAACAAAACAGGGGAAAGCCCTTTTACCCACATAAGTAGATACAAATAGACCTTTGTTTATAGTCATTAAGCGGCAATGGTTGTGTTATTGTCGTAGAAGGGTGCTTATGATATTCTATAGAAGACACAATGTCACTTTTGAAGCACATATACATGAAACTCCCCCTAATTTGGACTTGGATGTCGATTTCAACTAATAATACATCCTTACAAAAACAAATAATTTTTTTTGTATCTTTAAACTATTTTTAAAAATTATAATAGCATTATAGACTCTCTTAATGAATTTGTAAACAATGCTTAACTCGGGCGCGATTCTAAACCTAAGAAATACCTGACATAATTAATTGACTCTCACACTATAGTCAATGACTATAAATGGAACTTGACCATGAAAAAACAGTTTCAGTAATTAAAAAAAAGTGTCCACTATTAAATATCTTATTTTATTATGCTGAAGGCATATATAATAAGATTATATATGGATGGAGGTTATCCAAGACTGACACATTTCATGAAATCAATGGTACACAGGACCTTGCAGCACATGCATTGAAATCCTACGGTTATTTGAGCCATTGGTATTCCCATGAGTACCACTTTTGATAGAAAAAATGGAGCCATACTCCAGTACTGAGGTTCAAGTTGCAGCATTAATGGCATTGCCATAGCCGCCCAATCTCATGTGTTGTTAACGTAGATCCGTAATGTGTTTTTTACTACATTTGGATAGCAGCCGAAATAGTTGTTTCCCAACAAACTTGCAAGTCACAACTCACGAAGACATCACATTCATCTAATTTTGTTTCTTCATGTCATTTTGTTTATTTCCCCCTGCTTTCGTCATAATACCTTATACCTCAGGGACTCCACAATATTTTTTGTTATGGGAATTTCATATTTTTTATATGTCGTATTTTTTAATTACGAATTATATACAAGCATAGTTACAACTTTGTAACTTTTTTTAGTTCCATAGTTATATATGTGTAACGTTTAGTCAAGTTATATATTTTTCGTAGTAAAAGTGCATTTATAGTCTAGAACATTATTTTTTAATAGAATTTAATAATCGATCAAGTATCAATAATATATTATAGAAATTTATGGTAATGAGAGATTTTAGAGTTGAGTTGGGAAGGTCGGGTAAACAACTATAGTCATCCCCACATCTAATGAACCATTATCTTAGTAAGAGGTTCACATCCATTGTGGCATCATTGTGGCATCACTAATATAGACCTAAGGATTGTGATATATTAGCATTTATATGTTATTGCAAAGAAAACCAACCAACCAATGTTGAATACACTTCATATGTGTGAAAGTCTTCTTTGTATGTTAAAGGAACAATATTTAATATGTTCCTTAAGTGCATCTTTAAATTGCTCGTACAACTCTAAAATAGTCATTCATCTAAATATACAATGCACACAACTACAATTTCAACTCACTTTTCCATAACATGTCCACTACAAAGTGTGAGAGTACGTTCAAGATTGCAGGGATGCCTGTATTACTGATAGGTGATCTAGCGTTAGATTTGTCCATACTAAATTTACAGATATAGTTGCTGGCCATTAAAGAAATTTGATTACTGAAAAATTGTACATTTTCGCTACAATTTCCATTGTAATAATACAAAATACAGGAAAATGTGTCCATCAAACTGCATGGGATGGTGAAATATGTGTGCATTTTTTTACATGTTTCATGTCTCACGATTGGAATGTTAGGTGTTAAAAGTCCACATAACAAAAAAATCACATTTAAAGCACCAATTGCGCGCATGTAAGTAATACAACCAAGATTGTAATAGTCCATGTGAAATCTCAACTACATAGCCGATATTTCTTGGGGAGGAATAATCTCATCCGTGGAAAAGGTGTGGCCCATTCAGGGGATTGATTTCCCCTAGCTAATTAAAATCCACAACAACCCACACTTGTCCCTTTTTCGGTGATTTTTGAATAACGATGCCATTACAACTGTTGATGGAGAGAACTTTGCATCACATCACCACCATTGGATGCCACTTACACTTCACATCTTCATGTCTCTAAATGTTCCAAATAAATCTACAAACGCATTTTCAATTCCACGATATTTTCCTACAACTCCGTACATTCACATATATACCTATAAATTGTTTCCGTAACGTCTTAAACAACACCCTTGGTCTCCTTGAAAGGATTTACATATACGACCTGTCATGTTGTTCGATGTTTGAGTTTCGCATTGTTTCTACTTTCTATTTTCGGTGCCCTCGCACATTTCCACCCTCTAACCCCTTCATCTTCACCTATCTTCCTCTCTCAATGTTTATTTCCTTCCAATATGAATCCTTTGAAAATATACCATCGAACAGTTCACATACAATTGCTAATATAAGATTATTCACACAACATCCCAACATAATGTTCATATCCTCTACACAATTAAAAATTATGAAATGAAATACACACTTAAAAAGACTGTAACATAAAAAGAATCGAATTTTTTAAAGTCACAATAGACATTTAATAGCAATTAAGTATACTTTGATGACATAATTTAAACAATACTAAAATTGGCATGAGTGAGGTTATAGATGGATTAGCCATCCGAGTAATGTATGAATCCACTTCCACACGTCTTCTTAAAAGTTACAGCCACCTCGTGAGTCAAATATTGTTTCAGATGCAGTAGTCTGGTGAAGGATTAAACTCAATACGAAATAGATCATACTCATGCTAATGTCACGTCTCAAGATTGATGAACCTATGCACGAGAGATCTAATTCACATGAAGAAATCGCCTCTACAAAAAGTTTCAAATAATAGAATTAATATCCATGAATGAAAGGATCCGGCATCCACGATTCTTATTTTGATGAAGAAGACTTGTCTTTCCCAGATCTCCCCTGTGGCAATGGAAACCCCTTTTCTGCATACACTCTTTCTGTGGAAGCACAGAATCCTCGCAGGCTATAGCAACAAAACAATAGAACATCGAGTGAAAATAGTTCATATAAGAGAAGAGTTGCATGTAATTACGTATAAAAAAATGCCTAGATAAATACCTTGCAAAACATGAGAAACCAAAGATATGAATTGCGAAAGGAAACAAAGCGTCAGTGGCCACGCCTTTTAGTTTCAGTATTGATCTCGCCATTATTAGCTGGGAAAAAGTCAAAATGTTTCGGGGGCAAATGCTAGCAAGGGTCGTCAAATGCTTTTGGTCTAGTCTAGGCATTCCCATTACTTAAATAGGCGAAGAGGTCTGAATTACTTGTTAATTTTGATTTTTCCTTCTTGAAAAAATATATTCACTTCAAAGACATTTTTCCATCTATAGTCGATAGAAATTCCTTTTTATCTCTGAAGTGTTTTAACCAAGAATTTAGAAGGATTTAAATAAGGAAGTTCTTTTTCTTTATCTTCATATTTGAAAAAGTAAACAGAACTCGAGTGTAAATATGGAAGTTTTTGAAATCATGGCCACTTCAACTTAATTGTTTTTAAAAATAAAATAAATGGAGGACGACTATGACTTTTTTTTAAATTAAAATAAATGGAGGATGACTATGACAAAAAGTTGTCTATAATAAGACCTATCAGCCAAATATAAATTAAAATTATTTCTTTTTTGATTTTTTATTGGTTAAAGCTTTATTCTTAAATAAATTAATAAAATTTAAAATAAATCTATAATTTTGGTGCGGAAAGACTTACTTTTTTATTTTTTATTTTGTTGTGATTTGCTTTTTGTTTTTTGTTTTTTCCCAACTCTCTAATGGCTCTAAAGTTTCCTTTTTTAAGTTTTTATATTTTTATTTTATTAAGGCAGATATATAGGTTTCACTGACATTAATATTCAGTTTTATTTAAACCAATCTAAGTTTGTCATGTGTGCTTTTATAGTTTTTTTCCTAAAGTTTAATAACAGAATATTAAAAGTATAAATTAAAATTATTTCTTTTTAATTTTTTTATTGGTTAAAGTTTTACTCTTAACTTAGGAGAATAAACTAATAAAATTCAAAATAAATCTATAATTTGGGCGTACAAAGACTTTTTATTTTTATTTTTTGTTTTCCTGTGTTTTTTTTTCCCCAACTGTCTGATGGCTCTAAGATCAACAAATTTTCCTTTTTAAGTATTCATATTTCTATTTTACTAGCAATCGCATGTGCACAATGCAATGTGAACGCCGAACGATATATGTTATTTGATTTAGAGGTTATTACTTTTGAAGTTGATGTTGATAATGGGTGGGATTGATTTTGTAAGTGTAAGAATATAGATGAAGCATTACATTTAAAGGTTGTATCTCTACATTTCAAATTTGTTACAAATTTGTACATATACATTTGAAAATCTTATACCATGAGTGGTAGCATTTTGAAGACTATTTTATTTGAACTAAACATGAATACATGAAGAATTTCATACATTTGCAGATTTTATATCATGAGTGGTAGCCTTTTGTGGCCATTTTTTTGGCACTAAACATGAATACATTTGATACCGCTTTGGATAGTTAATTACTTTTGTAGTTGATGTGGTTTGTAATTATTTGGGAGAAATTATGTTAGTGTTGCAACTTGTTTGAGATAGTGGTTGCATCAGTTGTTTGGTCGGTTCTTTGTTGAAAAGGCCTTTTTGTAATCTCGATAACATGTTGATAAGGGGTGTGATTAATAGTAGAAGTGTAGGAATATAGATTAAACATTACATTGAAAATTTCTATGTGTATATTTCAAATTTGTTACAAACTTATACATATACATTTGAAAATCTTATATCACGAGATCTGAACTAAACATGAATACATGAAGACCTCCGTTCATTTGCAGATTTTATATCATGAGTGGTAGCCTTTTGTGGCCAATTTTATTTGCACTAAACATGAATACATTTGATACCCCTTGAATGACACTGACACTTTGGAGACAAAAAGTGTTGAGTAAAGTAGTAGAGGAAGTGCTATCAAAGTAGAGAGTAGTATTTACGACGGGTTGTTTTGGTTGAGTGATAATAGTCTTGATTCCTCCTTTCTTCTTACTCCAAGTGTTGGTATGTGTGCCATTTTTTAGTACCTTTTAAATGAAAAAGGAGGGGAAATGCACAGATTGGCAAGCAAGGGAACTTTGGAGAAAGATGTGAATGTCAGACCTTGCCTTTCAGTGGTTCTAATGTCAATGGTTGTTCTATGCAATGCAAGTCCCTGAGACTTGTGGATAGTTAATCCCCGTGCCATTTTAATTGGCAATTGTATTCAATTCCCTCTTGAAATAGGGGATATCCAAATATGTAACGGGTTGGAGGGATCTCAACATGGTCCGTTGTATCTATCAAATTTGACAATAAATAAAGGTAATGATAGTGGTGGCATTAATGTGTCGTAGACAATAGCAATGATTATTCATATAGCACCATTTATGAGGCCTACATCAACCCTTAAATTAGCAATAAGTATAATTTTTTGTTGTTTGCATAACAGAACTTTGTGTTCCAACTGATCATCATCAAGATCTCCTATTACAGCTTGCCTGTTACTTTCAGCAATGGATTGGGCGATTACAACATTCAATGATTTCAACATCTGAAGGTTGTGGGAGTTCACAAGATCATTTTTTACAAACAAATGTGGTGCGTCCTTTAAAATATTGAGCTCCTGTTGAGTTAGGTGTGAGTTGGTGAGATACATTAGGAGTTCCCAGTCCTCAATAAGAGGAGTTTAATCTCGCACATGTGGAGTAGTAAATTCTAAAATGAAACTCGTGCATTAGGTTTTCCTTATTTCCAAAATATTGTTTGCAATGTAACAGAATAATGTAATCCCTTCCAAAGGCTAGCTCCATATGAATTGCTTGCATAAAGAGGACTGTCCAAAACTGGTGGTAATTGGTCGAGTTCACCGAGGAGGATGACATATTTTTTCCCAAATTCCGTTGTTTTTTTAATGTGGGAAATCCTCGTGTAGCCTGTAGTCAATTTTGGTTAGCAACTTTGGGCCGATGAAACTCATTTCATCAATAAGAATATATTTTATATGTTTTAGGGACTCTTAAAAATATGATAATGCATGGCCTTCAAGGGGTTTTAGTTCTTTGATTAGAATACGAAGGCTTGCATGGATTGTGGATGTGAAGATGTTGAATGTTGAAACACCGGTAGGGGCGGGGAGAAGGAGAGGTGAGGGAGATGTGGTTGATGTTGCTACGAATGAATTCCAAATTTTATTTATCAGAAATTATTTTCCTATGCCATTTTTCCTTGAATTATTAATTTTTGTGGAGGTAGAAGGGATTTGTTTGTTGAATGGTGTAGTATGGTATCAAGAGCTAGTTGTTATTCTGAAGACAAAGCAAGTGTGGAAGATGGTGGTGTGGCCTACATGTTAATGTTAATTGTTTTTGCCTTTTCTCTCTCGATGAATGATGCACATCATGTGTGTTCCAATTATTGTGTATGTCAATTTCTCATTTCCCTAACATTTCAAGATTGTTAAGACCCATGTTGTTTCTCGAACAAAGTTGTAACAAAACCTTCAATTCATGCAATGATTCATGTTGAATACTGCATTCAACCTCAAAGTCAGAACTAACATCTGTAGTATGTCATGTGTCTATGGTAGTGCATAACACATGACATGGTCTGTAATTGTGCTTAAACAAGTCCCAAGTGTCATCGATGTCATGTGGGATTGAGCCAAATTCAGAGACAATATTTTTGAAAGGCTTGTATAAAAGGAGTTCTGACCAACAGAAAAGGCCATATGATGTTGAATCCTGAGTTGGGACATCCAAAAATCTCGGGTGGGCACAAACAATTGCTTGGCTTGATCACAGTTTCCATTATCACCTTTGTGGTTATTGTTGTAACTTCAATCTCGAGCAACATGAATAAGAGGTAGGTGTTCCATGCTTGCAAGGAAAACTCAGTATGCATCTAAGAAAATAGTTGTTTCTATTACATCGGTGTCACTTTCAAAAACACGTCTCAAAAAACAATTGCCAACATTTAATGAAACGATAAAATAGTTGCACATAACAAATGGCAATTTTTTGAGCATGTGGCATGTTTCTTGTGCACTTATGTCATGTTCAACTACACTTTCTGTGAGCATCTTGTGGATTGAAATATGTGCTAAAGAATCCACGTCAGCATCTCTTCAAAATCTGGATAAAATTTGGTGATAGGTTTCTGAACGTTGCTATGTTTTTTAAGCATATTTTGCAATATACTTAAGAATTGCATGGCAGGAAAGTACAAGTTGGCAATCGACATTTTCTCTCCATATGGATATCATAGTTTGGTTATGGATGTTCAATATATCATCATTTCTCAAAGGGAGGTACTTAATTTTCCCATCACTTTCAATGAGAAGGATGAAGTAGGTTACTTGGCCCAGGGGGTATCGTACATGCACTGCAACTCTGATTTCTTTCTACGCAGACATGTTTTCTACATTTAGTGTGGCGTTGAACACAATTAAGCAATTCTTGAATGTCCACAAGTGGTGAGGATGATAGAATTTGTGTTATATTTGGCAAGCAAGGGTCATCTAGTAATGACCTGTGAACAAAATCCAATCGGTTGCAAGTTGGGCGAGGGTTCCAAGCAGACACAAACTTATCAAAGTATTGTCTTATTACCTCTATACTTGTTGTATCCACCCAGTCCATCACATCAAATTTAGGGGCATTCTCAAGCCACAATAAAACGTGGACATGTGCGGAGCCTCTATGTTTCCATTCATAATTGTGAGACGAGAGAGCATAAATATTAGCTATTTAGTTTGGAATAAACTTAAAAATAAGTAGATTGTATTACATGTACCAAAAATCTACATCTCTAAGATCCTTCTGTAATATTTATTCACGAAATATTATGTATTTGTGATGCAGGTATGTTGATACTCGATGAGGGTTAGAGACAATGTTAAGGGTTCTCCAACGTTGTGTGGATCGAGGATCGGTAAAGCATGCACCAAGCATAATATTGTGGAGATCTTGCCATTTAGTGTCAGTAGCACTTAGAGTGAAGAATAAATTTGGTGTCCCCAATTTTTCTACCATATTTGAAAGCTCGCTTCTGATTTTTACCCAAAATCATCATGTCCCTTGAAGGCTCGACCCAAACCTCATTAAAGTGTTTAGGAGTTTGTCCTTGGGGAATTCTAGTATTCTTTGCAGATCTCCAATTGTTGGAGGGATTCCATATTTGATGTTCTGTTTCATAAAAAAATATTTTTGTAGACTGGCTCCTACGCCACATTATGAGGTTTATAAGGAAGTAGCAAAATCGTGGGTGGGAACCAAAATGCCCATCATCGTGGCGCATCAAATGTAGAGCATATTCATGCATTGGAACTTCTTTTATGTGGGGATACTGCCACATTGCTCTTACTGTTGGAAATAAAGTTAGGAAAGCCATTGAGAAAAGGCCCTCTGCATTGTATTCATTTATTAGCGAGAGCCCGAGCTCTGGCCATGACATGGTAAATGGATTGTTACCACCATGGGTGAATAAGAACTATTTGATTTCCTCTTATTTTGTTCCTGTATTGTGAGGTGTTGGCTTGAAATATGATGAGTGTTCATACGTTTCATCAAAGTTAATTGAAACATTAATAACATGAGCTGTAGAAGTGGTTTACATTTGGGGCAGTTCTATTGTGGTGGTGTTAAGAGAGGAGGAAACATTTGACTACTCAGACGGTGGAGAGGAAAGGGAATCATTGTCAATTAAGACATCTTTGTAATAGGTATCATGGTAGATTTATATTGCAAGCCTTCCCAAACACAAGATCTATTGATGTAGAAATCATACTTTGTTAAATTATCTTCTTCCCTTTATATGAGTACTAAGTCCAAATCTCTAAGGCGATGTGGTAGGTATTTTTCTATTGAAGTAATGTTTTGTTGAAAACTTATAGTGTGTCCTGAGTATTTGTATAATTTTCCACGTACTTGGGTGACTTACAAGAAAGGATTGACTCGTGTGATAAGCATCTCCTCGATTTGGGTTAAAGACACAAGAACGATAGGCTATTTCAAGGGTCCATGTTGTTCCATGAAGAGAAGCGATGGTCGTGTTTTTATTATTTGCATATGTTACAGGAAGGCAAGCCTTCAAACAAACTTGTTTTATTTCCAAGGTAATTTTCCAAACAGATTGAGCAAGTTTGGATGTCCACCAACCAATATATTCTTTTGTGAAACCAGTGTGGGCTTCAATGGCCTGCGACGAGAGCAGGAATATGGGAAAACTCTGTGTATGGCAAGGGATGGGGTGTTCTATTTGAGTGGATGGTGAATTGCAAGGTGGAAAGAAGTTAGAAGGAGAGGAGGAATCAGTTGTACATGTATGAGGAACTGAAGCAAGGTTGGTACGTGAGACAAATTCATGTGGCGACCCAAATAAATTAGAAGATGTGGCAGTAGTAAGTAAAGATGAGTTCGTACGAAAGGAATTGGTATGGTCGTGCAATATTTTTTCCATGCAGGTTACTTCTGGAATGTTGGTTAGTAATCCTTCACTACTTTAATTTGATGTTAAGATTATAATGTCAGGAAATGGTAGGTTGTGGGTCGATGTAAGTTGATGAATATTAGAGAGTGTCTTTGTTTTATGCTCTAGATGACGATGTTTTTTCTCAACAATTATGTGAACTTTATTTTTTGTGTAGTTCTCTCTTCATCGGGCTCGTTTTGCAGGATTCAACATGATAGGGAAGTCACAGACTTATGGAGTACCACCTATTGAAAAAAATCCATGCAAGTCAGCAAGGAACAATGCATTGTTTGATGACATACGAATGCAAATATATTCAAAATCAATAAACTATATAAATTGAAATGCATGTGGAGTTCCATAGGAAATTACACGTAAGAGGTAAAATTTTGAGAATAAAAAACTATATATGTTGCTAAAGGAAAAGAATACTAGTTATATAGAAAAATATAGTACGTTCACATAGTCTACAAGGATTGAAATATGTACATAACAAAAGTGCAAGCAATATTAATTTATTTTCTTAATAGTAAATTCAATCCACATAGTAGTAGGAGGTAATAGGATGTCAATGTAAAAGGAAATATAATCTTTTTCTTTTGAAGCAGGGAAAAAAGAGAGAAACACTTTCAGAAGTGCTAATGGATGATCATGGAAGAGGGTGAAGGCAAGGTAGATATGAAATAACTAACATAGCATTGATAGTTCAAAGTATAGAAAGGGATGGGGGAGTGTGTAAAGTTAGAAGGGATGGGTGCGTTAGAAAACTTTACTTAAAGAAGGTTATAGAGGAGATGCATTGCTATCCACTTTCTTTAAATTGAGGATGACACATTTCAATCTGTTGATTCTGTGGTATGTCTCTTTTTTCAGAGAAAGTGTGAAGCAGTATTGGTTTCCGATGACATTGCTTGTAATTTCACTAGTTGCATCTTCATCTATAGATAATAGGTGGAGGTCACTAGCTGCAACACCCATGATTAACTCAGTTGTCTCATCAGAATTGGTAATTGATTGAGGTTCCCTTGTTGGATCCTTTAGATCGATTCTAAGTGCATATCTATAATCATAGTTCTAAACTTCTATGTTTTAAATCGAAAAGAACCATGAACCATTGTCATGCTCTCACATTTTTTCCTATATTGTTTATCACCTTTTTGAAGAGGACATGCAATGTAAAATAAGTTGTTCATGTTGATAATTGTGATTTTTTTTTACCATGGCCCATTCATTATTCTCAGTGTTCCCCATTTGTACGACCTGCGAAATTGTTTTTGTAGAGGTCAAACTTTTTGGAGGGCCCAAAACTTTTCTTGTGATAAAGGGAATCAGATGGGATTAGTCATCAGAAGCAACCCAATCACGAAGTGTAGTAGTTTCTAAAATTGGAGGGTTGACTTAACATTTGGTACTTGAAACAGTGTCAACTGAGGTCCCATTGAAACTAGAGATGCGAGCAAATTTCAAGGTAAGGACTAGAAGATGTGGTATATAAAAAATATCTTCAAGTTCTTTGCTTATCTCATCTAAATGTTGTCCCCATAAAGTGATGGTGACACTGAATCCCAACATTTCCTTTAATTATCAAGTTCTTCTCTTTGTTTCAGACTGGTCATGCCTACGAATAGTTGAGAATGGTGACATGACAAGAACAATGCCAATCAAATCAACAGAAGACCCAACAATGCTCGCAGGTATGTCCTTGATTTTGGTAAGGGCAAGTGCACAGAGATGGGGGACCAAAAAGTGGATGCAATTTTGATTTTAAGCGAAACACGAACACATTTCGGGAAAGCGCGATCATGTTAAGAATTATTAGGATTAGTAATTACCAAACCTAAAACGTGAGCGCATTATAACATGCTTGTGTTCTTATTTGCTATGTGTTATATGTCATTTTGGGAGGGATATATTTACTAAAATAAATGGTTTAAGTATAAATTTTTCATTTATTAATCTTTATACTTTATTAATAAAGTATAAAGATTAATAAATGAAAAAATTATACTTTAAATTAATTTTATTAAATATAAGAAATTAGGGTCACTCTGCACCTTATGAAACTAGTCTTACAGATCCATCAGTCATAGTTTAGAAGATGGTTTTTCATATTCTAACCTAGTTAGTACATAGGTATTTTCCAGGATTTCAGAATTCAACCTAAATCTTTTAGGGTTTAAATTCTATAATTGATGTCTATTTTAGGAAAGAATATAGTCATTGTTTAGGTTTTGGGGCATTTTAGTAGTGATGGAGGCAATTTAGGAAGATTTAGGAAAGGTTTTCTCATTCAAGGACAATATGCTCAACAACGGGTTTTTTAGGTGCAGAGAACAAACACTCTAATGGTGAAATCTGACTTCTCCTGATGATTTTGAGATCTCCGTAAGGAGTTAGGAGGAAAACAAATAGGAAATGGAAATATATGTGAATCCTATACATTTTGGTAACATTTTTTCTCTAAAACTTAAAGGTTTCATGAATAATTTCAAAATAGTACAACTTCCCCTTTCAGTTCTAGACAAAAATGGCCCTAAATTTGCAAGATCTAGAGACATGGTCACCACATGGTGATAGGTGAATATTTTTAAATGTTGATAAGTACCTCTCAAAATGGATACTTTCATAAATAGACTATTGTTTACCATGGGTGAGGATCTCATGAGGACGGGGCCAAATTTTGTGAGTTGAAAACACCTTCCTAACACCCTAGGTTGTGTTTTTGAGTGACGAAACTTATAACATGAAAAAGTGGTAAAAAATGAGTTACCATGAGTTGAAAACACGTTTCTAAAACCTCAAGTGATGACTTAAGTGTTTAGAAACACTGTTATGAGATCTACATTGTGATGGGAAAAATATTCTCTCTTTTAATTACAAGGCAAGAGTGAAGACCACTCCCTTACTTTTCAAGGCCTCCACAATTAACCCTAGTGATCAAAAATAAACTCCATGATGCTCAAACCATTTTTTATCATCTATCAGTTACTGAAATAGGTATTCACCATGTATATGGAAGGATTTATCATTGAATGAGATTCTTATCATGTGGCCACCTGCTAGACTGAAATGAGGTGGTTGTAATGTCCTTCCTCCTTTGAAGTGTGATCACGCTACAAGGTCTGAATGAGTGTTTAAGAACACTACCAAGTGAGTGGCATCAAGTGAAAATCATATAATTTCTCATTCTTACATGTATGGTGCTCTATATGAAGATCATCCTCTTACCCCTCCTGGATCCAGAATTCTCCTCGGATGGAGTCAACTCATGATACTGATACACCTATTTGCTAGTATGCCTCTTATGGAGATATATGATCTTTTTATCCGTAACAAATGATGGTCATGAATGCCTCCATAGCTTAACTAGATCTAATCTTGTTTTGTTCCTTGAAGAGGTTTGAACATGATGGCAAAGTCAAGATATGATGATCCTCAACTTATTCCATGAAATTCCCATTTCACCTTTGAACATGATGACACCCTTTTTAACTTCATAGTTCACTTCCCTGACCAATATATCACATGAGTAGAAACATGCTTATATTATTTAGACACATCTTCACTTAATTACTCCTCATGGAAATATTTTTCCTCCTCTATATGGAAGGATTGATCCTTGAATGAGATTTGAAGGAATTTTTTAGGGTGAGATCCATCTTCTCGAACTCCAATTGTATTGAAGCACTATGAAAACCACTCCCTAAAAATTTACAATATGTGAACACATCGCCAAATATTGATTAAGTGTTTAGAATTTTTCTCAAAAGATATGCATCGTTTGTGAGCTCGAGATGACTACCATCATCACTCATGGTGATCCTTTCTCATCATGCTCATGATTATCATTCCCTTGATGACTTAAATTTCAATGAAGTTATATAAGTTTCAAATCCTTCACAGACCTCATGATTCTCCCGATTACACTTGTTTTCCAAGTGATTGGCTATTACACATTTTTATGCATATTTGTTTCCGTTTAAACTCACTCGAGAACTCCCAGAATCTTTCATAAAATACAACATTCACCATTGAAGCTCTCATTCCCTACACCCTGAATACCCAATGTTGAACAGATGGATCCTGAATGATATTTTATTTCCTAAAATTTCCTAAATTACTTCATACACCTTCAATTCTATTCAAAATCACCCTCAGATTCTTTAGAATTTCTTTAAACACTCCCAAAGTGTGTTTACTAGCTATAATATGGCCAAAATGTCCTTTTTAGGCCTCCGAAGAAAAATATCTTTCACTGAATCTCACTGAATTAATTTATAACCTTGGGTAATCATCCTTGCACACTAAAAAAAATTAAAAACCTTGTTAGGAATTTCATCTAAACTAGGGTGAAGGTTGAACAGAAGGCAGGATAGTCTGAGGAAGGATGACCAGTGACTAGAAGGATGAACATATTGATGTCTATCAAGAGAAATGGATCAAATATTGCTACGCCCATAGTATCATAGCTTATACTTGCATATTGTGATCATTTATCTACACTTTGGTGTTCTTGGTGTTTTATTGTATTTGATATTCAAATCGATCTAACTAATTTCATTACAAATATATATTGGTAGTTCGTGACATCTAACATTTACTTCCAACATTTAGTTCATGATATGGATTATAAAATAATAAACTTGAATTTAATCCTCCTAACACATATCCAATAGGTAAATGAGTCAAGAAGGGTGTGTATGATAAGAAATATGAATTTTCTCCCTATCACATTATCTAAATCCCTATTTTGGTGTTTCAACAAGAAAATATTAATATCTCAACTGATCAGGATTCTTAGAAGATAAATCTACCTAGAATTGGGTTATAAAACTTAGGAGTCTTCTTTAGTCACTCTATTGCGGAGAAGACTCTAATAACATTGTGGAGAACACCCTTTTGATAAATTTTATCCATGTGGAATTAGAACTTGAAGGTGAATCATATGTTACTAACCTCCACAATGTATTGAGCTTATTACCAAACACTAAGTAAGTGTTTAGAAATACTATTGGGAGGTATGTTTTGATTGAGAGTATGAGATGATTGCTAGCATCACCTTAGGTGACCTTGGATAAAAATTAATGCTCCAAAATGTAAAGGATTATTCAATATTTTCAGTGCCTACATGTTTTCCTCCTAACTCCTTACAGAGCTCCCGGTATCAGTCGGAGAAGTCAATGTTCACAATTTGACTTCTCATTCCTTGCACCTGAAAGCCCTTTGTTAAACAGACTATCCCTGAATGATCAAAACATTCCTAAATCTTACTAAACTACTTCCAACACCTTCAATTCTTTCAAATACCACCTTTAGATATGTAAGACCTTTTCATAACCCTCCCAGAGGATGCATACAGGCTCCGAAATGGGCAAAATTGGTCTTTTTAGGCTTGCCAATGAATTAGTCTTTTATTGCACTTCAATGAATGGAATAATGGACCTTTTTAAACCTTTTTTCGAAAACTTATATGTGTTTATCCAATGCATTAGGAATACCTTCAAGGACAAGGTGATCATGACACAGGAGACATGTGGGCCTGAAGAGGGATTCAAGAAGATTTGGGTGCAAGATTTCATATTATGGCTTGATTTTCATGGTTTAAGTTTTACATTTTTAAGTTATTCAATTCACACATGAAAACATATCCATATGAATATCATCCTCCTACCTTTTCAGTCTTAAAAATCATCCTTGAATGGAATTATATTTAGCATGCTCATACACTGCTTTCTCATATCCCTCTCATGAGAATAGGTGACTTCTTGATCCTTCACACATTATGGTATTGGATGCCTCACTAGCCTGACTAGCTCATTTTGATTTGTTTCTCAAAGAGATTTGGACATAATGGTAGAGTCAAGATATGATGATCATCAATTCACTCATTAAGCCTCACTTTTCACCTTCGAACATGATGGTCTCTTCTTAATATCATAATTCACCTCCCTTCCCAAGATGTCACCTAAGTGGAAACATGCTTATGATGTTTGCACTCCCTCTTTCTCAATTACTCCTCTTAGAGATAGATTTCCTCCTCCTAATAGAAGGATTGATACCTGAATGAAACTTGGACGAATGTCCAAGAATGAATTCCATGTTCTTGACCTCCACATTGTACTGAAACATTGCAAATTCCACCTCCATGACTTGTAAGATGTGTTTTCATTACCAAGCATTGATCAAGTGTTTAGAAACACTCTCATAAAATTTTCATTGTATGTGATCTTGAGATGATTTCCACCATCACTCATGGTGAGCTTATCTTATCATGCTCTTGATGACCACTCCCATCATGATTTGAATCTCAATGAAGCTCTTGATGTTTCAAATCTTTCACATACCTCATGATTTTTATGATTGCACCCACTTTCCTCAAAATGTTTCAGATCCTTCACAGACCTCGTGATGACCATTCCCTTGTTTATTTGAATCAATAAAAACTTAAACCACATATGTGTTTTGATTTATTATGTGTTATTAGAAGTTGCATGAGCCCATATATTCGAGAAATTGTTTTTACCTTTGGGAGTCATGTGAGGTTTATAAAATATAGTTTTGACACATCTAACACTCCTACAAATGTCATTAAACAATCTAAAAGGCCAAATCCCTAAACAATGACAATATTCTTTCCTGCAATAGATATCGATTGTAGAATTTAAACCCTCAAAGCTTTAGACTGAATGTTGAAATCCTGAAAAATACCTATGTACTGACCAGATTAGAATATGAAAAGCCATCTTCTAAGCTGTGACTGGTGGATTTGAGAGACTAGTTCCATAAGGTGCAAAGTGACCCTAATTTATTACATTTACTAAAAATGATAATTAAAGTAAATATATCCATTTAAACCATTTATTTTAGTAAAGTATAATATATAAGAAATAATAAAGTATAAATATTAAAAAATGAAAAACGTATACTTAAACCATTTATTTTAGTAAATATTTCCCTCCCACAACCACAAATACCACATAGCAAATAGGAACACGAGCGTGTTAAAACGCGCTCTCCGCTTCATTTTCTTAGGGTTTAAAATACCCAATCCATAGGCTTCGATTTTCCTTGGATATCTAAACCTAAGGTTTGGACTGTGTAATCCATGAATAAATCTATGTTTGATAGAAAAACATCAAAATCTCACATGTGCACCCCTAATATCTCTTGCATTATAACATAATATTCAAAAAAAAATTATACTATGATGTCAAGCTTGGTTTTACCTTAGTGACAATACAACATAGATGGGGGTAATTTTGAGGGATGTGATGACAATGTGGAGAGAGAGTCCAAAGAGGATAATGATGAGGCCACATTCAAATTTAATCCATGATGATGGACATTGTGAGGTGGTTGATTTAGATGATGAGACACGAGGCATACACAATGATTTAAGAGTAACAAAAGATGAAGAGTTAGTTGAAGAAATGATACATGGTGAAGAAGTGTTAGTAGAGGTAGCATGTGAACTAAGTGGATGTTTATTAAGAGGCAAAGCAAGAGGAGACAAAGGGTTGAAAACATTGTCACCTTTGTCAAGAAGATCTTGAATGATGTTTTGGAATTACGGACATGAGTTAATGGAATGATATTCAATGCGATGATAGGAAAACATGTCATGAGAGGCATGTCATAATTTGGTGGGGGAAGTATAGGAGGGAGATCAATGATAATGGTGTCAAGTAACTTGTAAAGAATAAAAGAAAGTGATTAAGTTAGTGGAGTGAGTTTTTGAGTGGGTTGGGCAAAGTGATAAGCCCAAGTAAAATGAAATGATTATGAAAATGGAGGTGGATCATGTTGGATGACATGGTGAACATGAGAATGTGGTGGGGAATAGGTGGTGGAGGAACTGAAACACATGGAAAGGAAGTAGGATGCCCAAGATGGACATCCTCGAGTTGTTGTGCCATTTGAATGACTTTATTGAAAGTGTGTAATGGGTGGATTTGTAAGTAATGTGACGTGTGGAGGATGCAAATTTTTTTTAAATAGGTCAAATATCTTATTGGGGGAACAAAAAGGATAGTTGGTGAATAAGCACATGCCAACATGCAACAAAAGCAATGATGGACTCATCATATGATTTTCCATACATGTGAAAGGTCGACCAATGTCGATTTAGGCGTAATATAGATGGAGAAGTGAGATATGAACATGTCAGTAAGGTGTGAATGTGTAAGTGTTATGTTGTTGGTGCCGCAAATACTAATCAACTGCTTACACAATGAGTGAAAGTGGGAAGGTGTGTATGAAGAGGGTGTCAACATGTTTAATGGGGTGACATGCATAGAAAAAGAAATATAAGTGTTTTTGGAGGTCTTTGGTGCCATTGAATTTTTCAAATGTGGGAAGTTTGAAATGTGGTGGATAAGGGTTGTATACCATAATGGGGTGAATAAATTTATTACAAATGTGTTGATAGGTTAGTGGAGGCACAAATATCCTAAAGTGTTGGGACTCAAGCTTGACAATGTGTTTGATGAAGTGTTGATGGAACATGTTAGGGTGAATGAAGGTGAGATTATAAGGTGGTTGTAGTAGGGGTCACATGAAGGTTGCAACAAGGTAACACATGTGACTAGGGTGAGGTGGTGAGGTGGAAAAAAAACAATGAGTTGTATGGAAACTAAGTGAGGGAGGTGGATGCAACATAGAGAAAAAAGGCCAGAGCATTCCCAAATGCAATCAACGAGTGCAAGGGTCGAAGCACATGTAAAGGGGACTAGAGCACGCAAGGGTTGGAGAGCATGCATAATAGATTAGAGAGTGAATGGAGAATATTAGTGGGAAAATAGTGTCATATAGATGTGTGACAGTCGCAAATACAAATACGACCATGAAAAATATGGATGGAAAAAGTGTGTAGAATGAGCAAAATGGAAAAATGGAAAAAAAAAATTGAGATGAAAAATTACAGGGAAATCACACATGGGACTGAGATAGGAAAAAATGTTAAAAATAAAATAATGTAGGAAATAGGAAGGAGAGAATATCTAAGTAAAGATAGAATGCATAAATGTGATTGATGGAAAATTGTAGGGTAGTTGTGCCTATGACCTAGGTATAGAAAAAATATGGGTTAAAAAATCACACAAAGTCGCACCTGTGACCAATACTGGAAAATATAAACTGAGAAACAAGAGACAAAATGATGTGGAAATATGGAATAATGTTGTAGATGACAAAATTGGTTGCATATGCGACCTAGATATGGTGAAAATGTTTTGAAGGAAGTGTTTGAATAAAATGGTATAAGTTTTGGTTTTTTCATTGTTTTTAAATGTAAATGCAATATGTTATAATATGGATGAAATTGTCTCTTATCACTCCAAATAAGACACACCTTTTAATTTCTTAAATGGTACTTGAAAGAGACTCGTCAAATCAACATAAGCCTATTCAAATTAAATCCCTCATACGTAAGTCAGTGATTTTCCACCCCTTCAGAGTTAATGCCTGATGACCAATGACAATTGGGAGATGAGGGAATGGATTTGTATGTATGTCCTTATTACTTATGGAGATTTATATGGTCAATGCCACATGCGCCATTGTTTTAGTTGTGTTAGATGGTAGACGTAATAGGCCAATCACGGATGGTTTCACTTGTAAATATGACCCAAAGGCACTATAAATAACAAAAACCGCTATGAGGCAAGCCTCATGTTGTGTAGAACAATAAAGTAAAACAATCTTAGCTATTTATAATTTTGAAAATTACTCAAGGGTACGAGGGAAGAACATACGTATCATGTGATCTATATTTAACATGATATAGGTGAATAAGATAAATTAAAAATTCTTTCTTTTCATTTAATTAAAAACAAAATTACAACACGGTCATTCCTGTGACTACCCTACAACCAAATTGTTATTTTTAGAAAACAAAAATCGTAATCCAGCTGCGTTGTAGGCATAAAGTCACGCATTTGGGTACATTTCTAACTCTTAGACAAGTACTAGAATTCATATGATTCTTAAGCAAGAAAACTAGTAATTGACACCTATCTTTGGATTCTTTTCTGTATTTATGGTTTTCTATTTGGTCTTACACACCCTATAGCCTAGACGGTATTTTACTTGTTTATCTTTTATGGCTTCAAACACTAGCGCCCAGCCACGACATCAGTGCCTAAGCACTCCTATCCCCTCTAGATGCCACTGACCCTTTCTTATCGTACTTGCTTCTTTTGGCTCTCTTTTATCTTTTTTGGCCATTTTTTCATCTATGGGTCAACATTTCAGTTGTCACTTACAAAATTCAAACAAGGGAATCATATAAATACATAGTTATGTGTTCAAAATAAAGGACTAAGCTCTAAGCATTATTACTATCACCTAAGCTTGAATTCGAAAGGCACTTTAAGCACTTCAAAGCATCTATTTGGAATGCATTCAAGGGACAAGGGATTGTATATTCTAAAACACTATAAATGAAGGGGAATTTCATTCTATTCCATATGCATATTTGCATTATCTTGCAAATCTAACCCGATATCTAGTGCATCTTACACAAGGCACTCCTAGGGCACAATTTCCACACACACTCACAAGAACTACATAGATTTCGAGTTGTATTGCAGCACTCGTCGTAAGTTCACTCTGTTGGGTGACCACTGGGGTCAGTTTGACTCCCCATATTACATCTTTCTTCTTTGGATTTGATGTGGTTTTGTGGGTTTTACATGTGAACTTATATTTTACAGGTTACATGTATCTTCGGTGATCAATGAGAGACATACATGCAATCAACAGGGACTATTTGCAACACTTGTGTGACACTGTAAAAATCAAGTTATGATCATTTTCACAGTCACAAGCACCCACTAGTAGTCTCTGGCACTCAGACACCCTTTCCCTAGTCCAGGCACCCATGTCCAGCATCATCCGTGAACTCCAAAATTTATCCTGATCATTTACGACATTGTTCACCTCTTGTTCAAAAAATTTACTGGTTTTGAACACTTCAAGATCAAGCGCAAATCAACTAAGTCATGTTTCTTATTTCTCTTGCTTAGGGTTTTCACTTTATATGCTTTATTATTTGCGTCTTATTGTATTTAGCAGTTGTGTATCATATTTTACATTCAGTTACTCTACAATTAGAGTTTTTCAAAAATATATTTTTGTTAAATCATTTGGTGAACCTCATCACATTCACCTTTTACTATTTGTACTTCATGATACATCTTTCTAGCATTTCTCTTTCAAATCATTTCCCGATGACGTACTCTTGTTCTATGGTTCATTCTTGATTATTGAGGGCTCTTTTATAAATGAACCTCATCTATACGCATTTATTGGGGGGCATGTTCCTCCTGTCACATTCACGCATTACATACCATTCCATCACCCTCATTCACTACATTTGCATATCTTGGTTACATCTACTTTTGCTAGCTTATCCTACTTACATGTTGCATTTTTCTTACTGGGCTATTCAAATACCCAGTATGTCATTATTTTTATCGTATACACATGCACGTTCACTTGCTCTCTAGTTATGAATGTAGATCTTATATATTCTTACACGTTGCAATGATGTTTGGCATTGTACCTTTGACTAGTTCCACTGAGGATCCTGGGGGCATCTACATTTACTACTCTCTCACATTACATGTGTTATTTTTTAGTCATTTACTACCTCTACTTACTAGTACATTACTTTCTATTGATGCATACATGCTTTGACATACTCATTATCTTTCTAACATGCTAATGATTGCTTAATGTGTAGCATTTGCTTTGCAGGACTATATGCCACCATAGTAATCTAATATATTTTGCTTGACATTGTTTTCCATTATATTTTATTGTTTGCGGGCTATGCCTTATGTGTTGTATGTTTATTATATGCTTTTGGCTGCTTCAGCCCTGATTGTCTTGTGATAATGTGAGTGATTTCCCATGTATGAAACCCACTTTTCATGGTCTACTTTATTTGCACACTTGATTGATTGTTACATTGTCCTCTATTACATGCTTACTACTTTTTATACTAACACAGGTTGTTAGCCACTTTTTTACACGTTCCTTGGTTTCTACCATACACACCCCCTACCACCTGCAGGTATTAGTTGCATATCAACATTGGGTCCTCTCATTTGGGCCACACACTCCTACAATAGTCGTATGCACCCCAAATGATGGGGGGCATACATTGGGTGAACAAATCACCTCTACAATAGCTCAGAGCTATAGTTCAAAAATGCACAGTACAAAATCAACATAGGATATAGTTATAGAAACAACCTAGAATCCTGACTTGGGTCCTCAACACAACAAAAACACCAACACCCAGACTTAGACACTAATGCCTAGGCGCTCCTGACCTCCCTCGGGCACTAATGTCCTGGGGGCAGATACAGTTATTTTCTAAGATCAGCATTGTTCACAACAGTCTTCAGGGTTAGTTTTTATAGTACAAGCACAGTCCTCCAGTAGCATGATGCATTATATCTTTTTCAATCGGTACAACTCGGAACTAATTCAAAACAATCGAGAGAGCAGGAACAAATTAGGGATGCACCATCTACAATGGTACTTATCGGGTAGAGTCTTGGAAGGAGAGTAACACTAGACCTCTCTCCCCAATATTTTCTCATTGGCGTGAGATCATTCAAAAAAGTCACATTTGGCATGATATCACCCCAAAAACTTGTTCTTCACAGCATTTTCAAGACACTTCTCTATCCTCTTACACACTTAAAACATTAGGTGCACACTTTCCTTTTACATACTTTACACATATTTTTCATATACATGAATTTGACTACTATTTCACTCTTCTTTTACAGGTCCGTCCTTAATACACATCAAGAAGTAGTCTACAACAATGAATTCAAGCACAACAACATGTACAAAGTAGCTCATACTCTTCACCCCTAGGGTCACTTTCCTTTCCTAGTCTCCACGTTTCACATTTTTGCATCTTTCCATGCTTTAATTGTCTCTTCCACACGCTATCATCTTCACACTCTACATGAATAAAAGGTATGAATCTTCTAACTACTTTATGTTATCGATTATTCACTCAACACGTGCCTTTGGCCAATTTTTTTCATTTTTGTAAATCTGCAAAGACAAATGTTAGATCTGCAATAACTAGTGTTACAAAAAAAAAATAAAAGTAACTTGAAAGAAATACAAACCTTAATGAAAAATAAAGTTAGAATTATAAAATGAAATAAGTCAACCCACAACCAAAATAGTCCCACCATGGTCACCAAATTGTATGCCTAGATTTGGATCACCTGTAAGGATGTGTTAGTTGATATAATATAAAACCCTAAATCGATGTTACTTAAATAAAATAATCTTATGCTACCACCCTTTGAAAATGAGAAGGACAATCATGGGTTCTTTCACTGAATAGAGCGAGCTAAACTTCCATATTTTTCATCTAAATTTGCATACAAACACTAAAAAAAATGTTATTTATTTATTTTGGTTAAGGTACCTGCCTCAGTAACCTAACCCTTTTAAGGCTATAAAAGACATTTTATTGCAAAAAAAAATGAAAAAAACAATTAATAAAATAAATGATATACCTAACTCAATCGTAAACCAGTCACAAATGTGATTCGCCAAAAATCGCAAGAAGTTTGTAAGCCAATCGCGGGTGTGAATGGAACATATGTTGAAATTTCACCAAAACAGTAGTATTACGGGTTACATTGATATATGATGATCTGCTTTCACCTCTCCAATAACCTGCAATATCAAAATATGCGATAAAATAAGAAAAAAATTAGATATGGGTTCAAGTGCACAAAGAGTCAAGGGATTAGAACAAGGGGGGGTACATGTTATTTTTATAGTTTTTGACTGTATAGAATCTTTTGAGTCCACATATGTATATAATGTACATAGAAATTTGAGATGATAAGGGTTCATAGTGCATTGGGCATGTGAATGGGTAGGTGGGGTGGATAAAATTAAATGTGAGTGGGTGAGTGGTTAGCAAATGTGGCATGTCTTAAATCAATCTCATTTTTTACTTTTTAGGTGTTTTGTGGGAATAAATTTATTTTTAGGAATTATTAAGTTTTGGATTGTTTTTTATATTTTTAGCTTAAAGGACCTTATGCGCAAGGTACATTTTTTGGTGTTCACATAGACTACGTATAGTCAAATAAAAAAATAATGTTTTAGAAGGGGAGAGACGACCCCTTATAACTAAGTCTAATTTTATTGTTTGAATTCAATACATTGTTATGATATTTGTAAATTTTATGTGAAATGCTAGTTCAAAATGTGATAAGTTCAAGTTTAAGTTAAATATCCATAATTTACATGTAGTGTACACATTTATACATTTTCTCATTGGTGAACTAGGCGGATGAATCCAAACATATTAGTTGAACAGACCCATCGACTCATTTACTAGAGCATAATTTGTTTCTACAGTTACATATCTTACATCAATCCATGAATTAACCAAACTCATATTACATGTTTCACTATTAGGTGTTCATATCTTATTTGTAAGGAAACAGAATGGTATCACTCTTTTATGCATTGATTATCACCAGTTCAATAAATTCGCGACAAGAAATAATCATTTCATACCTTAAATTGGCGATCCGTTTTATTAATTTAGTGTGAAATTGTTTTAGAAATTGACTTATAATTAGAATATTATTGATTATGTATTAAAGAATCTAATATCTCTAAAATTTACTTTAAGACATGATATGATCATTCAAAGGTTATGGTAATACCTTTTGTGTTCGCTGACGAGTTAATTAACTTTATGACTTTGATGGATTAATATTTTTTATTATATTTAGATGTGAAACTTAAGGAAATTATTTAGAAACGGATAAAAAACCTAAGGAATTCAATAATTGATGAATTGAAAGTAAAATGGAAATTTTGTAATGTTAATAATTCTATATGCAAAAGCATTAATATATTCATTGTCAATATCTATATTGTTTGACTAAACATTATTGTTTATGAATTGTGTTTCAGATCAACTTGTGCTCATGAGGACAAAAGTTGATTTTAGAGGGGGAGAAATGTTATGAAACTTTTCAAGGAGTTAATATTATTAGTTCCGGCCTCCAGCAGGAATACTATACATTTCAATGTAGCATATTAATTTTTCAAAAGTGGCCAATAAGAAGCTTTTATTTTTTCCAGCTTTGTCATATTTTAAAGTTATGACTAATTTTAAACATTTTTTAAATTAACATATTTATTTTTATAGCCAATTGATTGGTGTTCAAGGGTGATGTGACTATTTTTGAGTCTTATTGCCAAAACAATTTTATAACATTTTAAGATGATAAAATTCTAAAGTGACAAGTGTCCTATCATTTATATCATATTTTGACACTATTTATGAGAATCATTAATTCAATTCAATACATGATGTGACTATTTTTTAGTCTTATTGCCAAAGCAATTTTATATAATAAACATATTATTTGTATAATTAATAATTACATTATATTAGTAATAATATTATATAATGTATATTAATTATACATAAATACTATTAACTATTTTATTATATTTTTATATTTTATAACAAACACAACGTATTTAAAATAAATATAATACATATTACTTTATTAATAAAATTTATAAATATATGTTTTATACTTTTCATTATTAAAACTATACTTCTAAATTTTGGTGGTTTTAAAAATAATTATTTATAAAAATATTAATTATAAACATATTAATTAAATTTTTGTGTCTACTCCAAACATTATAAAAGTATACTACATATATATGCTAAATTGTTATGCCACCTATTTCAATGTTCAAGTGATTAGTATACCATATCCAAGATATATGATTATGATTGCAATTTTTAGAAAGATCATTAGATAAGCCTACAATATTTTTTTGCAGTACTTAAAAGCTTCAAATAGGTAAATTGCCTTGAAACCTACAACAACATTTTACAACTTCCAAGGTCCATTTTTCTTATGTCCTTCCAGCTCTTAAGCAATAAATCGTCTAACCAATTAATCAAATTTATATCAAACTACTTGCAGCAGACATGGCAAGAACTAGCCGCCTTGCGGCTCTTGTTTAATGTATATGAAAGGTGTAAAGAAATCACGTCACTTAAGAATGTGTGAAAAAGTTACCAATGAAGATAAATAAGAAATTAATATTCCTTAATTTATATTAATGTGGGTAATAAGTAATTGTAAGAAAAAATATAAAGATAAAGATTTGTGTGTGGAAAGAAAAGTGTGAAATATAAATACCCGAATGAGGAGGAATTGTAATAAAGGCTAAAATATAAATTTGGAAAGTAAACAATTCAGGATGGAAAGACATTCGAGATTATAATAAAGTTACAATACTTAAGTGAATATACTAATTAATAAAGTATTATTTATGAATGGGCATGTCAGTTCCATAACCACCCTATAAAGTTATAAAAAGTTCTTCAAAACTTTGGAAAGGGGTATTAATAAAATTAATTGGAAGCTCTTGTGTGAAAATGTAAGGTAGAAAAGTGGGTGAGGGAAGGGTTAGACAAGGGTACACGGTACACCTTAGATGGTCTTGGTTGGGGCAAGGGGTATATGTGTGTGTGCATGTGTGTGAGCACGTGTGTGTGTGTGTGCATGTATGCACACGCATGTGTGTGTGTGTGCACACGTGTGTGTGTGTGTGGGTGGGTGTGTGTGTATGTGTGCGTGTGTACAAATTATTCTCCTCTTCACAGACGAAGATTAAGGATCTTTTCTTGGGATCACGAGAGGAAATGCAACACCCTAACCAAAGAATAATTTTTAATATGTATTATAAAATTTCTCTCAATTTAATACAAGAAAAAGTTATGATTAATTTATCATTGTTCATCTCTTATTTATAGTGCATATGTTTTAATAAGTTACGTTAAACATTGTATTTATAATATTTTTTGGTTGTATTTATAGTTAAAGAAATTTGGTTTCTCCATATATGATAAATAAATTATGTTTTTGATATCTTCCTAAGGAAAACTCACATCACAATCAAGACTCTGGAGAATGAGCTTGATAAGTGGATGCTAGCTTAAGCAATGGACACAATTTCAAAAATGGGGAAGTTGGCTAGATTTAATTCTCCACTTTCCCCTATGTCAAAGTATGTAATTTTAGATGAGGTTCCTATAAAATACTAAAATACATGAATGACATGTGGGCCTTGTTCGATTTATACAGATGATTGCCGAAGGTACACAATTTCATAGTCGATAAACACAAAACGAAAATATGTTTTCCAATCTCTATTGGTAAGTATACATGTTATACATTAAGTGACACTAAGCTAATGTATGCTAAGATGACTAAGATGATGCAAAAAGTGTTTGTGAGAAGTATTGACTTTGATAATAGCAAAATCCTAGAGGGAATTTTGCATTATGCTTATAAACATTGTCCACACGTTGAAAAATATTGGTCAAACTGTGAAGATGAACGCGAGGTGCACCTCAAAGATTACTTTGAAATGATCCCAAATCAAATAATATTTTATTTAAATTAGTAGAAAATGTTTTGCATGGAATCAAAAATGTTAAGTGACACCTGTTAGATCTTGCATATGAGCAAGTCGTTGAAAAATCCATCCCTTAGATATAAATAATATTTAAATTGGTAGAAAATGTTTTGCATGGAATAACAAATGACAAGTGGCACTTTTTGGATCTTGTATATGAGAAATTCGTTGAAAACCTCGTCCCTTAGATACTAGCAATCGTACATGAAATGTACGATGGAAACGCCGAAGGCGGTCTTTTAAAAGATTCATATTGGAAGGAGAGAAACATTGGGAGAGGAAGAGGGGTGAAGATGAAGGGGTTAGAGGGTGGAGAAGTGCGAGGGCATTGAAAATAGAAAGTAGAAACAATGTGAAATTGAAACATTGAACAACATGGCAATGTATATGGAAATCCTTTGAAGGAGACCAAGACTGTTGTTCAAGACATTACAAAAGCAATTTATATATGTATATGTGAATGTAAGGAGTGGTAGAAAAATATTGTCGAAGTGAAAATGTTTTTGTAGTTTTATCCGTAGGATTTAGAGACATAAAGATGTGGAGTGTAAGTAGCATCCAGAGGTGACGACGTCATGTGAATTTCTCCCCATCAATGATTGTGATGGCATCGTTATTCAACTATCATCGTCAAAAAAAGGGACAAGTGTGGGTTGTTGTGGATTGTGATTATATGGGGAAAATTAATCACCAACATGGGCCACACCTTTTTCAGGAATGAGATTATTCATGTCCATATAAATTGATTTACTCTCTATCTTTTTTCACCATTAGTTCCATGTTGTGAAATGCATAATTTATTTTTTGTTTATGGAGTGCATTTGTTAAAGGGGTTGGTCTCCCTATTTTTTGTGGAGGTTGGATTCATATTTATATTGAAACTAACATCCAAGAAACTAAATCTAATTTTGTGTCCCCTAGCCATGCCCATTTTCAGTAACTAGCTCCAAGTTGGGGATGATTTGAATCACTGCAAGCTTAGTGACCTCGCCAAGAAATACGACGAACAATTCCTGCCAAAGATGGGACAAAGGAATCTAGCGGTGGTGTCATTTTTCGTTAATTGTAGGAAAGCACTTCATATTTTAGTGGGGGATAGATTTGTGAATGAGCATAACAAAGCCACGTCTTTTCGAGCAAATATTGTTTTTGAAATACATTCTTTGTTATGGCAAGTCTCATCTGCAATAGAGAGGTGTACGCAACTTCACAGGAAAAGGACTCCTAATGGCGTCATTATACAAAACGATTTATATCTAGCTATTTTTAGATGTGGATCAACTGCCTCCCACCTTTATCCTCTCATGTCTTCGACCACATTTTTGTACCATTGTTGCCAACTTTATGGTTTTGTTGAGGTGGAGGACAAATCAAAGCTTACTGTAGAACATTTACGGATGCAACAATATAGCCTATTAGAACGAAATTATTTCCACCCCCTTTATATTATTTCTAGAAGGGTGTGTATATCCCTAAACGAACATACACAGTTTTCATGAGGAAGTATGAATTTGTCCGGAATTTGGCAGATGAAATGATAGAAGAGAATTTGAAGGTTGTGTCACTCAGAGAGGTGTTTCAAACGACTATTTAATGTAATGAAAATCTAGTCTGAGTCTAACATCGCTAGAGTAAGGTTGGCACCTCGACATGGCAGTATCTAGCATAGAGCACACGTAGTGCATAGAAAATTCTAGAATAGACACATCATATGATCAAGAAACCTCTCTATTAGGATGACATCGACTACAGAAGAAAAGGACGTTCTCACTTTAGAATAATTAACAAAGGGATTTTTTCCTCTAGTTCCTATCGAAAAGCAATTTCTATATAATATAATTAATTGTTCCTATGCTTTTAATTTCAGAAGAATTGATACACGCAATCAACAAGAAAGCCTTGTTTAGGACAACCAACAACATACAACCAGAACTGTTCAAAAAGAGAATTGTCGCTCCTTGTTCCCGAAAAATATATGTTTACCATCATCATCCATTGTATAATTCAATGTTTTCATCTCATGAACCATATTTTATAAAAGAGCAGTTGATACAGAGGAAGATATTATGGTGGAGGCATTTGGGCATGCCTTTGTCATGCGGGCATCTGAGGAGGGCTACAGAGAAAGGTATGGGTGTAACGCAAATTCCATGCTCGACAAGCTCGATCAACGTAAATTCCTAGGTAACCATAAAGCATTGGATTATTACTAATTTAATGTATTTTTTCATATAAAATATATCAGATATTGTAAAGAGGGCTATGGAAAATAATTCAAAATATATTTAAAAATAGTTTAAATGTGAGTCATAAATCAAATAAAAATATTTTTAAACTGGTTTATTGGATATAGAAAACCAAATCAAGATACACATATTTACTTTAGTTTATAGGATCCCTAAAATCAAATCAAAATATTTTAAATTTAACTCTCTAATTCATGTTACATCCCACGGAAAAGACGAAATACATGCATTTACTATGTATTAACCACCCACTTCAAAACCATTGAGTTTGTTTGATGAAGTGAAGGGAAGAAACATTTTTTAGAAGAATTCACTCTGAGCAGCGGAAATTGGATTTTGTTTGTGGTAATTTTTTTCATTAAATATATTTCCACTTGTGAGGTTTTCCATCACTCTGCAATGCAGCCCGCCATCTTACCGTTTGTGTTTCCATGTAAATGCATCTTCTTCTTCTTTTCCATTTGTTTGCAGGATTTTTCCTTCATTTTTTCCCATGTCCACGTCATATAAGGTTTCCACATGGTTACCTAGGTGGATCTCATCCGTTTTTCCCAAAAACAAATATTTTAAAAAACAATACCCAAAATTAGGACAAGTTTAAAATTCAACTCTTTCTCACCATGATTCATTTATAGTCACACGTCACGAGGAAAACAACCTCACATGGTCTTCATTGGTGTCACGCATTACAGCTCGTATACTATAATGTCCCCTTTTCCAGGACATTATTAATATTTATTTTTCATTTGCATTGCAACCCCTTGACATGCCTAGTGCTACAAGTGGGAGTCTCTTTAGTTAGTTCAATGTGCACATAGGTTAGTTACTTTTATTTATTTAATTAATAAATAATAAATAAAGTGCACATAGTCTTAATATTAAATATTTTAATGAGAGTTTATGTTTTCCCTCCAAAAGGGAAAGGTTGGTCTTTATTGGATATTGCACCTCTTAGTTCTATAAAAAAGGGAGGTCACATTTCCTTATAGGGTTATGTTGGATGATCATTTGATTTCACTCCATGCTTGGAGTATTGGGATGTATTCCCTAGTTCTTGCATTTTTCTCTCTCTCATTTGGAAGTCATTGAAGACTCTCTTGTTCCATTCATTGTGTTGAAGTGTCTTTGTGCATGATTTATGCTTTCTAGCTTTGGCGACTTGTCTAGAGTATTGGTGCATTATATTAAGAGTAAAATTTACATGTTATTGAATATTATGAAGGGTTTTATGGTGCTTTAGATATGCTGGTTATAATTGCATTAATTAAGCCATAACGACTTGCATAAATGGTTGTTTAGGAATGTTTGGGTGTCTATTGAAGTGGTTTAAAAATATGATCTGCAATAGTGTTTTGTAACTCCATCTTAGGTGATTTTGGAGGGGTTTCATAGTGTTTATGAGCTACTGGTTATTGCTAGTTTTATTCTAATTATGGCAACTTGAATTGAGCATCTTTGACATGTTTTAAGGATGAACAAGCTATATTTCTAATCTGATCTAAGTTGGCTTATTTTTCTGAGTGTGAGTAGCCATTTTGGGATGTTTTTTAAGGGTTTTAAGAGATGGAAATAATTTACATGTTTTATGCTAACCCTAACGAGTGGTTTGGGGATTTTGGGGGCTATTTTGGAGGGTTTTTGATGGTCTAAAAATTTAGATTTTAATATCTTTGGAAAGCTCTTGAATTATAGATTAGTATGCACTTTATTTCACGACCAAAGATGAAGTATTGAGCAAGTTATGAATTTTCCAAGTTTCAGTTGTTTGTGTTAGGGTTTTATCTACACGATTTCAGATTTTGTGGGTTGATTTGCATGCCTTCTACTTCTCCAAAAATTGTGACCTATAGCTTGTTGGAAAGCTAAAAATATGAAGAATCTTTTGACATTGATTTGATAGAAAAATACTTGATGGTGAAGGAGTTATTAATTTTTGAAGTTTGTAGTAGTCTAGTGCATTTATAAATTAATTACAACTGTAATTAATTTCAAATTTAAAGTGATTAATTTCCCAATTGGTTCTCCCATCTAATCCACCACCTTGGCTCCTTCCAACCATATTTGGGTTGTATTGAAGCTAACATTGGATTATTTGAGGTCGAACTAGGAGGGTTTGGTCCTTTTAGAGTCGATTCAATAAATTAAATTACATATTTGGATAATATTGTAATGTCCCCTTTCCTACGCCAAAGGCCTAAGGTCAATTTGAGTCCCAGCTTTGGTCATACGCAAGGGACTAGGGACGTTGGGAGCTATTGGGTATGAATATCTAGTTCAATTGTTATAATTTTTCATTGACATGAGCATAAAGTGATTTGGAGGGACTAGATGTTATGCTTTTTCGTTTAATGGGGGGCCTCATAACACTTTATTATTCTATTTCTTCGTTGGGGTCACTTATGGTACTTTATCATTCTATTTCTTCGTTGGGGTCACTTAAGTCATTTTTTGTCCCACATGGAACTCCCAACTTGAAAAAAAGGTAATGAGATGTTATAAAAGGAGGTTTGGGGGACTGATAGAGGGGATCTTTGCATACATAATTATTTTCTTTCATGTGCAACTGTTGTTGCAAATCTTCAGCTTGTGGAGTGAAATACCACAGGAACCCTAGCTTCGGTGGTGAGAGATCCATCCCTAGCTAGCAGGGTATTCTTTGGTAGTGAGAGATCTACCCTAGCTTGTCATTTTGGAGTTGTTTTTAGGGATGATTTACAGAGATATTTTCCGAGGTTTCAGAGGAAGGGTTTTGGAGACATTTTGTGAAGAAAATCAGAGGGTTTTCAGATCAGATTTATGACAGCCATTTGGGTAGAGTTTAGCATCACCTTGAAGGCTTTTTATCAATTTCCAACCCTTTTCCAAACTAGGTGACTTGTTTGGAATATTGTAGCCTTTATTTGGAGGGTTTCTAGTGGTACAAATTCAGATATGAAGGTTGGTACATCATCCCCTATATTTGTAAATTTTATTTCCAAAGTTTCATAATTTTTGCACTAGTATTCGGAGAGTTACGAATTTTAGAAGTTTTCCACCTGTTTAGGGCACGCTGTAATTTTCTGGCAGCATCCTATTATCTGAAAAATTCCAAAAATAGTTTTCTTATGTTTTTTATAATATTAACAAGCTCTCTTTAAAATTTCAAGTGATTTGAGTGGGGATTTTGGGAGATATTAATTTTCTTTAGTTCGCTGCCCTAACTGTTAAAAATCTGCAAAAACCAATATTTTATTTGGCTGCAAATTTTCAATATTTTTGTGCATTTTTAAGTGGTATCCCACAAGGGATATTTCAAATATCCCAAAAGGAATATTACATATACATAGGAAGTTGGTAGATTACACTACAGTCGATGTGCGGTGGAGAGCAGGCGTCCACGTGGTGGCCTTGTTATGGCAATATCTGCAAGGAGTTTCAGACTTAATAGTTCGAAAATGTGTATCCCATCAACACCTTTGTGGATGACATGAATGACAAAGCACTCTCCCACTTATTTTTTTATGAGATGTTGGAAGGAATGTATGTAGACATGTTTCCACAATTATATTTACAATGCATATACTTGGTCATGCTCTATTCCGTTGATTTCCTACAATTTTTTAGTTTCAACAAGCCTCCACCCAAGTGTATACGCCTTTGGCATAAAAATAAACTTCCACACCATATTAATGTATAAGGTTTTGCAAGCCAAATTGATGTGTGGCTGGGTGTGCCCTAAAAGCAAAAGAAACAGATTTCAAGTAAGGTATAAACAAGGAGACATGTTTGGAACACGACTATCTTTATGTTTGCAATAAAAAATTCACGCATCCCTCTTGTACGTGTGATATCAAACGTGGAAAATTTTATAACCTACAACATGTTTATGTCCTTAAGAATTTCTATGCTACATGATCCAAAATTTTATTTTAACTGCCATTGGAGTAGCTCCCAGTTAGAGAAGAAGACCTATAAAACAAAAAAAAATGCAATGCAATGAATTTGTTTAAAGGAGGTGAACATGGAGGAGCCTGATATTGACAGAGTTGGTGGAGAGAAGGTGGAAAGCTCTGATAAGGTGATCACTGATATTTTTTCATGTATGTCAATGAGAGACCTGGCTAAGATGGCCACATTTTGAAGAGATGGCACAAGAAGATTTTTGACCCAGCTTTTGCCCCTAACCACCACCGAAAGAGTCCTAAGGAATCAATTTATGTGGTTCCTGAGTAAAAAAATTGTAACAAAAGATGCGGCATAAATTTCACATCATCTACCACAGTCCCAAAATGGGTAGTATTTCCATAGTTTCATTTCCTCTTCAGTGTATTCCCATTCCCGTCTTTTGTGAAATTTCAACGCCTTCGTGGTTGACACAGAAGAAAAAGCATTATTGTTAGTTATTTATCTTGAACAATTGTTTGTCCATTTGCTAAGATTAGATAATAGTTATTTTATTGTTCAGTATGAATTAATTATTTTCTAATTATTGATTTCCTTTAGTGACACCTTGCAACCAAATTTGTTATGGTTGTTAAGTTGTTATGTATCTCAGTCGTCGATTGAGAATCAATCTCGGTCATTGGTTTTCTAATGAGAGTAGTATAAAACGAGGTCATTGGGCATTTGGAGTGCACAAGTTTGGAGAAGCATTTGCAGTGCTAGCAAATGAGTTTGTAAGTTTGCAGTGATAGCAAACAGTCTTGCAGTGTTAGCAAGGGCATAGTGATAGCGTTGGGGATAACAGTGGGGGAATATCAACAAGAGAAGTTGGGAGATTGTCAGAGTTCTGCCAGTAAGAGGCAAGGAATCTGTGTATCTCTTAATTTGTTGAAGTTAATATAATTCCTCATCTCTAGAACTGGTTTTCCCTTAGGGGTTTTTCCAGGGACAATTTGTCCAAAAATATTGTGTTCTTTGTGTTACGCATTTCTTTCCGTATTTTTATTAGTGAAGTTGCAGTTGTGTTATTTTTCAATATTAGTTGTGAATTATTTTTCGGCAATTAAATAATCTTTAAAGATAGGAGATCAATAATCAGTGACTACAATAGAATTTTCACACGGTATCAGAGTAGTGTTAAGGGTAGAAAAAGGTTTGCCCTAGGAAATAAATTGAGGGTTTCTATAACCTAGTTTGATCTCTTTAAATTATTTTTACTTTTATCCTTTGAGATGGCTTTAGCTGATTTGAGAGATCAGGACATATTAGATGATGCCTCAAATTTTTGGTGTCTGGAAGGCCAAACTTTCTTTATTGTTGGAAGAGAATGGTATAAAGGATTATGTTACCATTGTTGTAACTGTACCTACAGACGCAACACAACTTGCAGCATACAAGAATGAGGATGCCAAGGTGAGGAGGATTGTCCTTGATGGTTTCAAGGATCATATTGTTCCACACATCTCTAAGTTAGATACGGAGAAGAAGATGTGGGATGTCATTCTGAATCTATACCAGAATGCTACCACTAACCGGAAGCTGATTCTCAGAGAAAAGTTGAAGAATACCCAGATGAACAATGGAGAAGACGTTACAAGTTACCTCACCAGGCTTAGACTCGTCAAGGATGAGTTAGTAGTTGTTGGAGATAAGCCACATGATGATGAGCTAGTAAGAATAGCCCTAAATGGGTTTACTAAACAGTGGGATGTCTTTGTTCAAGTTGTTAGTGGACGAGACACCTTACCAAGTTGGGATCGACTATGGATTGATTTCACTCATGAGGAGTTTAGACTAAGTCTTGTCAATGGGGCCAACAAGAGTCAAAAAAGTGAGGGAGAACAAGAAAACGTTGCCCTAGCGGGAAAAGGGAAAGCAAAAAAGGGATTTTGCAAAGGATCAAATTCTCAAAGTGAGAAGAAGAAGGACATGTCTAAGGTCAAGTGTTATGGATGTCACGAGTTTGGCCACTATGTTAGTAACTACCCGAAAAGGAAGAAGAATGATAAGAAGGGAAAGAACCAAGTGGCGGCTTTAACAAGTGCAGAGGAGCTCTCTAGGAGATTGGAGGACGAGTTTGCGCTCATAGCTTATATGGTCAGCTCAACCTCACAGTGTGTTTGGTATATAGATAGTGGGGTGTCATTTCATATGAAAGGAGTTAGAGAGTACTTCTCCAATTATAAGGAGGAGGACACCAATATCAAGATTTATATGGGGAACTTGTCTAAGCTCAACCCAGTTGGGAAAGGGATTGTTCAGTTTCAGAGGGAGAATGGAAAGATAGTTCCACTTCATGATGTCTTGCATGTGCCAGGCTTAGGTATGAATTTGATTTATGTATATGTTCTTCAAGATAAAGGGTATAATGTACTTTTTAGAGGGACACATGTCTTGATTAAGCAAAAGGATTGGAAATCACCCATAACTATTGGAGTTAGGAGTGGTCACCTTTATAGGTTACAGTTTGATACTCCTAAGGCACTTATGAGCAGCAGTAATCCTAGAGATCTTGGAGAGCTATGACATAGGAGGATGGGCCATATTCATCGCGAAGCACTTAAATTGCTTCATGAGACAGTGACATGTGTTCTAGAGGTGAGCACAGAGCATGATGATATATGTAAGGGATGTGTGTTGGGGAAGTTTATGAAAGCATCTTTTCCAATGAGTGATAATAGATCTAAGGGTGTTCTTGATCTAGTACATTCAGATGTATGTGGACCAATGTCGACAAAGTCTCTCAGAGGATATGTGTGCTATGTTACCTTTATTGATGATTTCTTCAGGAAGACCTGGATATACTTCTTGAAGACCAATGATGAGGTTTTCAGTTGCTTCCAAGAGTTCAAGGCTCTTGTGGAGAACTCGACAGGAAGGAAGATAAAGGTTCTTCAGTCAGATAATGGAGGTGAGGACAAAGGAAATGACTTCCAGGATTTGTGTACCAGAGAAGGAATCAAGAGAGAGTGGATGGTTCCTTACAATCCACAGCAGAATGGAGTTGCTGAGAGGAAAAACCATTCTATATTAGAGGCAACAAGGGCTATGCTACATGACCAGGACATGCCCCGCTACCTATGGGCAGAGGCGTGTAGTACAACAGTTTACGTTCAGAACAGGGTTCCACACAAGGTACTAGGGAAGATGACACCAGAGAAAGCTTTCACAGGGAAGAAGCCAGATGTAGGTCACTTCAGGATATTTGGGAGTTTGGCATATTGCCATATTCCAAAAGATACACGTACCAAGTTAGATCAAACTGTAGAGAAGGGGTACCTTGTTGGGTACATTGAAACTTCAAAGGCATATAGGATTTTTATTCCAAGGAACAGAAGAATTATTGTCAAACGTGATGTCAAGTTCATGGAGGACAAAGCGTTTACAAGGTCTAGATATTTGCTAGCAGATGATCAAAGTGAGCAGCCAACAAAAGCTCCAAGTCCGAGTTAAGGGCAGCAAAGCTCAAGTACAGTTACTATTACAAGCATAGACTCTGGTAGTGAAGATTCATAGAGTATGGAGCAACCGGTGCAGTAGGATATACATCTAGAAGATATAGAGGTTGATATTTCATCCTCTACTATTGGCAGCAAGAACCGTGAGGTTCAAGACACACGAAGGGATACTCAGGAGTTTGTGGGAGCTCCTAGGAAGAGTACGAGACAGAGGAGAGAACCAGCCAAGTTCAATGACTATGTGGCATTAGTCAGCTAGTTGGTAGATAGTGAACCTTCCAGCCATCAAGAGGCTGCACAACATCAGGTATGGCGAGATGTTATGGTTGAGGAATATACTTCAATAATGCATAATGATGTGTGGGAGGTAGTGCCTAGACCAACAAATAGGGTAGTAGTTAGATCACGCTGGATCTTCAGGATAAAGCACGATGCAGATGGTAGCATCGAGAAATACAAGGAAAGGTTTGTGGCAAAGGGGTTCTCTCAGAATGAGGGAATAGACTATGAGGAGACATTTTCTCCAGTGGCTAGGTATACTTCTATACGAGTTGTAATCTCATTTGTAACGCAGATGGGATGGCAGATCCATCAAATGGATGTCAAGATAGCATTCCTTAATGGTGAATTGAAGGAGGAGGTATACATAGAACAACCAGAAGGCTTTGTAGCACACAACAAAGAGATCCGCATGTGCATATTGAAGAAAGCCTTGTACGGACTCAAGCAGGCCCCTAGAGTGTGGTATGAGCGCATTGATACATACTTGCAAGAAATGGGCTTTGTGAAGAGTGAGGTAGATGGTAACCTCTACTACTTGGTGGTTGGGGGCGAGGCTCTCATTCTTGTTCTATATGTAGATGACTTGTTTCTTACAGGTATATTAGGGGTCATAGAGGACTGCAAGAGGGACCTTGCAGCAAAGTTCGAGATGAAGGACTTGGGACTCATGCACTATTTTATAGACATGGAGGTGTGGCAGACCGATGGAGAGATTTTCCTTGGTCAAGGGAAATATTGTATTTAAATCTTGAAGAGATTCGAGATGGAGTATTACAAAGCCATGTCTACACCTATGATCACTAATTGGAGGAAGGTAGATACATCTAAGGACAAAGATGTAGATCCCACCTTATACATGTAGTTAATTGGTTCGCTCATGTATTTGGTCAACACCAGTCCAGATATAGCATTTGCAGTCAACTCTCTTAGTCAGTTCATGGTTGAGCCAAAGAGAGTGCAGTGGACAGCGGCTAAGCATATGTTGTGTTATTTACGTGGTTCAGTTGAGTATGGGATCAGATATGTTTGAGGTGACGGAATCAAGTTGATAGGCTATATTGCCACAGATTGGGCAGGCAGTACAACAAACAAAAGGAGCACTTCAGGGTGTTGTTTCAATTTTGGATCAGGAGTTGTTTCTTGGTTCAGCAGAAAGCAGAAGTCTGTGGCTTTGAGTTCATCAGAAGTAGAATACATTGTAACTAGCATGATGACATGTGAAGCTATATGGCTTCAGAAGTTGCTAGTGACCTTGTTTGGTCATAAGGTTGAGACTACTGTGATACACTGCAATAATCAGAGTTGCATCAAGTTGTCTGAGAATACAATGTTTCATGATAAGTCTAAACATATATATATATCAGGTATCACTTCATCAGGGATTGTGTATAATGAGGTATTTTTCAGCTACAATACATACCTACAGAGGAGCAGGTTGACGGGTCGTTGTATTACCAGTCATTTAACCAACTCATAGACAAGTTGGTGTCATTATAACCAAGGCGGTGTCTAAAGCTGTATGCAAAAGGAGAAAGGAAAATTTTATTCAACAATACTTCTTCCTAAGAAAACATACAGAAATTAAACATGTATAAAAAAGAAACACACAACAACTAAACTACTAAAATAGATCTGTAGTAAATAAATTATGCCAAGAAATAACAGAAAAATCTTCCTCCTTGGGGAAGAGTGGCTTTGGCCATTCTCTCCCTTTGGATTTGGAGAAACTACAATTAACTTTTAAAACTGCACTTGTATTGATTCAAAATTAATTTACAAAATATGCCCCCTTTTCCAAATATATGGAAGAGGTATTTATAGACATTACTCCTAGTTTACTTGGTCCACACTCCAAGAACTAACTACCTATTCTTGGGTGGATTTATTCAAAGCAATAATTACTAAACAAACTTGACTACAACAACCCACTTATCATGGAGAATATTTCTACAACTCATCCCTTTAATCTAGGAACACAAAGTGGGAGAGTACTTATTCAACATTCCTAATACTACTCCATCATTTGCTCATCCTTGAAACATGGAGAGAAAAATGGGGAGTGCTAAGTCCATGACTTTGACTTCTTCTTGGAATGCCACATGCATTCATGACTTTGGATTGTTACATGTTTGGATCTATATTCTTGGTTGATGACGTGGAAGCAAAGAGTAGGCTGAATAGTTCGGTGCTCCTTTACATTATTTTGGAACAAACCAAAATACTTTCACTAGCTGGGCGTTTCCATAGCTACGTGAAGAATTTCCGTAGCTACGTGAAGAATTTCCGTAGATGGGCATTTCCGTAGCTGTGTGAAGAATTTCCATAGCTGCGTGAAGAATTTCCGTAGATTCGTGAATAATTTCCGTAGCTGGGTATTTCCGTAGCGTGTGAAGAATTTCCGTAGCTGCGTGAATAATTTCTATAGATGCAATCTATGAACTTGGAGTATAGTTGTTTATGACCTATTTTCTACACACTATTGCATTCCAACTTTAGAAGAAATATCAAGAAATAACAACAATTAGATTGCAAATGGATTTATAAAGAGATGATAAGATAAATCCTATATTCTACCTTAAATATGATATATATTATTAAAACTTCATCTAAATTCACTTGAAAGCTTTATTTTGAGAGAGAGAATAAGAATATTATTTGGTGATATAATGAAACATATTTTGGTCTCATCACAGGTAGCAGACATTCTGACTAAGGCATTGGGGAAGGCAAAATTTATCTTCTTCAGAGATAAGATGGGTGTCATGCAGAACAACTTCCTCACTAAGAGGGAGTGTTAGTTTGTTAGCTTGGACAGTTGTTTGTCCATTTGCTAAGATTAGATAATAGTTATCTTATTGTTAAGTATGAATTAATTATTTTCTAATTATTGATTTCCTTTAGTGACACCTTACAACCAAATTTTTTATGGTTGTTAAGTTGTTATGTATCTCAGCTGTCGATTGAGAATCGATCTCGGTTGTTGGTTTTCCAATGAGAGTAGTATAAAAGGAGGTCATTGGGCATTTGGAGAAGCATTTGCAGTGCTAGAAAATGAGTTTGTAAGTTTGCAGTGATAGCAAACAGTCTTGCAATGTTAGCAAGGGCGCAGTGATAGCGTTGGGGATAACAGTGGGCGAATATCAGCGGGTGAAGCTGGGAGATTGTCAGATTTCTACCAGTAAGAGGCAAGGAATCTTTGTACCTCTTAATTTGTTGAAGTTAATATAATTCCTCATCTATAGAACTGGTTTTCCCTTAGGGGTTTTTCTAGGGACGATTTGTCTAAAAATATTGTGTTCTTTGTGTTAGGCATTTCTTTCCGTATTTTTATTAGTGAAGTTGCAGTTGTGTTATTTTTGATATTAGCTGTGAATTAGTTTTTGGCAGTTAAATAATCTTTAAACATAGGAGATTAATAATCAGTTACTGCAATAGAATTTTCATAATTATCCCACATATTTTTTGATGGGATGTCGGAAGGACTGGACGTGAACCTGTTTCCACCCTTCAATTTTCAACGTATGAACCTGGGCATGCTCTGCTCCATTAATTTCCTGTAATTTTTCAGTTTCAACAAGCCTCCACCCATCTGTATATGCCTTCGGCGTAATGAATTAGTCTGGGAGAGATATAATGACTCTTAAAGACTGAGCCAATGTAGTCATAAATTGTAGTCTTGGTTGGTTACACAAAATAATTGTTGAGTTCAATCTAACAAACTGTCACCTCTTCAGAGATCACGAATCATCTTGTGCACAATCTTTTTCTTATTTTGTGAGGCATTCTTCTCTCATGAGTAATGTTATAAACAAAGTTAAAAAGTAAAGAAGCTAAAATAATGAGAAAACACTTAAAATGTCACTCATGATTGCAAGGGCCAACGAATGAAGAATAATCCAAAGTTAGTATTCAAGATAAGAGGACAAGAAAAAGAGAGGGCCCATGAATATACACAAACCTACTTGTCCAATTTCTTCTTCCACCAATCTTAAATTTCCTAGACTAATAGAGAACACCGCTATGTAGTTTGCAATCTCTTATCAAAATTACAATCATGTTCTCAAGACTCCAACTTCTCTCAAGACATCCCTTATAAAAATCTTGTTACAAGCAACAACTAGATCAGTCACTACTTAATCACCCTCCTCCAATAAATTTCAACTCAAAAATTGCTCAAATATTCAAGGTGACTCTTTTGCTATTAAAATGTCAACATAGATCCATGAGGTGGTTAGGAAAAGGAAACAAATAGTGAAGACCCTTGCTCTATATTATGAAGTAATAACATTCGTATGCACTTCACCACAACCTAAAAAGCCTAAAGTGGTCTCCAATATCACTATTGATGATCAAAAGATATGTATGCTGAAATAATTGTTCTTAAGGGTGATAAGAACAAAAAATATATATAAATCAATATCTATCATATTTCAAAAGGCTTATTGGGAAAATTCACCAAGGAAGGTGATATAGAACATGAATGTGATTATTTGAACACAGTGATTGAATGCAGGGAGAGATATAAGAAGTAATTAATCAAGTACAAGGAAAACAATGAATAATTAGTGGCATATATGTTTAGCACCTTGTTAACTCAATTGGAACATCCTCGATGTTTATTCCTCCCAAATTTCACTTTCGAACAAGGACACACTTTCTATAGCTAGTGAGATTAGAACATTGGGAAGAGCAACTAAAACATGGCCCAAGGTCATGCTAGTGCATGGATTAACACTTATTGATGAAGTAATGAGAGTCGTTGATAAGATCTAAACAGGACTACCCATGCTGAAAGGATTTGAAGCCATATTTGACAAAGAGTTGACACTCACAAAGACTATATTGCTTGACTTCGAGAAGATGATGTAATTGAGATTCTCTTCACTTATTTCAAAAGGATCCCTCAATAGAGATGATAGTGGTCTCCATATTGAGTGGTTTAATGAGTTCAATTTCAAGAGGTAAGTACTAAAGAACTCTAGGGCACAATTTAATAGTATTAAGAGCAAGAGCGGTGAGGTTTTACTCAGTATTTAGGAGTTGATTGAATAAATCTCTTGCAATTCTACCATGAACAACTTTAGATCAACTCTACTCATAAGCTCAAAGAGCAACTGACAAATATGGTCAAGGGTGAGTTTTTTACCTTTGGAGTCCACTCTATCAATAAGTTCATAAAACTCCATACCTTGTTCCAAGAAATAAAGAATATATTCATAGAGTATTGCCTTATTCCTAAGTTGTTTGAGGCAATATAAATCATATGTGAACTTTATTTCATGGCTCCAAATTCATTGAAATTGTGAGATTGAAAGAATCACTTGAAAATTTCAGAAGATCCAAGATGGTGAAGAAGAACTCTAAAAAAGAGTTTATTGAGATAATCAATACAAAAGAGTCATCTCCTCTAGAGACACTAATTAAGTGGGGTCCACTTTATCTAAATTGACGATATATCTTATTATGTTTTCAATATATGTGGTTGTAATAAATGAAATCATTTTAATTTCATATAAAGTGGTTTTTTGTTGGAAGTTTACCGACCTTTTCTAACTACATTATGCATTATAAAAAGGAGTCTATTATTGATTATAAAATACTATTAATGTTATTTGAAATTTTGTATAAACGAAAATAAAATTTTATATTTATTTTCAAATTACAAATACAAAGATATTTTAAAACTTTATGTTTTGAAATCTCTTTAATAATGCATGTGAGTTGTCATACTCCTCTCGCCATTCCCTGCCTCGTGGCAGTGCCAACAATCAGCACGAGGCGGTGGCCGCTGGAGCCTTTCCTAGCACCGCTCATTCAGTTGCGCTCATCACTCCCCTCGTAGCCATCCTCATCCTCAAAGGTTCTCTCCACCGCCTTCAGCTCACCATCAAGGTTGGGATATACCCCGCCGCTCAGCCAACACAGTTGGGGCTCGTCGTCTGTGCCCAAGCCTCACTCTCATGATGGATGGAGTCTTCCTCCTCTGTCGAATAAGTTTCCAAGGCTAACACTTGTCATTTCACCTTTTCGGGTCCTTGTTGAAGAGACTGAAGAAGGAAGCCAATTTGGCTCAGGATGGGATGTGCCGAACTCAGACTAAGATTTGTCTGGCTCTGGTTGGCATGATTAAGACCCGCCCTTTGTAGGACAACAATTTGCAATAAAAACTTAATTTTTTGTCTTTGATGTACTGATACTTTTTGCTCTCCCTCATTCCTAGGATTTTTTTTCCTAGTTTGTTCCGTGACTTTGGGGCGTGCTTCCACACCATCCAATTTTTTTGTGAATTATCTTGTATAATTTTACTTGTTAAATTACTATAAAATCGTATTCATCAAAAAAATCTCTTTAATAAATTTTACTTTTGAATACATATCAATAAAATATATTTATTTTCTTTTTAAAATACAATTTTATTTGTGTATATTATTTTATTTTTTTTGTGTTTTTAGTCTTTTTCAATGAAATTGAAGAGAACCTTCCCTTGAATATAGAAGTGTATTGTTTTGTAAAATACACATATCAAACTGATTTGTTTGCATGCTAGCCTAAATCACCTTAATGATTTATGAATTGTAATTCTTTTTGTACAAAAAGGTGACTTGGCATGTGTTATGAGGAACAATTGTTATATGTTTGCATGCTAGCCTAAATCACTTTAATGATTTATGGATTATAATTCCTTTTGTCTAAAAAGTGACTTGGCATGTTTCTCTACTTAATGTTAAGGGGGAGCATTGGGGTTTTTAATATTAAGCATGAACCCATTTTTTATTAAAACCCACCAAAGACTAAAAGTTGTGGCTTATATTTAAAACATTATATGACATATCCCCATGGTAACCAATGTAAGGTGACTGATAATTCAAATTTGAATTATAAAATTGTCCCATGCAACAAGCCACCCACCTCCTATAAAATAAGGTGATCTCATTTGAGATTGGTGATAGTGGTAACACACGACAGAGACAATACACAACAATATGATACTGTGAGTAATAAAGAGAATAACATGATGCAAACTTGATCTTTGCCTATGAGCGAATGTTAGTGACAATTTGTAATTCCTTATTAAGGTGTAACAACATTGGATATGTCAGAAATAGTGGGAGTGTTGGGTGAAATTAAATTCTCAACAAAGATAAGTGATAGTTTCAATGGTTTTTTTTTACTGAAATGTTTTCCCACTTAAATCTTGTGTCCCGTGTTCATTTGTAATGTGTTATGGGTTATTTACATTAAACTATAACGCACTTTGTAAATCCACAATCTATGTTTAATACATTATAATTTATTGTACAATCATAAACTATAATCCTTTAAAAATTTATGGTGGATATATAATGCGTGTTTATTATTTATCCCCACATTTCTAACAATTGGAACATCCTCAATGTTTATTCCTCCCAGATTTAAATTTTAGACAAGGACACTCTTCCTATAGCCAATGAGTTTGGAACAATGGGAAGGGAAACTAAAACATGGCTGAAGGTCATGTTAGTGAATGGATCAACATTTATTGATGAAGTAATGAGAGTTGTTGATCAAATCTTAGCAGGAGTACACACACTGAAAGGATTTAAACTCATATTTGATAAAGAGCTGACACTCACAGAAACCATATTGCTTGATTTCTAGAGGATGATTTAATTAATATTCTCTTCACTTATTTCAAAAGGAATCCTCGATAGAGATGATACTCGTCTCCATATTAGGTGGTGTAATGAGTTCCATTTCAAGAGATGAGTATCAAAGAACTCTCAGACACAGTTTAATAATATTAAGAGCAAGATTAATGATATTTTACTTGGTATTTAGGAGTTGCTTGAAAAAATATTTTGTAGTTCTATCACGAAACACTTTAGATCAACTCTACGCAGAAGCTCAAAGAGCAACTCACAAATATAGTCAAGGGTGAGTTTTCTACCTTTGGAGTCCACTCTATCAATAAGTTCATAAAACTCCATGCCTTGTTCGTAAAAACAAAGAAGATATTGATAGAGTATTACCTTATTCTTAAGTTGCTTAAGGAAGTTAAGATCATATGTGCATTTTGTTTAAAGACTCCAAATTTTATTGAAATTGTGAAATTGAACGAATCACTTGAAAATTTTAGAAGAGGCAAGATGGTGAAGAAGAACTCTCAAAAAGAGTTTATTGAGATAATCAATACAAAAGAGTCCTCTCCCAAGGAGACACTAAATTTAAGTGAGGTCCACTTTATCTAAATTGGTGATATATTTTATAATTTACCTTAAAATACTTCTTAGAAATAAAGTTGTTTTTAGTTAAATTATTTATTGATTTTAATTAAATCAATTTATTTTGTTTTCAATAGAGGTGTTTATACTAAATGAAATCATTTCAATTTCATATAAAGTGGTTTTTTGGTTGGAAATGTACCTAATTTTTCTAATTACATCATGGATTATAAAAAGGAGTTTGTTATTGATTATAAGAGACTACTAATGTTATTTAAATTTTTTATTGAAAGTGCACTTTTATATCGATAAACTCGTGAAAAAGTACACTGCAGTTTCAAATCGAAAAATTTGGGTGGAGAAGTCACACCTGAGAAACATCAAACCTAGCAACACATGTCATGGGAAATAAGACCGAACGAAGCAATTACAAAAAGCCATGAGGGAAACCAACTAAGCAACAGAAGAAAACATGGCAGTTGGAGGAGGGAGAGGATAAGGTGACTTGTGCGAAACATCTCCCCAACCCAAAGCAGGGGGGTCATCAGAGGTTGCCATATGGTTCAAACTGTTGCCCTGCTCGAGGGCCATAAAGTCCTTTCGATCTAGAGAGATAGCTAACACCAAGTGTGGGAATTTATCTGGGGGAAGAGCACCCCGTATAGAGCCAAAATTTGAAGAGGAAGAAGGCCACCCAGAGCCACCACCATAATCGAGGGGAGGAGCCCCCAAGCCAGAGCTGCCACCATCTTTGGAGGGGGAGGAGCCCCCTACCCGTCCCTATAACCGAGTCACTAAAAAATACCCTCATCCTACCGCTAAGGGGGGGAGGGGATCCACCAAGCCTGAGAGTGAATCCGTTTCCAGGTGCCTTGGTCACGGGGCCGAGAACTAGAACAAGGTGGAGAATGGAGAAGTGCCCCAAACCTCTCGCAATCCAATTGACAACTGTAAATCCTGACTCCAACGTCTTTGTCAGCGCCATTTCTTGTCAGATTATTGCAAATATCAAAGAGTGGAACATCCTAAGCATCCTTTTAGACCTATCACGTCACTTTCATAATAATGCAAACACTTTATTTGGGATCTGATGCAAAAAAACACGTAAAACCCCAAGGTAACGTTGTTATTTTAGCAGTAATTTGGTGGTCGCAGCAATTTTAGTGGCACGACTACTACACACTAATATTTAAATAAATAGAACATTATGGGAACCGTGCTAAATGGAGGTCAACTAATAGCCTTCTAAAATCATACCCATTATGGCTTAAGGAAAGGTTGCACACAGAGACAAATCAGTAACCCGGATACCTCCTCATTTTACTAAATACAAATTAATTGATTAGATATGTATCTTCATCTGGAGGGTTCAAATGTCTCGGCAAGGAATGAAAACCACATCCTACCACTATTTTTTTTGTTGTATATAGAAGACAGGAAAAATATTGGGGATCAGGAGGCATCTAATGTCTATATATATTGTTTATTTTCTTCTTCCATGAACCTATGTTGCATGTAATGTAACCTTTGCAGCTTCATTTCTAGGGTAGACAACTACCACTTTATTTCCTGCTCTTTGTCTTTTGATGAATCGATTTAGACAGTGAAAATGCCAATTTTCCTGATATCCCACATACTATCTCTACAAGTTTTGCCTCTTTCAATTCTCCTCTATGTGAAATATCATGTTTGTCTTTTTTATTCCTCCTACAAGTGCTATATAGGAGTTGTAAAAAAAGGGGGGGTTTCTTTTGTCTATTATGATGTCTGGGGCATCCTCCTGAATGATGAAGTTTGAAAACTGTAGATGCTCTCAGGAAAGTAGGGAAAGTTAGTTTACCAGCAGATTTAAGCGAGAAGATTGATCTTAGAATTGAAGTTAGACATAACTATGTGAAAATAGTGAAGAGTACGAGTTATACATAAAACTAGATCAACTAAAAAGTCCTGGTTTGAAAGAAAGTAGTTCATTCTTGTCTCATAGATTCATCATATTGGGCAGACTATATCTCTCCTTGCCATAGGCTATCTTCAAATATTAAAGATGAATTATTGGCACTCATTTATCAGAAGAGGACATATAACCAGGTTCAATCAATAATTAGTATTGAGCTGATGAGATAGTGGATGTGTTATTATCTAGTTGAAGATAATGTACCATTAAACCTGTATCTGAATTATCTGAGGCCTCTTAGCAAAGCCTTCCTGGATTTGCCAATAAGTTGTTTGATCCAAATAAAGTCTCTATAATTGAGTATTGGGTTCATTTCTAGTGTTCCTTATTCATGCAATGGGTTATGCCAATAATCATCTTGTGTGCATTACAAATTCAACCTTCATATATCAGGAAGCAGTAGTAGAAGAGGATATTAGAGGGTTTGGCGACCTTATTGGTGGTTGGGAATCAAGGAAAAGACACTAAAATTGTTTGACTAGATGCCTCCTAGATACATGCTCTCATGGATTTTTTTGGTGGCAAGATGCGCACAAAGTGGAATTTTGAAGAGAAATGAGAAAGCTGCAAACTGTTGTCGGAATTATCGAAGCTGATGCGGTCTCGTCGAATGTGGGGATCATGAGTTTTTGCATAAAATGGTATGGTTTTCCCATTTTCGCTTACACTAAATCTTGCTTCATCATTTCTATTTTTTTTATAATTAAATGTTGAATAATAGGGAATGTAATCCCAACAATTGACAAAAATCTTACCTTGAAGCGAACTCTTAAAACATTAAAAGGAAAAAAGGATCTCAAAATTCATGCGCATGGAGCGCCACACCCAAACATAATGCAAAACGAAACTCTTTGCATGACCCCTAGTAACATGGAACACCTTAGGGACCCTTAACCGAGTTTTATGAAATTATTTATCACTCTTGCAAATCGTATTCGTAAACCCTCTTAGCTCATCAATCTCTTATGGTGACATGGTCGTTTTAATAAAACACGATTGATTCTAACTTACAGTTGTCGCTTAGCTTCAGTGAAATTGAAAACCACTACCTCCTACCTCGAGAATGCCAACAAGAGGATTGTAACCCACCTTCAGTTCAATGAAAACTCCTTCAAAAACTAGTTTTTGAAGTAGGTTTTGGGGTCCACTGGTCGTTGTATGACAACAGTTGCTAACACAATTACAATAACTAGCCCGAAGTTGTCCTTACAACTTGAGCTCTGATCGTCATAATCAACATCCGTCAGCCACGATGAATTATTTATATATGGGGAAGTAAGTGGGAATCATAAAAATTCATGATCAAACTTAGCACGAGAGTATTTAAGACCCAATTTGTAAGCACTTTTGTTGTTTGGGCCAGTTTTTCTCAACTTGCTACTTTAGCTCGAACCTCCTTCTAAGAGTCGTGTTTGACTTCAAACTACGTGTGTGACCTCGTAATACCATTGCAATGCTATGTAAAATTTTATTTGATCTTTTATCTTGTATAAATGAATTTTTAAATGTATGGTGATTTTCGCTCTCCATCCTCTTCTCTCTCTAGAAACAACTATGATACTTGGTTGTTTTGAAAACGTAAATGAATTTGGAAATGTGAATTGGTTTGAAATGAAATGCTAATGGACATGAAATGCAATTGGTTATGACATTGTGAATAGAAAATAAAATGTCTCTTAACTTTCTCTCTCATCCGTACTCTCTCTCTAAAACAAAAATATTAAGTGCTCTGATGAACACGTGGATTTATGCTTGAGTGTAGGGGATTTCTATACTCAGTCTTAAGACTGGCACAATGTTGGTTGCAGGTACTCCAAACAAGAGGAATTTTATGGATGTGATATGTTGTAATTAATGAGTTATCATTGTAAAGTTATATTCATCTTATAATACATGTATTACCATACAATACTGATATGTATTGTTGTTCAAAGAATTGTTCTTTGTATATTTTTAAAAGGGAATACCAATGTGGCTCTATTTTATAGTGTCGAATTGAATGTAAAGTTGTACTTAATGTTGTATCTATATTATAAAGATATTAAACTAATCCTTTGTTATGTTAATTATTGGTTTATTTCCTTAACACCCCCAATGCTAGGTAGTATCTCATCTCATGAAAACTATCGAAATTAAAATAACAAGTTATAATGCCTATTGTACTTCCTTCCCCCATTTGAGTCTTTTTCCAAGGCATAAAACATTGATCATGTTAACAAAATACTTTGATCTCATTAATCATCTTCATGCTTAGTATTGGAGCTCAAATAATCTCACCCCTTTTTCGTTGAGTAATGCCTTCAAAGTCATCGTGGCCAGTTGATCTGTTTTAAAATCTGTATGCCTCTATCTTGTGAAAATCCCCTCTTATGGTTGAATGATCCTAAAAGCTAAAAAATATTCCCATAAACTTGGTGGAGGGTCAAGGAAAAAATTCATAAGACGCTAAAATAATAGCCCCCCCACAGAAGATAAGAAGAGTGACGATGTGTTTTCCCGACGCACCTTTGAAAAGGTGTTGCATGGCGTAACCCCCCCCCCCCCCCACGCCAGTATAAGCATTCACCACATGGCTTATGCACGGCAGGGAAGTCCTGGTAAGTTGAAAAGTAAAAGAAAGGGTGAGGATGTGGATGTTGCCACATGTTATCTAGGTGCAATTTTCTAAAGTAAGGTCTTGCAGAGGGAAGGATATCCCCGCAAGATGAGAAATAGATCCCTAGAGGTGATGTTTGGGGCTGTGTAACTCAAGGGTAATGTTGCAAACTAAGAAGACAATGCAAGGGGGATTGCGAATCACAATAAGATAGGTTTTATTCTCTAGATGAGATAAAACATGTTCGAAGTGATGCAATACACTAAGAGGTTGAGGTAAAACACATGATTGCAAACCATTGAAAGCATAGTAACAGTTTCTTTTCATTACTGGTGCCACTACTAAGATAAAGAGTTTTTAATACATGAACATAACATAATTGCATGTAAAGAGGTGAAAATTTAGATGTGAAATCATTTGAAATTAGTGTCACATGTAATTTAAAATGCATATTTTATAGAGGCCCCAACCCATGGTAAAAGGGTTCATTTACATAATTAGAAACAAAGGCATAAAATACAAACATAATTCTCAAAGGCCCTTCACTCCTTCATAATCCCCCCTCTCAGTAGAGGTAGTTTGTTTAGTAGCTTATTCTTCCATAACATGAATTCATTAGAGCCCTATGTTATTTAGATAAACACGTTAGACACTGCTAAATCTTGTGACATCCCCATATCCATTAATGAATCAAGAGTAATTTTAGGTTCATGCATGACCTTCTCCATCACAATATTTTTTTTGGTATGAATAAACCCAGTCTAGAAGATCTCATTTTTGGTTCATGTATGACACTTTTGTATACTTTTTGAGAACAGACTGAGAATGAACGACTAGAGTGGTTAAAAGACAAAGGAATACATCAAAGGGGCCATGAGGAATGAGATACTTTGAGCTAGTTTAAACTTTCTATCTCCTTGTAAAGGGTATATTTTCTCTTAGGGAAGGGATTGGATGAGGACCTGAGAAGCCATGCCATGATAAAGGAACATAACACCCTGAGTGAGAAGACCGAGCTACAAACCTACCCATGTTATCCTGAGTAGAGGAGATTTCTACTCTTGAATGATGAGAAAAAATGGACAACTCCTATTCTCTGTCTGAGATAATGATTAAGGGATGAGATCTTGATTCTCCCTTTCTCTTTCTCAAATATGGTACTAGCATTGAATTTGGTTGTAAGGGTTCAGGTATTGTCTTTCCCTTCTCTAGAAAGGCAATCCTACGCTCAAATTCAGCCACCTTGTGAGAGATGGCAGGCACAATATCAATGGAAGATTTTTTGTATAACACATAAAATTCATTGGGAATATCATTTAATAAAAGTTATTGATCACGTAAGAATGGGAATTTAAAAACATTATTCCTAGACACTTGGGGCCTCCTTTCAATCCATATTTTCTTCAGGTCTTCACAATCCTTTAGATGTTCTTATAGAAAGAGATCAAAATACATGAATTGAAAGGATGCAAAGATATGATTGATCCTAAATAGTGTTATGAGAATTGTGATCTAGACCTACTGATGAGTCAAGGGTCATGTAGTGACTCCTGAACATTCTATGTCAAACAAGGCCCTAAAAAAGCCTCATTAGGACCACACAGGTTGAATATTTAATTAAAATCTTCTGAAAAAAAATCATTCAAACTATTTTCAACATGTATTCTCGCCATGTCTCTAGTAGAAGGTTATGAAAAATTTCCTCACGTACAAGATAAGAAAACTAATGCATCATGGTGATGGGACAAAGATGGGTTTTATAGTAGAAGTGGTATAAATTGATTGAATTGAATGAAATTGTTTGCACTTGATAAAGGAAGATCTTGCTCAACTCGCATCAGGAAAATTTGAAGGTTGAAGTGAATCTAGAACCATGATTGGTGAATTAATTGGATTTGAAAAAAACCACATGGGATACTTAAACCAAGACAATGTCAGAAGAAATATATGGCATCCAAGAAGTATCCTCGGATAGTAGATGAAAATTATTTGTCACTTCAAGTCACCTTGGAGTGCTCAAAGGATATCAGAAGAAACCATCTAATTAGTAGGTGGAAATAATGATGAAAACATCAATCAGAAGCAATGACATGATATTCTAATCATATATGATAACATAAAAGTGAAAAAGGCCCGTACTCTTCACATCTGGAAGAGCCAAATAAAATATTTTCATAAAAGGTTTCATTGATAGACTTAGTATTTTGTAAAAGTAATATGTATTTTTGAAACGTCCATGTTTGTGGGGGGAAAATTGAAAGGAAAATGGGGATGGAATTGTATAAAGGCCATGAGAACACTCTCACAAAAGGGGGGTTAATATTTATTAAAAAGAGAAAAGAGAGAAAATCCATTTTTCATAAAGACTTATCTGAGAAACCTGTTAATTTCATGAGCCTTCAAAATAAATCATATCAAGATGGTTGAAAATGACTAGCATTGAGAATCTAAATGAAAATTTACCTTGCTGATGAATTTGATGAGCCCTGAGTTAATTGTATTAGTCATGAGCATTGTTTTGTCTGATTTCAATTTGAAGATGTTCCAAATAGTTATCCATGTTCATGTCACAATCTTATGTTAGGAATTCCTCTAAATCACAAAGGATTTTGTCCTTGTGGTAGTATTGTGGCATTTGAAATTATGTTGTGAGAAGATATTTCATTTCATTATGCAATAAATAATTTAAATTCACTTAAATTCCATTTTGTTGATACAGATTATTGTTAGCTTATGAGTGTATCTTAGGTGTGATGAACTAGGGATTTCTGATGTCTAGTTGAGTCTTTGACATGAGATTTTATGTTAAATTCTCAAAGAATGTGTAAAACCATGCATCTCTAGGGATTTCATGGGTGCACACCTTCTAGTTGAAGTTTCATTGTATATTATTTGAAGTGTTGTTATCATCTTGCATGGAAAATTTTCCAGCATTTGTTAAAAGTTCCCAATAATCTGGTATAATCCACTTAATCCTACTTAATTCCCCCACAAAATCCATCTCTAAATGATTAATAGTACAAGACTTACCCCTTCTTGCACTGTTTGTCCATAAATTCTTGGGAGATTTATTGAATTTACCCATCCCTTTCTCAAAACATGTAGAAGTAATCAGGTTTTATTGTTGTCTTTAATAACCTAAACCTTGTTTGAGAGACATCTGCATTCTCTAGCGTGAAGAATTGTTAGAGTTAGATCATGTTGCATTGACCATGTATTCTCAAGGTTTTCCCTCAATATCATAGAAGGATAGTCAAATATTGTTGATCCATTTCAAATGTAGCTTAAAAACTGGGTCCTCTCACTCTGGTTGAATACACAACCTAAAGTAGGAGGGTAGGTCATACCCTCAGCATGGTGTTATCCAACTTCTCCACGCTTGAGTGCAAAACAGTCAGTTAAATCCATCCCTGGCTACAAAACGACTGAAATTATGATATATCTATCTCTAAGCATCATGCCCTTCCTATTGATGTTGATCATGTCCTTAAAGGGAGAACCGATTTGGCTACCCACATAAAGGAGGGAGTTACGATGTAACCTAAGGTGAATACCACTGTAAGATGATAGAATAGGTGAATATTTAACCTAAATTGTATGTTAAACTGGGGATAAGTGTAAGGTTCATTTGATTGGTAAACCTTCAGTAGTCAACTATGGACTGAGGAACTAAAGTTCATCATAGGGTGGTGAGTGTAGTGCGTATAAGACAATGCAATGATGAAATACGACCATGTGATGAGTAGAATATGATAATACACGGTGTGTAGAATGTAATAAAAGGTGTGCAGAAATGTGTAAACTGTAATGTATAATGTGTAATGTACTATATGTAGATAGATTAGTAAATGTGGTGTATTAGATGGAATAATGCTAGACTCGAGTGTAATGAAGACTAGTATTGTATGTAGAAAATGTATGATATAGAAACACATAGTGTATGATGTAAGGATGTAAGGAAATATACATAAATACCTGTTATCCAAATTTCCCCCCCAGAAAAATTAATCAAACATGACCTTGCACAAAAGAAATTCAAAAAGGTCAGTTCAATCATGGGAGCCCACATTTCAAATCCAACAGTCGGGTTACAGGTGGGCTCTACAATGGAGGAGCAGGGTCGGAAAGGATCAAACAACGTCTAAGAAACCAGAGGCCATAGGAGGAAATTGGGGAAAGGCTCGAAGTTTTCAGACTTAGCCGCATACGATTCAACTCGATGCCCAAACTGCCCAAATATAAACGAACTCACGAAAGGTTCCACATGTCAGCTCAGTGAAATTCCAAAAGGTGTAAGAGAAACAGTGTCTCCAAATAAGCGTACAGCTTCCACGTGTCTAGAACCCAACATAGTTGCTCCTAAATAAGCAGAAGGGACCCAGCCAAAAAATAGAGAAAGAGGAGTGGGCCTTAATTCGCTAAGTATAAAGCAAGGCCGTAGAAGCCACCACATGTCTCAACGGCGCAACTTCAAAGGATCAAGAGAGGAGGCTCCAAATTTGTGCCAGCTCTCCACGTCTACAAAATTCAAAACAGAGACAGAGTTGACCGTTTAAATCAACTAAGTATGAAAGGACCGGAGGAAGCCTCCACGTGTCTTAGCGGCGCACCTTCAAGGGTCGAAGCCAAAGATGGTTCCCCAAACGAGTGTGGAGCTTCCATGTGTCCCAAGCCCAAAAAGAAATCAAGGGGAAAAACTGACCATTGAAAAGTCTAAACAAAGCAGAGCTAGTGGAAGGTGCCACGTGCCTCAATGGTGAAAATTCAAAAGGCGCAGCCCAAAGGCTAGTCCCAAATGAGAGCAAAGCTTCCATGTGTCCAAGGTCTGAAATGGAGATAGTGTCGGTAGTTGAAAGTCTCAGGGCAGCGGAAGCCTCCACGTGTCTCATCGGCATGACTTCAAAAGGCGTGGCCCAAAGAAGGACCCTGAACTATCGCCAACCTGTCACGTGGTCAGAGCCTGAAAGTTGAACTGGCCCCAAATCGGCTAAGTATAAAAGAACTGGCGGAAGGTGCCACGTGCTGACTCAGTGCAACTTCAAAGGTAAAATATAAAGGGATAGTCAAAAACAAGTGGAAGCCTCCATATGTCTCGAGTCATACGTATGGCCCCGCCAAACAAAAGGGACTTAGCCAAAATACAAAGAAACAAAGCAAGGCTACGGAAGCCGCCACGTGTATCATTGGTGCAACTTCAAAAGTAAAATCCAAAAATGGTCCCCAAACATGCGCCAGCTCTACACGTGGCCATGTTTCAAGTCAAAGCGGGAAGGCGGGTTGTCGGAGGCAGTTTGAATTTTTTGGCTTTGTTTCGAAAAGGTGTAAAGTATAAAAGTAAGCCACACCTCCTTCGACGCCCAGAAAAGCCACATGTAAGACCTAAATGACATGCAGAGAGGCTGGCCTTGGAAGGATTTTTTGGCAAAAGTGGGTTGGTGGGCCTGGGGAGACTTTTCACCCAAATGGAAAATCTGGGCCGTCGGAATCGAAGATGAATTTTGGGAAAATGTGAACAGTTGCGTGGGCATGCGATTTTTTTGCAGTTTTTTGCAACTTTCATAAAAGTGTGAATTTTGTAAGAGCAGGTCCGTGAGCTGGAGGAGGTGTTGTTCTCCAAATGGAAAAAAGAGAAAGTTGCGGGCTTGTGGGGCATTTTGCTGAAAAGTGTATTGCAGGCTTATGGGGCTACAAGGAGTTTTTGCACTTTTATTATTTTTGTGAAAAAGTGCACAGAGTGTAGTTTTGGGCCCGCGGATCTACATTTTACAAAGACTGGTTTTTTTGCCATTTTTGCACACGGATCTCGTTTCAGAATATTTAGATTGGCCATATCTTTTGACCAGAGTGCTTGGAATTTGCAACAAGATTTGGTACCATTTAGAAAGATCACGATACCTCTTCTATGCCATAGGAATCATAAATTATTTTTTTTAATAGGCTTTGATGGGTGAAGTTTATGAAAGTGTATTTTATGCCATTAATGAAGGATCCGATTACTTTAACAACTAGATTAGATCTAATCTAGATTTGTCTATTATTTCCCTCTCCAACACACAAAACTAGGCATGGGGGAAAAAGAATTGATAGATTATAGATGGATTTTTAGGTCATTGATGGTTGGTGGTTGAGTTTTAAGAGTAGAATCCAGTTTCTCTTTTTTCTCTCTAGTTTTCATCATCTATATATTGTAAACACTTCTCATTTGAGAAGGGGAGACATTGTGGGTGTGGGGAAACTCTGTAAAATTTGTTTCCTGACTCCATTTTGAGTTGTAAGCCTTCTCCTATGCCTAGGAAAGTAGATTTTATGCTTCTGAGCATCCATGTAATAGTCTGTTCATGCCTTATAGAGCAATAAAATCATGTTTTTGTGGTGTTCTTCAACCCTTTCTCATGTTTTATTGTTTCTCTGTGCCTCTTTCATGTTTGTTTCTTGTGTTTGTTTGAAGGTCATGAGATGTCCTGTTTCGTGGAGTTTCATGGCGGATTTGGATTGGGTCACATTATCTTACCTACCCTCATATCCTGTTTTAAGATCGTGCTTCATGGAGTTTCCCTCAATTGCAGTATTTAACCACTTCTAGGTTTGTGTAATTTCTGACCTAGTGTAGGCTCCCTTTCATCTCTTTCTCTCCCCTATTTTATCCTTACTCAGGATTAGAGTATTATTTCCTGCACTTTAGCTTTTCTAGTTGTATCACAACTTACCTTCTCTAGGCTCTCTTTTCCACTCTTTCTAATGTCTCTCTCCTGTCTCCTTCAGAATGGTTAGATTAGGATTAGATTAGGTTATGCCTACACTAGAGTAGCTTGTGGTGGGTAGTTTTAGGAAGCAAGGAACCAACCTTCTCTCGAAGGTCCATGTCATGTGAGATTCACCTTTGGAGTCGCACAACTTGAGAGATGGTCCAATGGTAAACAATCACAATCTATGAATGCCCCATTTCAAACTTCATTCATCTTTTCTTCATTCTATCATTTCCTTCCATCCCATGTGCGAAATCATGACTTCATTTCCATCTAACAGTTTTTGGCACACTCGTAGTGGGATCCACGTCTGAAGCACCTTACAACTTCATCTTAGAAGGTTCGGTGTGTTCCTATTAAGATTCAGGCTTTTCATAGGCACATGTCAAGCAGTATGGCTATGGACTTTATCTAGTCAACAAACCAAGCATATAAAGTTTCATAACCTTCTAGGGAACCATGTTTCATCCATTTTTTATCATATTTCCATTGGAGGCTTGACATTCATTCAAGTTTTGTAGTCATGAATTCTTTCCCGGTTGCATGGAATTATCATCTGCAACAGGAAGGACTGTCTTCTTCCATCTCCACAGTTTTAAAATCCTCCTCCGAATTCATGGTTTATAATGATGCCCCATTATCCCAAAAATGGATACAACACACGTTTTTATAACTAATGATGTTTATGAAGAATAACCTTATGTAGATGACGGTGGAAACTCCTTTTCTAAAGCTAATTTTGAGAGGTCAAGTGCAAGCCCCTCATTGCTGAGATGGATTTCATGATGCATCTTAGTGCTCAAGTCTTCTCCATAATCCCTTCCAGAAGTCTGAAATTGGCTACAAGAAGTCCCTTGTCCATGGGTCGGCCCTATACAATAGGCTGGTTTAGCTCCAACCTCATAAATCCTGAACTTCATCAAATTGAAGATGTTTCCACTAGATTATCAGATAACTAGCCAAGTGATGAAACAAGAAGAGCTCAAAAATCTAGCGTGCTTTTGATACCTTCTGAGCTTGGCCATCCTCCCATTTGGGATTCTAAGTCCCCTCTGCCTAGCTAAACCATAAATGAACAGACCACCTACTAACTGCCCCTTCCCCAGCTAACGATCATCACAGTTTAAGATGACAAAGAACAAGATAAGATGAAGAAATGGCAGTGAGTCATGTTTGCAATTTATTTGAAGACTGGGAAGAGGAAACCATATGGGTGAAACTGGAAGAAATCAATCAGAGTTGAAGAGATGAAAAATTAGTTAGCTTTCATTTGAAGGGTGATTTGATTGATTTTAGAGGAGAACCATACATTTTTAGAGGCTTCAAGTTCAAGTACAAAGAAAGTCAGAGAAGAACCTTCAGTTCTTCCTCCCACTTCATCCCCTTCAAGCTCTAATGTTGAAGAAGAGTTTGAGCTTTCAAACCTTCATGTTTCACAATGAAAGGAGCCATGGTGATCAAGTGTCAGAAATAAAGGAAACCATGGAGGAGGTCGAGCACATGCAATAGGACAATAAGGAGGTAGACTATCTATCTGACTTGGAAGATTACTTTGATGGAGAGGATCTTGAGGAGATCACATCATTTGCTCCTCCATCATCCTACATTCCAAGCACATGAGGTCCTGCTACCATGAAGGAGAGAATTCAAGGACAACAACTTATGTCTTACAACATATCCCTCTTGAACCAAGGTTGGAAGATCATGAATCTTCCATGTTCTTCTCAGGAGAAGGAAGGAAAGAGAAAGAGGATGTCATCATCCCTCTCACATCATCCATCCAGGAAGGTATAGCAAGAAGAATCCATTTTTGGAGTTAAATATCAGAATAATGGGGACATTCAAAGAACCAAACCTGTGCCCAATCAGGTACTTGGATTCATTGGAGCCAAGGGAGAAGACCAAAACTAGTCATGCTTACTTCTAAGCATGAGGATGAGTATCAAAGTACCAAGTATCAGCAACAATACCTCTTGGAATCTAAGTGAGTAGAGCATCTTGAAGAGGTATTTGTCTCTATTTCTAGTTGATACCTTGATGATTTCGAGTGGAAGATCAATCTTGTAGTCAGTTTCCACTCCTAAATTATAATTGCCATATTAAATGCTAAATCATTTGCATGGCTACTACATTTTTTTAGAAAGGGAAGATACTTCTCCCTAGTGTCAGGTTATGTTTGAGGATTTGTTTAGGGGTAACTTAGGTTCTTATTCCTCTAAGTGGTTACATGTAGGAGTATAGGAGTAGATTTTTCTTTCAATAGAAGAAGTGCTTTTGCACACTCTGCATGTTCCACTTGGAGCATGTATGATTTTCAGTTTTGTACATAGTGTGTGTTGTGGTGTTTTGTTTCTCATGCACATTCTATATCCAGGGATAGGTGAAAGCCCCAGGTCAATTAAAATTTTCTACTCTCAGAACCTCATTTATCAAGGTTTTCTTATGAAAATTGAGAGTGCGGACAATGGGGTCCAGATTTAGGGTCACCAAGTACAAGTAGTTCGGGCTCAAGTTTTTAGGGAGAAGATCAGTATTAGGCTATCATTCACGAATCCATGTCTAATGGATGCTTGAAGGCTACTGGTCTCTTCATCTAGTAGGAAGATGTCCCTGTGAGTCGCCAAACTGTTATCCCAATTTTTCCCCCAGCAAAATTGATCAAACATGACCCTGCACATAGAAGAAAATCTAAGGGTCAGCTCAGTCATGCGAGCCCACATTTCAAATCCGAACAATCAAGGGTCCACAATCTGTGGGCAGGTCTACAAATGGAGGAAGCAAGGTCAATGAAGGGATCAAACAAAACGTCACATGAGAAACTAGAGGCTCAAGGTTTTGTAATTATCAGGAGGAAAATTCAGGGAAAGGACTCAAAAAGGTTTTCAGACTTAGCATCTAACATACGAGTCGACTTGTGGGCCAAATAGCTAGACTTGCAAAAGATAAATCATGCATTACGTTGAAAACTTGGTAAGACAAGTTCAAAAGGTGCCAACATGGCTCAATGGAACCTCAAACATGTAAAGAGTGTGACCACATGTCCCAGTACTCGGTGATAGAGTCCCAAAAAATACAGGCAGAAACAGGTGTCTCCAATTTCTTAACTAAGTGTGCAACTTCCACATGTCCAGAACCCAAACATAGTTGCCAAAAAGGTAGAAGGGACCAAGCCAACAAAATAGAGAAAGAGGAGAGGGCCACTTAATCGGTTAAGTATAAAGGGTTACTGGTGGAAGTCTCCACGTGTCTCATTGATGTCATTCAAGGGTAGTAATCTAAAGGTGGGGACTTCAAACATGTGTACTAGGCATTCCATGTGCCCAGGTCCGAAAAGGGACAAAGAGGGCCGTCAAACTAGCGGAAAGAACCGTGTGTCAAGCTCGGCGTAACTTCAAAGGAAGAATCAATGGAGTGGTTACCAAATGAGCGTCTAAATGGTCAGAGTCAAATTCAATGGGGTGGAGCAGGCCCAAATCGGGTAAGTATACAAGGGTCAGTAGGTGCCTCATGCATTGACTTAGTGTAACTTCAAATCGTAAAATCTAGAGGGATGCAGGTCGTCAAACAAGTGTGTTGAGACCTCCATGTGTCCCGAGTCAGACATATGGCCCTATGCTAAACAAAACAGACTTAGTCAAAAACATAAAGCAAATAGAGAAAATCCACGGAAGGGGAGCCTTCACGTGTCTCTTTGATGCAAAATTCAAAAGAAAAATCTAAAAGCTGATCCCCGAATGCTCACCAGCTCTACACGTGGCCATGTTTCAAGTCAAAGCGGGAAGGAGGGTCATCGGAGGCGGTTTGAATTTTTTTGGGTTTTGTTTCGAAAAGGTGTAAAAGTATAAAAGTAAGCCGACACCTCCACCGATGCCCATAAGAAGCCATGTGTAAGGCCTAAATTACATGTGGGAGGCGGGCCTTGGAAGGATTTTTTGCCAAAAGTGGGTCGGTGGGCCTCGGGGAAGACTTTTCGCCAAAATGGAAAATGTGGGCCGGCGGGCCTGAAGATGAATTTTGGGAAAATGTGAAGGTTGCGGGGACTTGTCAAAGGAACATTTTACTACAACTTTCAGTGCACATTTTTTGGCCTGTGGGGCTGTGAGGAGGTTTTGTGATTTGCCACTTTTTGCAAAAATCTAAAGTTTCTATTTTTGGGCCTGCGGATCCGCTTTGCAAAGATTACATTTTCGGGCAATTTTGCATAGTCTCGATGCAAATCTTTCAGACTTTTGCCATATATTTTGAATGGAAGCTCGAATTTGAGCCCAGATAAGACTTTTTGGAAAGGTCTCCACACCCTCTATGTCATGGAAGTGATAAAATATTATTTTGAGCAGGAGCTTTTGATGGGTGCTCAAAATTAGGAAAATGTCTTTCATGCCATTAATGAAGGATCCAATTACTTCAACAACCCAGATCTGATTTGATTTGATCCACCTTTCTTCCTTCTTCAACATGCCAAACAGAGACATGGGGAACTAGAATTGATATATTGTAGGAATGGATTTGTAGGGCATTGATGGTTAGTGGTTGAGCTTTAAGAGTATAATCAAGTTTCTTTTCTTTCACTCTGGCTTTCATTCGTCTATATATTGTAAACACTTCTCATTTGAGAGGGGAGAGACAATTCTGCGTGTGAGGAAACTCTGTAATTTTTGTTTCCTGACTCCATTTTAAGTTGTAAGCATTTTCCTACATTTGCTTGCTAAGCAAATTTTATTCTTTTGAGCATCCATGTAATGGTTTGTGCTACCTCATAGTGTAATAAAATCATGTGTTTTTGTGGTGTTCTTTAAACCCTTTCTCATTGTTTTGTTGTTTCTCTATGCCTCTCCATCTTCATATTTTTTTCATGTGCATGTATTTCACCTTTGTAAAGGTGCGAGTATGTTGTGTTTTGTGGAGTTTTAATGGTGTATTCAGACCTAGGTTTGTGTCACTTCTACCTGACCTCCCTCATCTCTCTTTCTTCCCCTATTTCATCCTCCCTCAGGAGAGCATCTAGCAAATTTCCTTTTCTTATGTATCACTGCTTAGTGTAGCCTCTCTTTCACTCTTTGTCTCTCTCCTTTTCTCCTTAAAATAGTTAGATTAGGATTAGATTAGGTTATCCTTGCACTAGAGTAGCTTATGGTAGGTAGTTTAGGAAGTACGGAACAAACCTTCTCTGGAGGGCCATCTCAATTAGGAAAATCCCACAGCTTGAGAGATGGTCCAATGTTGTGCAATGACACCGAACGCCCCACTTCAGACTCCAAGGTCATTCGGGGATGCTGTGATTTTGCACTAATAATTTTGGCACACCATGTTGGGATAGGTTTGAAGCAACTTTCCACTTCATTTACTCAAGTTGGTGTGTTTTTGGTGAGATTCAACCTTTGGAGGCATATGGAAAGCACATCTAGTGACTCCATCTGGTCAAAAACCCAATCTCTGAAGTTACAGACCTTTTCCATCGATTTCCACCCATCTTCATTTATATTTTCTTCCATCCCATGAAGTTGTGCAATCATGACTTATTTTCCATCTTGGAATTGACACTTGCAGCAATGCAGTCCACCTCTAATGTATTTCACAACTCCTCCAGATTAACATTATGATTAGATCCAAAATAATCATGCTTACCCATATGAGAAGTGTAAAAATAATTTTGGTTATGGCAGCTTATTAAGAACAAGGGGTATACATATAATGATAAAAACTACATGGTCAACAATGCTGATCTGTTGGAGAAGATTGCAAAAAATGGAGGCTGACATGGTTCAGTCAAGGGCTACAATACAAATGAAGGCATTCAGGATTGGCTGTAGGGGAGCTTTTCAATGGGAAGGCTTCCATTTTCCAAGACATTCATGAAGCCCTGTAGCAGAAGCTTGATTTCATGGTTGAAATGCTGCCCAAGCTTGCATAATGGACTAAGGAGATTGAGGCTTATCTTAAGTTGGATACAAGACACTCTTTCCCTCAATGGGTCCAGTCAGTTTCACCAAATTGTTGTCCTTCATTTTCTCTTTCTCAAACTTTATCATTATCGGCATGGTCAATCCAGTAAAAGCCCCTCACTTGCTGTCCCAAGTGTTGATTTCCCTTCTCCATCTCCTAGTCTATCCATCTCATCTTGGAATTCCTCTGCCCTTTTCCCTTCCAAGCTAGTCATTCCCTTAAAGGCAAGTGCAAGAGATGGATATGGGCATTCCATCTCCACCACAAAGTCAAGTAGCTCAATAATAGTAGTTGAAGTTGGCTATCTAATGTCTCCTCTGTACATGGGTTGGCCCAATATCCAGGTTGGTTTAGTGTCTAGAGGAAGATGAAAATAAAACAACTGAGCCAAGGGTTGTAACCCCAGAAGAGCCAGGAGTGGAAGAAAAGATTAGAAGGTTGGTGAGCTTGGCTCTCAAAAATCTGAGCATTACTTCTAGACCCCCTTGATGGTTCCAGCCAACAGAGGAGGTCAAGGTTGAAGAGCCAGTGGTGGCCTAAGGTTGAGTTTGCTGTAGAACAAGAACAAGAACAAGAACCTCTACAAGAACAAGCCTGATCATCAATAAGTGTTCATCATGAATGCAGTGCCCATGTCAGGAACTTTATTTGATGAATGAATGCTAATCTAATGCAATCTGCACAATCATCTACTGAAGGAATAGAAACAATCAACTCTAAGTCTTATTGAAGAGCCTGTAACTAGAAGAAATTAAATTAGAGTTGAAGCTCACTTAATGAAGAAAACATTGTTGAGTATGTTTTTCTTTCATTTGAAGGGTAACCATTTGAATTTGATGAATCCATGGCTGGAAGGAGAACCATACAGTTCAAAAGGCTTCAAGTATAGAGTAGGCCACAGAAGAGCCTTCAATTCTTCCTCCCACTACATCCCCCTCAAGCCCTTATGTTGAAGAAGATTTTGAGCTTTCAAACTTCATGTTTCAGAGATGAAGGGAACCATGGTGAGCAAACTTCATATCAGGTAAAGGATACCATGGAGGAGATTGAGCACATGTAATAGGATAGAACAAGGAGGTAGGTTATCTATCTAACTTGGAGGATTTATTTTATGGAGAGGTGCATATGGAGATCACACCACTTTATCCTCCATCATACACCTTCCAAGAACATGAGTACTACTTGCGATGAAGGAGAGAATTCACGGACAGTAGCCTATGTACACTTCACAAAAATCCTCTGTTGAACCAAGCTTGGAAGATCATGAATCTTCCATATTATTCATACAAGAAGGAAGGGAAAGAGAAAGAATATGTCACCCCATAGCTCTCACACCATCCACCTAGGAAGATCAGCAAGAAAAATTCACTCTTAGATTTGAATTTCAGAGCAGTGGGTGCATTCAAAGGACAAGAACTGTGCCCAATTAGATACTTGGATTCATTGGAGCCAAGGGAGAAATCACAACCAGTCATGTTTGCTTTAGGGAAAGAGGGATGAGCCTTAAAGTACCAAGGATCAGCTACAATGCCTCTTGGAATCCAAGTGATCAACAGAACCTAAAAGAGTTATTTGTTCTTATTTCTAATTGACACCTTGATGGATTTAGAGTGGAGGATCACAATTATGCAGTCAACCTTCCACTCCTAATAACAACCATATTCAACGCTAAATCATTTTCCTGACTGCCCCTTTATAAGGAAGGGAAGGTATTTCTCCTTACCTAGTGGCAAGACTTTTTTTAAAATTTTCCTCTCTCTCTGGGGTTAGTGTAGGAGTAGGAGTAGATTTTCTTCTCAATAAAACAAAGTTATTTTGTACACTCTGCATATTCCACTTGGAGCATGTATGATTTTTAGTTTTTGTACATAGTGTGTGTTGGCGTGTTTTTTTGCTCATCGCGCAGTCCATCTAGGGATAGGTGAAAGACCTAGGTCAATACAATTTTCTACTCACAGAACCTCATTTTCAAGACTATCTTATGAAAATTGAGAGTGTGGACAATGGGGCAGGTTCAGGGTCACCAAGTGCAAGTGGTCAGGCTCATGTTTCAGGGATAGGATTAGATTTTTGTTTACCAAGAAGACTCCATGCCCAATAGATGCTTCAAGGCCACTTGTCTATTCATCTAGCAGGTAGATGTCCCCGTGAGTCGCTAAACTGTTATCCAAATTTTTCCCCCCAACAAAATTAATCAAACACGACCCTGTACAAAAGAAAATCGAAGGGTCGGCTCAGTATTGCAAGCCCACATTTCAAATCCAATAGTTGGGTTACAAGTGGCATCTACAATGGAGGAGCGGGGTCGGCAAAGGATAAAACACTGTCAAAGAAACCATAGGCTCACAGGAGGAAATCAGGGAAAGACTCGAAGTTTTCGGAGTTAGCCGCATATGATTCAACTCGAGGCCCAAACCGCCCAAATATAAAGGACCTCACGGAAGGCACCGCCCGTCATCTCGGGGTAAATCCAAAAGGTGTAAGAGAAACAATGTCTCCAAACAAGCACACAACTTCCACGTGTCCAGAACCCAACATAGTCGCTCCTAAATAAGCAGAAGTGACCCAGCCAAAAAATAGAGAAAGAGGAGCGGGCCTTAATCGGCTAAGTATAGAGCAAGGCCACGGAAGATGCCACATGTCTCAACGATGAAACTTCAAAAGAAAAATCCAAAAGCAGTCCCCAAATGTGCACCAGCTCTACACGTGGCCATGTTTCAAGTCAAAGCGGGAAGGCATGTCACCAGAGGTAGTTTTAATTTTTTGGCTTTGTTTTGAGAAAAGGCATAAAGTATAAAAGTAAGCCGCACCTCCGCCGATGCCCAAAGAAGCCATGTGTCAGGCCTAAATTACATGCGGGAAGGCGGTCCTTGGAAGGTTTTTTTTCCAAATGCGGGTTGCCGGGCCTGGGGAAGACTTCTCATCAAAGTGGAAAATGCGGGCTGACGGGCCCGAAGATGACTTTTGGGAAAACGTGAATGTGCTAGGGCACAGAGGAAATTTTTCCCAAGTGTGAATTTCGGACCTACAGGGCTATGGGAGGTTTTGTGATTTTTGCGTCTTTTCGCAAAAAGCGCAGTTTGTATTTTGGGCCCGTGGATCCGCTTTGCAAAGATTACATTTTCGCCATTTTGCACAGTCTCGTTGCAAAATCTTTAGACGGCCATATATTTTGACTGGAAGCTTAGATTTGAGCAAGAGAGGACTCTTTGGAAAGGTCTCGACATCCTCTATGCTATAAAATCATAAAATATTATTTTTAGCAGACTTTTATGGGTGAAAATAAGGAAAATGTCTTTCATGCCATTGATGAAGGATCTGATTGCTTCAACAACCAGATCAGATTTGATTTGATCCATCTTTCTTCCGTCTTCAATACACCAAATAGACATGGGGAACCAGAATTGACAAATTATAGGTGGATTTATAGGGCATTAATGGTTGGTGGTTGAGCTTTAAGAGCATAATCGAGTTTCTCTTCTTTCTCTCTAGTTTTCATCACCTATATATTGTAAACACCTCTCATTTGAGAAGGGGAGACATTCTGAGTATGGGGAAACTCTGTAAAATTTGTTTCCTGACTCCATTTGAGTTGTAAGACTTCTCCTATGCCTTGAAAGTGGATTTTATGCTTTTGAGTATCCATGTAATGGTCTGTGCACCTCATAGAGTAATGAAATCATGTTTTTGTGGTGTTCTTCAACTCTTTCTCATGTTTTGTTGTTTCTCTGTGCCTCTTCATCTCGTGTTTGCTTCCTATGCATGTATTTCATGTTTGTAGGCGTAAGATGTTGTGCTTCATGGATTTTCGATGGTAGATTTGGATCTGGATCTGTGTCACTTGTATCTGACCTCCCTCATCTCCTTTTTCCCCTGTTTCATCCTCTCTCAGCAGAGTATCTCGCCACTTCCTTTTCTAGTGCCCAGCAGAAGCTGCACTTCATCACCAAGATGTTGCCCCAGATCATGGAGTGGGCAGGGCAAATGGGGGCTCAAAAAGATAGTGTGCCTTCCATCCCTCCTGCATCCATCCTCTCATTTTCTTCCAAGTCCCCTCTTCCTAACTGTACTATAAATGCACAGCCCCCTACCAACACCCCTTCCCCAACCAGTGTCATCATGTTCGACGACTATGAGATAGTTGAAGAATGGCGTGACTCATACGACTCCGACTAGGAAGAGGAAATCATAGGAGTGCATGTTCCAGAGAAAACTCATTTAGCTCCAAAAGGGGCAGTTCTAGATGAGATTGAGTTGCTTGTAGAGGAAAAACCACGCGCACCACATCTTCACGCGCCCCAACCTACATGCACTCCCCTTCAGAAGGAGAACCATACAGTTCTAGAGGCTCCAAGTGCAGAGTAGGCCACAGAAGAACCTTTAGTTCTTCCTCCCACTTCATCCCCTTCAAGATCTAATGTCGAAAAAGAGTTTGAGATTTCAAACTTCATGTTTGAGAAAGAGGGGAACCATGGTGAGCAAGTTCCAGACCCGAAGGACACCATGGAGGAGGTCGAGCACATGCAACAAGACAATAAGGAGGCAGAATGTTTGTCAGAATTGGAAGATTGCTTTGATGGAGAGGATCCTGAGGAGATCACATCATTTGCTCCTCCATCATCTGCCTTCCAAGCACGTGAGTCCGATACCATGGAGGAGAGCATTCAAGGGCAACAATCTGTCTTATAACGACCCTCTGGAACCAAGGTCTGAGGATCATAATCTTCCATGTTCTTCTTAGGAGGAGGAAAGAAAAGAGTATGAGGCAATCATCCCTCTCCCATTATCCATCCAGGAAGGTCTACAAGAAGACTCCATTTTTGAGTTAAATATCATAACCATGGGCACATCCATCGGATAAGACCGTGCGCTATCATGTACTTGGCTTCATTGGAGCCATGGGAGAAGCCAAAATCGGTCATGCTTACTTCAGAGCATGAGAATGAGTATCAAAGCACCAAGGGTCACCATCAACACCTCCAAGAGTCCAATGTAAATTAGCATGAGGAGGTATTTTCCATTAATGTTGATACCTTGATGATTTGGGTGGAAGATCGGCCTCTTGTCAATTTCCCACTAATTATAACTGCCATGTTTAGTGCCAAATCATATACGTGGCCGCATTTTTTGAGAAAGGGAAGCTACTTCTCCCTGCCAGTTGCAGGATTTGTTTGAGTTCCCTTTTGCTCCTAGTTAGCGTAGGTTAGTTTAGGTTTTTTTTCAGTAGAAGAAGTGCTTGTGCACACTCTGCATGTTCCACTTAGAGCATGTATGATTTTTCAATTTTGTGCATGGTGTGTGTTGTGGTGTTTTTGTTGCTCATGCGAAGTCCATTTTTCAGGGACATGTGAAAGCCCCAGGTCATTACAATTCTCTACTCTCAGAAATCAAGGTTTTCTTATGGAAATCAAGAGTGCCGACAACAGGGCAGGTTCAGGGTCACCAAGTGCAAGTGGTCAGGCTCATGTTTCAGGGATAGGATTAGATTTTTGTTTACCAAGAAGACTCCATGCCCAATAGATGCTTCAAGGCCACTGGTCTATTCATCTAGCAGGCAGATGTCCCCGTGAGTCACCAAACTGTTATCCCAATTTTTCCACCTGACAAAATTGATCAAACATGACCCTGCACAGAAGAAAATCAAAGGGTCGACTCAGTATTGCGAGCCCACATTTCAAATCCAACATTTGGGGTATAATTGGGATCTACAAGGGAGGAGCGGGGTCGGTAAAGGATCAAACAACCTCAAAAGAAACCAGAGGATCACAGGAGGAAATAGGGGAAAGGCTCAATGTTTTTGGACTTAGCCGCATACGATTCAACTCGAGGCGCAAACCGCCCAAATATAAACAAACTCACGGAAGGTGCCACGCATCAGCTCGGCGTAATTCCATAAGGTGCAATAGAAATAGTGTCTCAAAACAAGCACGTAGCTTCCACGTGTCCAAAACCCAACATAGTCGCTCCTAAATAAGCAGAAGGGACCTAACCAAAAAATAGAGAAAGAGGAGCGAGCCTTAATCAGCTAAGTATAGAGCAAGGCCGCTGAAGATGCCACGTTTCTCAATGACGCAACTTCAAAAGCAAAATCCAAAAAGTAGTCCTCAAACATGCGCTAGCTCTACACATGGCGATGTTTCAAGTCAAAGTGGGAAGGCAGGTTGCCGGAGGCAATTTGAATTTTTTGGCTTTGTTTTGAAAAGGCGTAAAGTATAAAAGTAAGTCACACCTCCACCGATGCCCAGAGAAGCCACATGTCAGGCCTAAATTACATGCGGGGAGGCGGGCCTTGGAAGGATTTTTTACCAAATACGGGCTGATGGTTTTGGGGAAGACTTCTCGTCAAAGTGGAAAATGCGGGCCGACGGGCCCGAAGATGACTTTTGGGAAAATGTGAATATGCAGGGGCGCGGAGGAAATTTTGCCCAAGTATGAATTTTGGGCTTGTAGGGCTACGGGAGGTTTTGTGATTTTTGCGTATTTTCACAAAAAAGTGTAGTTTGTATTTTTGGGCCCATGGATTCGCTTTACAAAGATTATATTTTCGCCATTTTGCACAGTCTTGATGCAGAATCTTCAGATGACCATATCTTTTGATTGGAAGCTCAGATTTGAGCAAGAGAGAACTTTTTGGAAAGGTCTCAACATCCTCTATGCCATGAAAGCATAAAATATTATTTTAAGTAGGCTTTGATGGGTTAAAAATATGAAAAATTCTTTCATTCCATTAATGAATGATCTAATTACTTCAACAACTAGATCATATTTGATTTGATCTGTCGTTCTTCCTTCTTCAACACGCCAAATAGACATGGGGAACCAAAATTGATAGATTATATGTGGATATGTAGGGCATTAATGGTTGGTGGTTGAATTTTAAGAGAAGAACCTAATTTCTCTTCTTTCTCTCTGGTTTTCATCGCCTATATATTGTAAACACTTCTCATTTGAGAAGGGGAGACATTCTAGGTGCAAGGAAACTCTATAAAATTTGTTTCCCAACTCCATTTGAGTTTTAAGCCTTCTCCTACGCCTGACAAGTGGATTTTATGCTTGTGAGTATCCATGTAATGGTCTGTGCACCTCATAGAGCAATACAATATTGTTTTACTTCTGTTCTTCAACCCTTTCTCGTGTTTTGTTGTTTCTCTATGCCTCTCCATCTCGTGTTTGCTTCATGTACATGTATTTCATGTTTGCGGGCATAATATGTTGTGCTTCATGGATTTTCGATGGTAGATTTGGATGTGGGTCTGTGTCACTTCTATCTAACTCCCTCATCTCCTTTTTCCCCTTTTTATCCTCTCTCAGTAGAGTATCTCGCCACTTCCTTTTCTGGTGTATCACCGCTTAGTGTTGGCTCTCTTTCACTCTTTCTCTCTCTCCCTGTCTCCTTGGAAAGGTTAGATTAGGATTAGATAGGTTCTGCCTGCACTGGAGTAGCTTGTGGCAGGTAGATTAGGAAGTAGGAACCAACCTACTCTGGAGGTCCATCTCAAGTTTGCAAGTATGACAACTTGAGAGATGGTCCAATGTTGTGCAATCACACCGAATGCCCCATTTCAAACTTGAGGCCATCCAGGGGTGCTATGATTTCACACTAACAGGACCCCGCTAGAAAAATGTTTCCAGAGCTTGGGAAAAGAAATC